>CM060731.1:10279217-10586094 GCA_030704615.1 Takakia lepidozioides | reverse complement strand
CCTCAAGGGATTGCTGACTCGAATTTTGAAATCATGGAGTCACTAACTGAGGCTGTCATGGTCAGGCCATCTGCAGAGTCCAAAAAATCCAGAAGGCCAACAAAGACATCTCCTAAACATTAAGAAAAACATTGCTGTCATTGTAACTGTAGATCTATTGGACCTTGACCAAAAAAACCTCTATACACTCTGGTACAAGAATCTCTGGTTCATTCTCCTAGAGTACACGATGGCCGAATGAGGTTCATGGTTTTTCCAAAATTAAACCAGCACACTTGTCTCCAAGAATAAGTTCTTCGTAGCAACATTCTGCACATATCAATATCCAGTGTACACGCCCATCCAGCAGGGATGCCCTCCCTATGAGCAAGATCGCCGAGTTTCTGCAGATGTTCCCACTTACTTCAGTTGCACACACTCTCTCTTGCGATCTTCAGTACTGGTGATGGGTCTGAAATACCAAAATCGATCAAACAAACACCTTAATGCCCCCTAAAATCAACCAAGATATTAGGGCAAATCGAATGTTCCCATGAAGAAGTGCACAGCAGCAAGTGCATCAACAGTCGCTTCCACCGCCTCTAGTCAAACTCCTGCAACGACAACACATCCAACAATATAGACAACCACTTTGCTACAAGCTTAAGCAAGAACCGCAGACCAAATAAGCGTGATCCCAGCTCAGATCAGACAACTCTTTCGCCTTTTACCAGAATGACAGTGCACTCAAGAATGAATTCCCACAGCTCCAGTTTTTCTGGGATTCCCTCTCATTTGGCCAGCAACCATTAACCTCTCATTCTTTCTTTTTAGTCTTTTGATTGATCATCTAGAATTATGTGAAAAACTGGAGGTTCCATAAAACAGTGTACAAAGGTCAATCAGAGAATATAGGTTCAAGAGAAACCAATTACAGATTTAAGAGCAGAGCCTCAAACATGTAAGCAACTAAGGACAAGGTTTTACCAACTTGCACAAACATCAGCAAACATCAGGCAACATCAAGGTCACAAATGAGAGATGATTAGGATAAACCCCCAGCATGAGCTCTGATAGCCAAGGATGTGTAATGCCTGTGATGAACTGAGTTGTTTGGGGTCAGTGAGCTTCCTTAAAGAGTCTTCAGCATGTGCTGTCCTTGCAACGGGGATTACCATCCAGGAGTTTGCCAACACTATACATGTCTGAAAAGGGCGTATACTGGTTGCCCGCATACATCTCACTCTCCGGACACCCAGGCTGAGAAAGGCTGAAATCCATCAAACAATTTGAAAGGAAAATCTGCTACAGATTCGAGGTCAATGAGCATGAAATCTGTATCTGAAGCGCAGCAGATTTGGTAGTCGGATTTCCACTGTTCACCAGGCCCGCACTGTGGAGGATACATAAGGCTTGGCAGACACAGTGAGCCATCCACCTGCATTCCTCTTCAGACTCCCATCTGCATTGGTATCCCAGAGGACCAAACTCAACTCTGTAGGATCCATGAGCAGATTCGACATGGCAATGTCACCGTCTGCGGCAGAAACTTCATGTTGTCGCAGCAACATAAGCCCTCTTTATCACGGTAATATTCGTCCCCTGGTCCAGCACTATAACTAGAAAGTCTCTAATGTGCTTCGCCACTTTGTCATCATAAAAGTAAATACTCCTCCTTCCATCCGTGACTTTTCCATAGAAAACATGGCACGGCGACCTGGGACTACCGAACGAGTCCTGCATTTTCTTCATTAGCTGGAAGGCATAGCCTACGCTGAGTAAAAATGGCAGCGATCAGAAATATCTGATAGGTTAAGACGTCGACCCACTGGATACAACTCCTTCGGACCTCTCCTGCCAATGTACACCCACTGAAATTCAGTGCCTGCTGCTACGTAGCCTAGAATAAATTTCAATTCCCCATAAAACATCGGATTAAGCGACATCATCTTAGAACGAAGATCGCCTTCAGCTGCATGCAAGTTGTCAACCTTGTCTTCACCTACTAGAGGTGCATCCAAAGGCTATGCCATCGTATCAGCCTTGTCCTGTGTGCAGTAGTTTGGGGAAACTGGCACCACGCCCTTTCAGTAGAATTGAACGAAAACGTGACCTTAAACCGGCACATATTGCTTGAAACGCCAAAGAACTCTTGCAAGCCGCCGCATGCAACGAGGAACGATGTTTGTATCTCGGTGACTATCTCCTCAAGTTGGCGCGATAGGAAGGCTCCCACTAAACATGAAGTCTTTGAACCATCTTTCTCGATTAAAACATTTCGCCGCCAACTCGGGCATTGTTGCTGATACAAACTCGTAGGTCTGCGGCGTTACAGGAAGCTTCTGTTGCTGCTCAGGGAACAATACCTTTTCAAGACCGCCTTTTTTTTTGGGGGAGCTCAGGTAGCTGCGGGAGCAGCATGTACCTAATCCAAGCTTCGGAACGATCTTTGCGGTAACCTGCTGAGATGCTCACAAACAACAGCCACAAAATGACTCAAATAACAATAGAAGTGGATGCAAGGACAGCAAGCACTCACAAGTGAACGACCAAATGACGGTCAACTACCAAACTATATCAAGGCAGAAGTTACCCCACGATCCGTGACAAACGAACCCCTCACTATCAGCAAACTCAGGCCACAGGGACCCTAAGAAATCTCAAACCACCACAAGGCAACTCGTTACTCTATCTAACCATTGTCCAGACAAACTCCAGAAACAGAACCTAAGTCTCAGAACTCCACAAATACTCGATGCCGCAACAAATAAAGACAACCCTAGCAGCTCATGAAAATGAGTGGGTTTGAACGATACTACTCATATTTGCAGCCACGCATCAAACAAACCCTAGCTAGAAAGAATCAGAAAAGATCCCAGCATCAGCAACCTAGGTGCCAAGAATCTACACAACCTCTGAATTACACCAACACGGGCCGTTGGGATTTAGGGGACCCTGCGGGAGTAAACATAACCTAACCGAGGGGGGCCACAGCTCCAGTAAGTACAAAGAAGACATACCCTACAAACCCTTGCTACGAAAGCCTTGCAAAATTTATGTTATGTGTTGAAGGGCAAGTGGAGCTTCTTCTGCCTGCCTTCACAAGTTTGCAAAGCTTTCAATAATTCAAATGTGCCTGCCCATCATCAGAATTGCAGACATAAAACAAACAGGGCTCCAGACTGCCCTAGGCAACCCATCGACATTCACCATACTCTCTCCATGACGCATATCTGACACCCTAGCTATGGGTGAACACTGTTACAGAAGGGTTCTGCAGCCAAGCGGTTTTGGTTAACTCACATAAGTCACCAACAACCACATTCTGTCATCCGACCAATTAACAGCTCACACATGCGCACAGTTCGGCTAGAGCCTTTTCTATCTTCTGAAGATGTGTACTCAAGAAATCGTAAGGTTTGAACAACACTACTATTTGCAGGTCACATCCTCAAAGACTGAGAGAGAACAGAAACTCATTCTTCACACTTTGGTAGCAAACCCTACAAAACTTACACTCACCAGACTCCCTCCTTGACGCACTATCTGACACCCGAACCATCAACCATGGTTTCCATAACCCACAATCCCACAAAGAAGTAGGCTGCGACGACAGACACACACCGTTCAACCAAGAAGCAAGAGACATACAAAAATCAGATGAAGATTTGAAACCCTAACCCTGTACATACTCTTGGGATGCCATTGAGCCCGTCCAAAACTGTTACGGTTATGGTTATGGATGCAAAATATCCAAGAGAGCTCCAGAGACACAAAGGAAGACTCCCTCTCCCTCACAATGAAAATAGAAGTGGATGCAAGGACGGCAATCACTCATAAGTGCTACCAAAATGACGGTTTAGAGTTAGGGTTTCAGGCCACACAACACTTTAAACCTGCCATCATCTGCCGCAATCTGACCGACCACTGCGCTTCAAGATACTCAGAAGGGCTTGCCCTCTGACCTCGCACGAAAAGTGCCCACAAAGGTTCACGGCCAGACATTTCCAAGAAGCAGTGCAATGCATATAATCCTTGTGAAAACCCTTACTCCAAAATGAGTGTGTCGGCAACGAGAATTCCACATACAAATAATATGCTGCTCATTGGCATTTGAGATCATAATCAACCAAGGATTCAAAAGGAGCAAATGATCTGGTGACGACAAACTCTAAGTACTTGAACCTCACTATCAGTAAACTCAGGCCGCAGAGCCCTAAGAAACTCAGACCACCACAAGGATCAGGTGCTTGTAAAAACAAAACAAGATATCAACATAGCGGAACATGCACTGAAATGACAAAATAAAATGTAGAAGGTGCTGGATTGGACATCAACATGCGACAGTTGCATCGCCAGTTGCATCACGTGACGCACTAGCTGACACCATGATGGGTGAACGCAGCAAAGAAACTTACACCACGCCTCGTTGCCAAGAGAGCGCAAATTCACAAGTGAATACAAAAACCTTGAGGTACGAAATTCACAGGATAAACAGTCTCGATTGAATTGGGAATGAATGCTACCGAGGCTTCAAACACATGAATCAGACCTAACATACCTGTGGTGGCTTCAGCTTGGGAAGGGGGACCAAATGTCCTGAGGAGTGCGCCCACTTTACCCAGTCGTCCAGGAAGAATCCTTTCCAAGTATTCCGGATAGACTGCTTATTTCAGCAAAATTGTCTTTTAATGCCAGAGAAAAAGAACCCTAGAGAGCAAACATACCTTCAAGAGGCTGGGGCTGTACAAATGAGGCAACGAGCAATCGCACCAAAGCAAGTCGGCCAGGAAGAACTTTTTCAAAAGTTCCCTCATCACCAATGGCAAATAGTCTTGCATCAGTGAATCCATTTTCTCCAAGCACGTCCAAATCCTTATCTCTAAACAGACGGACGTATTCCTCCTCTAGCTTTGTTCTCAAAGCCACCCGAACACTCTCGCGAACGCTCTCGCACTCATCCATCATAGACATTCTGAAACCAAGTACGCAGAACACAGAGACAAGGATAATTGCACCAGAAACTCTCGTGTACTCATTCCTCACGCATAAACTACACCCCAGAAGCTTAAAACTCCAGTGTCTCCTGCACACGGGAAGCACCACGAGACCAGTACACAAGCAAGCAACTGCCTGCCTCGACACTAATCCCTGGATCGGACAAACTACAAACCCTCAATTCCCTTGTAAAAAGATTCAGCAAATAAGACCTGCATGTATAACGCCCATTTCCTCAACATCAAGCCCACGCAGTCTCGAGAATTTCTGCTGCCAGCTGCCTCCACCCTGCGCCATGTTGTCCAGGCTGACTGATGAAGGCCCCGGGAGAGCCACCGTTGAAGTCAACCCCGAAACCCTAAATCGCCCACAGCCGTAGAATCAACCAGAAAGCAAGTAGCACTGAGGTTGTAAAGCTCTCAGTTGCCACGCGCTTCCACCGTCTCCACGTTCGCTCATCTCTGCTCTTAGTCCATTCGATCAAAGGCCAGTCACACTGCTATTGCAATCTACACCACATAATTCTCTTTTTGTTACTAAGCTAGAAATCAGTCTATATGGCCATGGCGTCTCTCTGTCTTCTTCGACCTTGGAGCCACTGACACGCTCCACTTATTCTCTTGGTCATGCACCGGTTGTTGCTAATCCAGAACTCTATAGAACGCATCGCTTCCATATCCACATCTCTTGCCACTAGTGTTCACAAAAGGCAGTAGCGCGGATGCAATGTGAGTCTCCACGATAGGGTTAGCCAGCCCCAAGCGCCATGTTTAATTTAAGCTAACCGCTCTGCTTTAGCCTAAGCTTTTCGCAAGACAGTGCAGCATGCAAATTGGCAAAACCGCAAATGGCATCGCAAGTTGGGCCATGTCACAGGAGCTGGCCGAGCACCGTGAATCAGCTCAACCCACCCCATTCAGCTGCTTTCCATCCATCTACATACATTCATCTACTATGGGCAAAACTTTATTATACATCCAAGTTCTTGGGTTCATACATCCATTGAGACTCCCATGGACTCCGAGGAGATAGATGATTCACGGGGATGAAAACTGAATGGATGTGTCCCTACGGATGATAGAGTGAGCTCATCCCTAAGAAAGCCTGTGCAGCCAGCAATCCTTTCCCACTTTTTTCAGCCTCTCTTGGCGCTCTGCCTTTCTTCTTGGTCCGCTTGTGAGAAAGGGGTCCATTGCGTGTTACACCGGAGCTCCGAGGAGGATTTTGAGAATGTCTCTGTAAATCTAGTCTGTTGTTTGCTGTGAATGTAGCCGCAGAGTACACAACATTGTTCACCAGTCTGTGAGGGACTGGACGGTAGCTAAAATATACCTTCATTTTCCATATCTCTAGATTCCTGTTCACTTGAATCGAGGACCATGGGAGAACAACCCCCGGAGCCCATGGATGAGGACCGCGCAGAGTTTGACGAGAACGATGATGCGAATTAAGACACTGCAGAAACCCGCCAGCTGTGTGAAGGATTTAGCCCTGACTATCTGCGGCTTTATTATGGTAAGTCTTGGATGGCCTGACAGTGTGAATTGCAGGACCTAGTTTATGTCTTCTCCCATATTGGTTTGTCTGGTCATAATCTCATCGGTCGACTCCACATGAATTCAGCGCGTGTACACGCACAATACGTCTGATCTGCCCGGTCTGCCATTTTGAACTGCTAGGTCTCTTTGCCACCTCATTCAGACGCTATTGTTGATGTTGATGTGAATCGCATGTTTTCGTACCTTCGCATTCCAGGCCCGTAGATTGAGCTCACGTGTTTGATGTGCTACCAGGAAGGTTGTTTCCTTACGCAGAGATGCACAAGTGGTTGTCATATGGACAAGGTAAATTCCCAAACAATGTGGTCTTTGTCAATGACTCTGGAGTTCGTCATCTCTCTTTGTTTGTTTACCACCTTAGAGTAGCTGCGTTTGGACTCCTTGTTCAGCATTTTGTCTTGTACCCTGCTTTCTTTTGTATAAGCTCTTTGAGCTTTACCTGGACTTAGCAAAGTTTCTTTATTTATTTATTTTTAACATATACGGAGACATGTAGGAATTTGAAGTGGAGCGGATGACTTTAGTAAGGGAACTGTAGCTGTTACAAGTCGCACTTTCACTTCTTTGCTGCTATAACTATGAGCTGTGACTTTTAGCAGCCGTTTACACTTGAAGCAATGATTTGAGATGGCTTGTCCTCAGGAGAGAAGGGGCTGCAATTTTGCATGTGTGGGGTCTACAGATGGAAAGCATCCAGGGTGCGACCCATCCTTTTTCGGGAGGAGGGAGTTCTCGTTCACCTTGGAGCCGTCTATGTGCGTTATTTGTCCTTCCACAATGCTGCTGGGATGGAGGTGGCCATAAGGGACAAGTGCCCTCACAAGATTGACATAGGGGTTGTTTACAATGTTGATATAAGATTCTTACGTCGAGTCTGTAGTGTATGGGGAGCCATCACTGAGCAAACTCCTAGAATTAATTTTTGCATGTGGTAGTGCTGCCATTTGCAGCTGCCAAATGGAATTAGGAAAGATAGCCTTTGTCCCCTTGAAGAAGTGGCCGTATCGTGCAGATAAAGGCCCGTTCCTTGCTAAACAAGACGGTTTTCTCTAAGATGTCAGGGCCAATGTACGGGAAGAGCCGGCAGTTACTGTAAAGTTAGCCGACTGAACCTGGCAAAAACCGGTTGAAAATCGAATACTTAGGCCGTATAACCGACGTTGAAATAGAGAGTATAGGAAATTGACCGGTCTGATAAAAAAAATGACGGCAATTTAGCTGTTTCATATCAAGAGGAGGCAAAAATTGGCTGGACCCCCGAGGGTATAGGCGGTTCTCAGCTGGGTCTCTCGAGGGTATGGCCGGGTATGATTCATGCTTTGGTGGTCACTACTCAGTTCCTCGCTCCACTTAGTGCTCTCTCACTTCATGGTTCCTCTACCATGCTCCACTTACTCGCTTCCTAGCTCTCTACTTGCTTATTTCTTCGTTCCTTTTCTCCCTCCCATTCTATCCAAGGTTTCTTAGTGTCGGGTTAACCCTCAAGTTCCGAAGCCCTTTTTTTATTTTTTACCAATTTTGGGTACCCAGCTGCGGTAAATTGCCCCTAGAAACCTATCAAAAATCATCTAGAGATTCCAGCCTTATAGTAGTGGGCGCAGCTCATTTATGCATGACATACCAAAAAATGAGCCAAGTCCACCGTGGAAATTGTGAGATTATAGCGTTGGCCCAGACCTCAAATATCAGGTCCCAAAGAAAAAGTGAGAAAGAAATTGGTTTGACCAAATCAAAACCTAGTTTTATCCAATTTTGCTTGCCCCAAGACCCACCATTTCCAAATCAATAGTGGAGTGGCTATGACCCCACTAAATTGCAGGTCCAACTGATTTTTTCACTTATGCTTGCTATGCATGCAATTACATGGGGGTTGAAATCTCAAAGTTGACAAGAGAAAATGTGCCTCCAAATGAAGTACTTTTTTTTCTACAATTTTTTTGAAAGCCAATGGTGGATGTGTGTATGTAATGCTCACACACCAGATGGTGAAGTGTTTTTTCCAAAATTGCTAATTTTCTGCCAAAAATGGCCTTTGGAGTGCAATCTGTTTTGGGCTTGTTTTACTGCCACGTCAGCGGTCAACAAGCCCTTTTCAGGCCCAAAACGTAAAAATGAGATCTAAGATATTTTTTGTAGGTCGCAGCTTTTGTTTTTCTTTAGTTTTGTTTTTTGCATCATACTCGAGACAAATCCCTTGTCATTAAAGCTTCAGGAGTGGGCCCCATCAGATTAGATCTGCAAAAATTAGGTCGAACCTCAAATTCAAAGTGACCCGATTCAGGTCGCTTGGGAACTTAAGGGTTAACAATGTTGTTTTGGTGTTTGCGATGTTGTTTTGATGTTTTACAGTGCACCTTCTAGTTTGAAGATCCAAAAATTGAAGTGTTGAAATTAAGGTAAGAAGTGATTATTACAACATTAAATTAGGATTGGGAGCAAATGAGAATTCTCAAGTTTTAAACCGAATGATTTGACAAACTTTAGGATTATGACCTATAGACCAACAAAAACTTAGGCGTTCAGCTGAAAAAAATAACCAAGGTTCAGCTATGACCGAGTGGCTTTTGAAAATTACCGAATGAGTTTCCAAAATAGGGGCTAAAAACCTGATGAAACCCTAAACTCCCCGTTCACTGGTCAGGGCCACCTGTGATTCCCTCCTAAACGGCTAAAAGACAAATTTGAAGGGTTAAGGGGTCGCAGCTAGTTGGCTAAAAGCCAGATTTGATGGGTTCACCATGTGGGATTTGACGTTGCCGGCTGACGGCTAGGAGCCAGATTATTAGGGCTCACCACGATGCAACTGGATGTGATATTTCGATTGGAGGATCTGGAAGCGGGAACATCTGTGGAGGTTGTTGGAGGCGATTGGCAGGGGTTTAGGGTCTCCATCAGGTTATCAGCACCTCAGGTTTTTCCAGTCCACTTGATGCTCTTCCACTTCACAGCCTCCACGGTTTTGTTTAGGGATCCTCAATCTGTTCAACTTCATCAGGTTACCAACACCTCAGGTTTTTTCAGTCCACTTGTTGCTCTTCCACTTCACAGCCTCCACGCTTTCGTTTAGGGAACCTCAATCTGTTCAACTTCAAATCTGACAATTGACAAGAACTCTGAAAATGCATAATCAGCTTCAGATGTTTTACTCAGGAGTGTTTGCTGGTTTGGGGAATAGAGGTTACACTGTTTTCAATGCACTTTTGATATGGCCGGTTGGAGTATTCCTGGGTGTTGACACGATTATTGTATCCCGTTGTTTGGCTAAGAGAAATACTTCAGGCGTCATACAAAGTAGCAATTTGCCCCTAATTTCAGATCCCGCTAAACTACTGGGTGTATTTCAGGAGGAGTTTCTTCAGGATCTGATAGACTTCTTGGGGTCAAGAGGCCATGGTCGCCTGATTCCCCCGGCTGGTTTTGAAGCTTTTCCTGAAGTTGTTCTTAATGGGAAACGCCTTGATCTATACAACCTTTACCGAGAGGTTAGCATGTCACTTATGACCTGTTTCTAACTTAGGTTTCTATTTGATATATATTCTTCGAGAATAGCTTCTTTACACCAAGTTTGGTGAAGATCTATGTCTAGACAATACTTGGTTGAGTTGTCAACTGAAAGGCAACCTGGGGCATTCTGTCATGGCCTTAGGCATTGAACAACTCGCAAGGCCTGAATGTCTCACTTAACTGGATAATATTGCTAGAGTTTCCGAGTTTTTTTTTTTTGTGAAATACTTATCTTGGGAGAATGAACTTTTTAAAGAGTATCTCATTGACAGAGTTTATTTCTTTATTTTATTTGTTATCATTCATTGAAGTAGGTGCGAGTCAACAGAGCATATTTTCTTAGTTGTTTGTACTTGCAGGTTGTGTCCAGAGGAGGTTTCAGGCTAGCTGGCTAAAAGCCAGATTTGATGGGTTCACCACGATGTGGGGTTTGACGTTTCCGGCTGACGGCTAGGAGCCAGATTATTAGGGCTCACCAAGATGTGAGATTTCGATTGGAGGATCTGGAAGCGGGAACATCTGTGGAGGTTGTTGGAGGCGATTGGCAGGGGTTTAGGGTATCCATCAGGTTACCAGCACCTCAGGTTTTTTCAGTCCACTTGTTGCTCTTCCACTTCACAGCCTCCACGCTTTCCACTTAACAGCCGCCACGCATGACTCGCAATGCATAGATGAGGAAGCCATTCAATTCCTTAACCTTTCAAACCTCTACAGTGCTATTTGACATCGTGGTTTTCCTAGTTTTTGGGAGAATATCATAAAATTTTAGTATGCAACTTTATAAATTTCAGTCTTCTTGACTGGAAGCATTTTATAGTATGGATATCTGGTGTCAGGATTGTCATTGCTTTGCAATTAGTACGTGCTACGGATGCGAAAATGATCAGTACAACGTTTGTCTCACTCATGAATGTAGACAATTTGCACATGTTAACCAGATGAATGCTTGTGAATCATGGCAGAGGTCAAGAAGGATGCGCCGAACAAGAAAGCTGTTGCGTTGTCAGCTACTGCATCACTCATTGGGAAACAACGATTGGCCAACATGTTCACATCTGCCTCTGGAATGCCTTCACTTAATGCGCGCAAAAGGGATGACAAAGGAATCAACACAGACTCCATTTTGGACGGCGTTCTAGCAGACATTTTACCTGATGATGCGGATCATGAGCGAGAGAAACGCAGAAGGCGTGCGAGTATGTGTTGTTTGTTCTCTAAAATGTACTCAGTGTTGTAATCAATTTTACTACATGTTTTTAGGCTATCGTTGTGCTCCTTTATGTTGAAAATTAACAATGTTGGAACGGTGATGGCAGTCATCCGCACAATCCCAGTGAAGCAGGAACTGGTATTCCCTCCACCACCAGAGAGGTTGGTTCTGAATACACTGGAGAGAGGCAGACAGGTATGCTCTTTGGACTTGAAAATTGGGTACTTTTAAACAAGGCCGTCTTTAACTGCTGGTGTGGTTTGAACTTAATTGACTTATTGCTGGATGTACAGGACTCCTTCAGCCATGGATATGCCAGAGACAGACTCTTTTGCATGGTCAGCAAGTGGGGGTGCTTAAGGAGTGTATGTCAGCATGCTCCAAAACAGCCAATGTGGCTGTTCGAGGTGAGTTTGGCATTCCGTCCTTAAGCTCCCGACGAGATGAATTCAAGGTCAGATGGTGGGGTCAGCTGCAACATATGCCCAACACCAGATATCCTAAATTAATCGACTCTATATCTTGGAAACAGGACCGCCCTGTCAAACAGGCTAAGTCCTGGCAGAAGAGAGTAGAAGAGATCCTCAAGGACCTGGACCTGGATCCGCAAGTCTTGGCCCTGCTGGATAAATCTGACTTTAGAGGCTGTAGTGTCCTTAGCCATGTCTGTTGCCATGAGATTGTCTGATGAAAATGAAGTTAGGCAGAAAACTTCCCTGAACTTGTTTCCAGTCTGTGACATGGGGGAGGACATCTTGGATGACCTCAAGGGTCTACCCACTCTTGGCACTAGACTGAAATTTAAACTCAGGGCAGGAAGCCTACCTTTGAACAACAAACAGAAGCAGAGAGGAAAGGGAGAGTGCAATTGCCCGTTGTGTGGGCAATCTGAAGACAATATTCATTTTCTGATACACTGTCCGGGGTTCTCTCACCAAAGAGACGCTCTCTTCAAATCTATTAAGGGAATTGTGCCTGTACCCCTGTTTACCAACTTTGAAAGTCTTGAGGCTGAGCCAAAAGCCCAGGCCGTCCTGAGGCCTAGTTTTTGGGCAAATCACACACAGCAGATTGATGCTTGTGTGAAGGGATTTCTAGAGGATATCTGGAAAACCCGGATTAATTCTTTATATGGAGGTAAGTCTTACTACCAACGTCAGCCCCTGACAGAGGTAGGCTCTGTCCCTTTTGTTCCCGCTCAAACTGGGCGCGGGGTCAATGGCCATAATGCTACGGCAAACAACGTCTTATGAGTACAATCTTTTGCATGGTCACCTGTGTTGGATGTTGATTGCAACGATGATTTGTCAAGGGATGATCATCATAATGGGAGTAATGGCATTTCAACGACCAAGAAGAGTATAGAGATTGAAGGTGAAACTGAGAAAATGAGGAATATTGTCATAGAGGAGAAGCCTGTGGTTGAGAAGTCAGAGAAGGAGCAGATGCCGTTGGTACTAAATGCAAAGATTTCCAAGGTTGAGGACCATGGAAAAGGTGCAACACCATGCAATCAGCAGAAGCGCAACCGGCAACAAAACCCCAATAGACACAAGGAAAGAGGAGGTCCTGAAAGACAACGTTATATTGGATGGCAATAGTTTACCAGTGAATGCTGAAGGTCAACTTAATTTCTACTTGATTGATGCCCACGAAGAACCATATGGAGCTAATCCTGGAACTCTATTCCTGTTTGGGAAGGTTTGTGCGTGGCCCTTCTAAGTTCAATTGTGTCTTGCCATGCATCAGTGTTTGCAATTTCTGATTTTCAGACCCCTGTTTGGTATCTATGTTTTGTACTTCGTCAGAATGCAAATTTCTCCATCACCTGGCAGATCTCCCCTCTGCACGAAAATGTAGCTCTATGCTCGTGAGGAGAGCAGTACACTATAGCGCTCGGGTTTTCTGCCATGGGAGTTGTGCACACAAGACTGCCAAGACGGCGTTCGGACAAGCGCCCTGGGAGAAGGGGGGATGCAGCGAGGGGAAGCAATGCAGGGCCGATTTTTGGAAGTGACGAAGCGTATTCACGAATCCCGAGAGCCCACTCTCCCGAAAATCCACTGTCAGAGAGTTAATGAACCTTGTTTGCGGAATGCGACCCCTGGCCTTTGCGCAATAACTGCCAACGATATGCAGTCAGAAGGTATATGACCTGTGCAGATGCGCTGGGCAAACCAATCATTACGGCGTCTGACAAAAAGTGTGGGGGGGGCGAGCGTGCAAGCACCTTCCCCATGGACTGAGGGGAATGACAGAGGTGGCATTCCAGTGGGTCTGATTACAAGATTGAGTGCCAGAACCTCGCTGCCAATCATAAACATACAACAGCGGCGCCGAATTTGCATCCGAGGCCGGTCGGACGAAGTCGTCTCGGGGGTGAGTCAGTCACCTGGCCGACAGAGAACATCCCCCAGATGGAAAAACGGCGCCGAACTTCCATCCGAGGCCTGTTGGATGAAGTCATCTCGGGGGGACAGGCCGACACCTGGCCGCCAGAGAACATCCCCCGGATAGAAAAATGGCGCCGAATTTCCATCCGAGGCCCGTTGGATGAAGTCGTCTCGGGGGAAGAGGCCGACACCTGGCCGACTGAGATCATCCCCCGGATGGAAATTCGGCGCCGAATTTCCATCCGAGGCCCGTTGGATGAAGTCGTCTCGGGGGGAGAGGCCGACACATGGTCGCCAGAGAACATCCCCCGATGGAAAAACGACGACGAATTTCCATCCGAGGCCCGTTGGATGAAGTCGTCTCGGGGGGAGAGGCCGACACCTGCCCGCCAGAGAACAACCCCCGGATGGAAATTCGGTGCCAAATTTCCATCCGAGGCCCGTAGGATGAAGTCGTCTCGGGGGGTGAGGCCCGATACATGGCCGCCAGAGAACATTCCCCGGATAGAAAAACGGCGACAAATTTCCATCCGAGGCCCGTTGGATGAAGTCGTCTCGGGGGGAGAGGCCGACACCTGCCCGCCAGAGAACATCCCCCGGATGGAAAAACGGCGCCGAATTTCCATCCGAGGCCCGTTGGATGAAGTCGTATCGGGGGGAGAGGCCGACACCTGGCCGACTGAGATCATCCCCTGGATGGAAATTCGGCGCCGTTTTTCCATCCAAGGCCCGTTGGATGAAGTCGTTTCGGGGGGAGGGGCCGGCACCTGGCCGACTGAGATCATCCCCCGGATGGAAATTCGGCGCCGTTTTTCCATCCGAGCCGGCCCGATGAAGTCGTCTTGGGGGTAGAGGCCGAAACCTGGCCGACTGAGATCATCCCCCGGATGGAAATTCGGCGCCGTTTTCCCATCCGAGCCGGCCGGATGAAGTCGTCTCGGGGGTAGAGGCCGACACCTGGCCGACTGAGATCATCCCCCGGATGGAAAATCGGCGCCGTTTTTCCATCCGAGCCGGCCGCCCATGTCTTCAAGCATCATTGACTCCCGAAGGATATTGTCTCGGACCGCAATCCAAAGTTTACAAGTAAATTTTGGAGGGCACTTTGGAAGAAAATGGGGGCGAGGCTCAAGATGAGCACCGCCGGATGAAGTCGTCTCGGGGGGAGAGGCCGACACCTAGCCGACAGAGAACATCCCCCGGATGGAAATTCGGAGCCGAATTTCCATCCGAGGCCCGTTGCATGAAGTCGTCTCGGGGGGAGAGGCCGACACGTGGCCGCCAGATAACATCCCCCGGATGGATAAACGGCGCCGAATTTCCATCCGAGGGCCGTTGGTTGAAGTCGTCTCGGGGGGAGAGGCCGACACCTGGCTGACTAAGATCATCCCCCGGATGGAAATTCGGCGCCGTTTTTCCATCCGAGCCATCCGGATGAAGTCGTCTCGGGGGGAGAGGCCGACACCTGGCCGACAGAGAACATCCCCCGGATGGAAATTCGGCGCCGAATTTCCATCCGAGGCCCGTTGGATGAAGATGTCTCGGGGGGAGAGGCCGACACATGGCCACCAGAGAACATCCCCCGGATGCAAAAACGGCGCCAAATTTCCATTTGAGGCCCGTTGGATGAAGTCGCTTAGGGGGGAGAGGCCGACACCTGGCCGACTGAGATCATCCCCCGGATGGAAATTTGGCGCCGTTTTTCCATCCGAGCCGGCCGGATGAAGTCGTCTCGGGGGTAGAGGCCGACACCTGGCCGACTGAGATCATCCCCCGGATGGAAATTCGGCGCCGAATTTCCATCCGAGGCCCGTTGAATGAAGCCCATATCGGCACTTCTTCAACAATTTTTAGTCGTTGCATCAAGTTTTTCGCGTTTTTTTGTCTGGTTACACACTAAACTTGGAGTTTTTTGCCTACAGGCCACTTTTGGCACGTTATTCCCACCATTCTGGTCCGCTAAAGACAAATTCGTTGCCGGTTTTCCATCGATGAGGTGGACCGAATTACCTGCAGGATGGAAATTCGGCGCCGGTTTCCCATCCGGCTCCTCTCTGTGTTACCTGTGGGATGGAAATTCGGCGCCGGATTTCCATCCGGCCGCGCTCCGAATTACCTCTGGGATGGAAATTCGGCGCCGTTTTTCCATCCGGCCGCGCTCCGAATTTCCTGGCGGATGGAAAACCGGCGCCAGATTTCCATCCGGCTGCGCTCCAAATTACCTGCAGGATGGAAATTCGGCGCCGGTTTTCCATCCGGAAGCGCTCCGAATTGACTGGCGGATGGAAATTCGGCGACGGATTTCCATCCGGCCGCGCTCCGAATTACCTGCAGGATGGAAATTCTGCGCCGGTTTTCCATCCGGCCGCGCTTCGAATTGACTGGCGGATGGAAATTCGGCGCCGGATTTCCATCCGGCCGCGCTCCGAATTACCTGCAGGATGGAAATTCGGCGCCGGATTTCCATCCGGCTGCGCTCCGAATTACCTCTGGGATGGAAATTCGGCACCGAATTTCCATCCGGCCGTGCCCCGAATTACCTGCAGGATGGAAATGCAGCGCCGGTTTTCCATCCGACGTCTCCTGGATGAGAACGGCTCGGGCGGAGGGATGGCCTCGTTGCGTTATTCTTCATCCGCTGGATGGAAATTTGGCTCCGATTTTTCCCATCCAGCGGGCGATTGGCGAAGTCTCTGGGGGAGGGTGGGCGCCTGTGACCGACCTCCATACCTACAACATTTAATGGCGCAGTTGGGCATTAAATGTCCTCCGCCGTCGGTTTTGAACCGGGCTGGCGACACAAGGATTCCGTGCTTGCTTCCCGGATACGCCTTTGAAACCTGATGCTAAACTTGGATTAACTTCTATTCGAGGCATGTACGCACACATACTGCGGGATTTTTTTTCTTTTGTTGGGACTTATGCCGCGTGGAGAAGGGCGTGGCTCTCCTGAGAGAAACCCCACATCCAGACCGCAGCGGAAGCTGAAGGCTTTGTACTACGGGCGACGTCCAATCTCTCGCATGGCCAAACTTAAGCTACAGTAGGAAATTCCATTGTCTTGCTCACAGCCCGCGCCAACTGAAGTCGAGCACTCTCAGGTTCCGCCCCTTCCTCTTTCGGTTTTCTTTGGTTTTTTTGTTTGTTTTCGCATCTTCCGCCTGGCAGCCCTAGAAGCGCATGGTTGCATCGCAAAAACACGAGTTGTTGAGAAGAATGATCAAGGTCAGAGTGGTTAGAAAGGAGCCAGGTCGTTGCTGCATTCAGATTTGCAACAGGGTGCACAACTCGCTATAGATAACAGGTTGCATCTCAGAATTAAGGAAATCCATGCTGAGCTGAGAAGATTGTCTGAGCAGATGAAGTGCCTTCAAAACATTTCACCCTAATTTCCCATCTCATGGAATTCGTGTTTCATGTTGATTTCTACAAGTTACCGGTTTAGTGAACCTTAGATAGTTTGCAATGCGTTTGCAAAGCCGGCAGCTCTGGAGAAGGCTGCTTGTGCATGTCATTCTTAGGCATCGCTTGGATTTGTTTTTCATTGTTGTTCCATGCCACTCCATACTTGGTTTTGTTTTGTTTTCATTGTTGTTCCACGATTGTTGCGATGGTGGTTGTGCTGCTCGTTGCGACGGTGGTTTTCATTCTGATGTTGGTTCTCACGATTTTTGGGGTTGACAGAGTGACGACGAGCCGACACGCTGGTGGTATTATCGACAACTCCAACTGCTCGAGCAGTGACTCCAAAAGTCGCTACTCATCGCATGTTTGGATCGCCCAACTTGGGGCGGGAGGGCAAACTAAAACCTTTTGTTGGTGGACGGGAGAACCTGCAGCGAGAGTACGACAGAATAGGCATTGGGGAGGTTGGTGCAGGCGGCATGGCAGGTGAAGGGCGTCGGATGAGGACAGCAGATCCGGCAATGGAGGATATTGATGCACATGCAGTAGGGCCAGCCCACGCAAAGAAGAAGAAGAAAGCCAAGCACATGCAATCCCCGGCGAGAGAGCCATCACGGGCTGCGGAGGGGGGAGTGAGCAGGGCGCGCGAGGGTGTCAGTTCGCCTCAATCAAAGGTGGTCGTCCTAGAGGCCTCCCCTGCTGCTACCCCTAGTAAGAAACAGAAGGCCCGTGAGAGGGCAAAAGAACAGGCGAGACAGAAGGCTAGCCAGGAGGCAAGAGAAAAGGCCACTGAAGAGGCCAGGGGTGTCGAAATGACAGATGCCCATGTAAGCGAGGGACGCACAAAGACGGTGGATCCCTCCAAGACACCACAAAGAGGCAGTAACACACCAGTTACACCATCGCGGGCAAGAGCAGCCCCCGCAATTACCCATACGGTGGAGACTGGAGGAGGTGAAAGAACACCACAAATTGCACGGATTGTGCAAGTTCGAGGTGAAGCCGGGGAGAGGGCAGTAGAGACGGAGAGAGTGCTCCAGGTGCTTCCGCCGGAGGATGACGGCAGCACCGTTGGTGCTGCAAAATGTAGCAAGACTGTCTAAATCATGAACAAGGAGGACTCAATTCCCCATCCATGTTTTCTCTTCCGCTGCGGCGTGGATGAGGATTTATGAACTCTGATCATGAACGAAATGAGGGAAACCCACAACCGTGTGCCGCTGGTAGATCACTAGGTTGTCCTTTCTTCTTTTTTTTCTTTTTTTTACTAGGAATGAAGTACAGTTGGAATCACACAGAAGGGGATTTATGCCCCTTCTTTTGGTATCAGAGCTGCGCTGAATCTTGAAACTATTAGCTAGGGATCTTGATTGGGATTGGATGGTTTGATGGCAGGCAGAGACCACACACTGATTCCCGATGAACCAAGCATTGGAGATGTGCTGATTTGCTTTAGCCGACGCTCACCAAATGCCTATTCAGACCCTTGTTTGTACTTCTTCAACCCTGCTTGGAGAATAGCTGATGGTGATTTATGTCTTAGAGTGCTACATGCTGGAGGTAGAACAACCATTGTGCTTTGGATAAGAGAGTTAGGAAGGTGGGAGAAGATAAACACCATGGCACGAGAGGTGACATGGGGAGGTAGAGTAGAGATGTTGAGAGATGGACAGTGGGAGTGGTATAGAGGTCAGCATTAGGGGTGTTGTAGGAAAATTTAAGATCAGAATTAGGTGTTAAACCAACTTTGAACTCAGACTAGAGTGTAGAAGAATGACCAGTCCAACTAGCATAGATGTACCTTACCATGGTAGAAATAGTGAAGATGTGAATGACTGGTTGGTGAGGATTCAGATGGAGGTAGATGTCAGGGATTTAAATGAGGATAAAACCTTCAAGGTAGCAAGGCCAACCTGAGAGCCAAGGCTGATGAATGGTACCGTAAACAAAACCCTAGACCAGACAACTGGGAGGATTTCAGGGCAGCCATATCAGCCAAGTTTGGTGTCATTGACTTGGCAGAAATCAGGCTGAGGATGGATACCATCAAACAGGAAAGTAGACAAAGGGTTCAGACATACTTTGATAGGTTTAACCGGTTGTTTATAAGAAGTGGGGCGTGTGATTTGGAACAGAGGCGTAGATTTGCAGCAGGTTTGAGACCAGAAATAGCAAGAGTAATGCTGGGCAGGCGCTTCTCTGATGTAGAGGAAGCACTTGAAACAGCCATTGAGATTGAGAGGGGCCTGGGAAAATTGGGGGAAATACCTCTAGAGCCCTTGGAAGGAGATGATACAGATGAGTCAGTTGTGTTTGTCAACCCTGTGGACAGAAGACTTGATCAGCTAAACACTACCCTACAGAAGTACTTCGATAGGGGACCAGTCATAGGAGAAAGCTCGGGATCTAGGACACCACCTCGTGTTCGCCTTTGTAACACTTGTCATAAAGAAGGTCACATAGCTGCATATTGTCCTGAAGGAAGAACCCAAGCTAAGTGTGACAAATGTCACCGGTTTGGGCATTCCACGGAAATGTGTGGTGTGAGATGCAACTTTTGCAAGGTACTAGGGCATACAGAGAGTGAGTGCAGTAGAAAACTCGACCAGACTATGATGGGAGCTCTTGGAACTAACTTTGTAGACGTGTTCTATGATGATGAGGATGATATACTCGCAGAAATGACAGATCTGATGTCACAAAATAGTATCAATGAAGTCAGGCTTCCAAGGACGCGCATCCCTGTCCAGAGTCCTATTGTTGAACCTACAGAGTTACCAGAGAGGAGTGGTGAGAGCAGTGAACAGCCAAGCAAGACCAATGTTAGAGGACTGTCTGGGACTTAGGCACTTTTACGGGATCTGTGGGGTACCCTTAATTTTTGCACAGACTGAGACCAACAGGAGCCTTAGGGGTGACAGCAGCGCACTTTAGGGGGGGGGGGGGGGGGGGGGTTTACACAGCCCGTCACAATCCGACACAGACCGTCACAGCCAACACAGCCCATCACAGCCAACACAGCCCGTCACAGTCCGACACAGTCGACACAGCCGCCACAGCCAGTCACAGTTCGACACAGCCCGACACAGCCCAACACAGTCGCACAGCCAGTCATAGTTTCACATAGCCAGTCACAGCTTGACACAGCTGTCACGACCATAGGGAACGGATAGCAGGACAGGGAACGACTGTGGGGAACAACATCTACGAATGGAACATGTTAGTTCACGGATGATGGTTAGTGAGGGAAACGGTTAGAACCACGGAAAGGAAGATAAAGCGAGGAGCGGGGACTGGAGGAGGGCACTTTAGGGGGGATCAGAACTTGGAAATGAAGCGGAGAGCGCATCTCTGAGGAGAAAGAGGGAGAGCACGGAGTAGGAGGAAAACGATCTGTTGATACTGGCTAAATGCAAGAAGTAGAGTTGTAATGTAGAGCAGAATAGAGACACCATGGCTTCAGCCTGATACTTGATAGATATTAATCTGATACATATTTCATACTCACACTGTGTAGAGAGACCTGAGTGAAGCTGTGGAATGAATGGATGGAACTTGATAGATTTCTGAAGCAAACTGATACTTAATTGCAGATAGAAAGGTAACTCGCTAACATGAATGCGGGAAGGAGTACAAATAGGAAACACCCCCATGATACACTAGCTGTAGGTCATGACTGATTGTTCTGAGCGGGCTGAGTGCTTAGAGATTTCCAACTCTTCTATCTTGGAGTTCCCACCTCGGATAGCGAAGGGATGGGTGAGTAAAAGCCGCGCGATATTTGGCGACCATACTGGGGAACTGGGTCATGAACAACTAGATGTGACAGGCATCTGGTGGGATCATGGTGGTTGGAGAATTAAAGAATTTGATGTGAATCAAATTCCTTGTGAAACTGAGAAGGAAAGATTGTCCAAACGATTCTTTCAGAGGTTCTTGGAATTGCCAGACGGTTGTAAAGAAAACATTCTTAAGAGAGTGCATGATGCTGACCCTGAGTGGGGTCTGGAGAAAGGAGTGATAAAGATTTATCAGGTGGCCTGTAGAGGAAGAGCACGTTGGTTACCAACACTGGTTTATGTGATAGCATTGCTATCCATTAAGCGAGTAGAGTTTGAAGGCTGGGAGGAAAGAAAGGTGAATGTTTATACTCATATGCATGAAGAGCTTGTACTGGTAAAGAATTGGATTCCAAAGGATATTTTGTGGATCAAACTCACACCAAGAACAGCTTTCCAGACTTGTTTGCCATATGGTTATATGGTAACGGAGACTTCTAGTATAGCCAAGGGTGCATTGAAGCTTGAAAGAAACCCAGGCATATACGAGAGATATTACAGAAGAGAGTTTTGGTTATTGCCACATTAAAAGAAATGAAAGACATGGGACATGAGTGATGAAAGAGAAGCTAGACGCCAGAGATATTCAGCAAAAAGAGAAAGCTATCTGAAAGCTAATTATCCATATCTTTGGGAGAGAGGAATAGACATAGGGGAATCATCTGGACCTCTCACACCATTAAGATCAGAGAGTACATCACCCATACCGGAAGAACTAGAGTTGGATGCCACTCCTTCTTTTTCTTTGCAAGAAAGATTAAGGGAATTGGTACGGGAAGAAGATCAATCACGAGGTGAAAGATCTGAGGTACATCCCTGGATAAAAGATTTGACAGAAATCTTTGATAAGAGTTGGCATGGAACACCAAAAGCAGGAACTCCAGTTTCTGAAGCGGAAGGTGAAGAAGGAGGAGAGGATGTGGCAGAGCCAACGGAGAGTTCAGACTCTCCAACACCATTGCAGTTGAGTTACATGAGTGAAGAAGAAACCCAAGGGCAGAACTTGGAGGATGAAAATAGAGAGAAGAAATTGGAAGAGGAAGAGTATGAAGAAGTAGACCCAACAGCTGAGGTTGAGACTACAACCAGGACATCCCAACCCGTTGGACCTGGATCAAGTGGAGCACTTGGATCACAGGCCAACGAAGGTGTCGGCTCAGGGGGATCAGGCGGGCTGCCTGGATCTGGCTCTGGGGGACAGGGAGTGTGGGAAGTAGTGCAACTGGAGCTGGGAATACTGTGAATATCGTGGGGCCAGTAGCAGGGAGTGCTCAAGGGCCACCACTTGGTGGAAGATCCACCACAACAACAACAGGTCCTGAAGGACCAGCACCAGCAAGGGTGCCAGCACCTGTCAGTGGGCAGAAGGTAGGGCCACAGATGGCGTTACAACCAACACGGGCAAAACCACCTTTTCCAATATATTCAGGAAAAGGGGATCCCGATGTACACATTAGCCAATTTGAGCACATGTGTATAGTGAACAATGAGAATGGCGATGATGCCAAGATGAGATTGTTTCCTTGTTCACTTATCAAGAAAGCAAGTGAATGGTATGCAAGATTCCCTGATAATCATTTCCTAACCTGGAATGGCTTGAATACAGCATTCCGAAATAGGTTCAGGACAAGTAAAACTGAGGATGAAGTGTATGGAAGTTTACAACAGTTAAAGCAAAAGAAGCATGAAACTGTTGAGGAGTATATGGAAAAGATGGAATTGATGATGAAAAAGCTGGCTGCTGTACCAGCACCAGGTTTACAGAAGACTTGGTTTGTGAGTGGACTAAGACCAGAGTTGCAAAAGAAAGTGGATATGTTACCCCATAATACAGTGGAGGAGGCATTTGAAACTGCAAACAGAATTGAGCAATTGGGAATGCTCAGGAGAGAGAAAAGGGATGATGAGGACTCTGAGGATGAGTCAGATGAAGAAGAAGAGCAAGAACTAAAAAGGAAGAGTAAGAGAAAGGAGAAGTTGAAGAGGGATAACTATGAGAAAAGATTAGAAGAAATCTTGAAGAAGTATGCCACAGAGGCTGCAACACATTGGAGGAAGGGTGTTTGGTGTGCAAAGTGCCAGAATGAAGGCCATACCACCACTGAATGCCACATGAAGGAGAAACACTGTACTATCTGTAAAATGGATAACCATTCTACTGAGAATTGTTACTACAACAGAAGGACAGCTGCAAGAGAACCTAGGCAAGTAAGGGTGCATCAAGTGCAGCCCCAGCCAAGAAGAAACAATGATCAGGACCACTATGGTAGGTCTGGTGGTTATAACAATGGCATGGAAGGGAGAGGTAATTCAAGAGGGAATTACCAAGGAAATTCCAGAGGCAACTATCAGGGTAATCCAAGGGGGAATTACCAGCCAGGGAATCAGGATTACAGAAATAATCCAAGAGCAGACCAAGGGCGAGGACCCAATGGTGAAGAACTGTGTTACTATTGTAATCAGCCAGGACATCGCAAGGCAGCCTGTTCATTCTGGATTAGACACCAGAATGAGATGAGAGCTCCTGTGAATGAGGGCCCAGTGGTGGCAGCTCACATGGTTAGGCCATGTGTTGTACCAGAAGTAAGTACAATGATAGTAACAAGAAGCAAAGCCAAACTAATACCTCCAGTAGTTGAGGAAGATGATGATAATGAAGGTGGCAGTGATATGCCTGAAGATGATGAGGCTTGGAGAGATGAGAAGGAACTGCACAAGGAAGTGGCAGATACCATAAGGGAAATGCAGAAGAGTACTGATATTCCTGTGGCAGATTCCTCTGATTCTGATGGAGAAGAAGAAGTGAGTGAGGATGAAAGGAAGAAAGAAGCTGCAGACATGCAAAGTAATGAAGGGACTTTGGCTGAAGTAATATGCCAGACCAAAGCAGAGATTACCATTGGACAGCTATTGGCTGTGGCACCTTATTGTAGACACAGGCTGTATCAAGCAATCAATCGAATTGCCCAGGAGACAGGAAACACAGACCTGAACAGCAAGGTGACCAGTTATAATGTGAAGCCGGAAGGGCGAGAAACAGTCATGGACTTTGATGATTCTATGCCAGTAATCCAATTGAGAATTGGAAGCACAGAACTAACTGATGTACTGATAGATGGAGGCTCTGGAGTAAATATCATGACAGACCAATTAAGAAAGAAGCTTGGTCTAAGTAACATGAAACCAGCCCCATTTACAGTAACAATGGCAGATCAAAGAAGTGTACAGCCATTGGGATTAATAAGAGGAGTTAAGATACAGATACAAAAGATGATCTTTATGATCACAGTAACTGTGTTGAAGATGGATGAAGTCATGGAGGCTTACTCCTTATTATTGGGACGTCCGTGGCTGAAACAGGCCAGGGTATTCCATGACTGGAATTCTCAGTTACTAACCGTGCATAATGGGATGCACGAGATACAAATTACCACAAAGAAATCTAGTAGATTACCTGCTACGAGAAGACCTCGAGGGGTCAGAGAGTATGACTGGAGAGGAGGACTGGATGAGGAGCAGGAAGCTACCCTGTTTGCTGCACACCCAGAGTGGGAGCAGGTTGCAGAGATGCGGCTGGAAGGCCTAAGTTGAAGGTATCTGCTGTGGTGTAGTGTCAGCAACACCAATTGAAGAGGAAACCAGCAGTTACCCATCACATTTCTATGAAGAAAGAGAAGGAGAAATGGAAATCCTAGAGGAACCAGCCACTGTGAGTTTACAGGATGAAGTGGTGACTGGTTGGACAATCACAGCTGATGAGCAGGTGAGGGAAGTGAATGTGGGAACTGAAGAGGAACCGAGGATGGTGAAGGTAGGAGCTGATTTGGAGCCAGAATTCTTTGAAGAAGCTAAGAGTTTGTTCATCAAATACAGAGATGTATTTGCTTGGAGCTATGAGGATCTAAAAGGGATACCACCTGAAATCTGTCAGCATAAGATTGAACTGGAACCAGGTCAGTACCAATCAAGCAGGCAAGGTACAGAATGAATCCCAACTATGCACAGAAGGTTGGAGAAGAGATCAAGAAGTTGGCTGAGGCTAAGTTTATATACCCAATAGAGTATACAACTTGGTTGTCACCCATTGTGATAGTTCCCAAGAAGAATGGTAAACTAAGAGTTTGTGTGAACTACAAGAAGCTGAATGCTTGTACGAAGAAAGATCCTTTCCCTTTGCCATTCACAGAAGCAGTATTGGACACTGTGGCAGGCCATGAGATGTACTCATTCATGGATGGCTTCAGTGGTTATAATCAAGTGCAAGTGGCAGAAGAAGACCAAGGAAAGACAGCTTTCATCACAGACTGGGGTGCTTATGCATACAAAGTCATGCCCTTTGGACTTTGTAATGCACCAGCAACCTTTCAGAGAGTGATAAGTGAATCTTTTCATGAGTATCTGGATGATTTCATGCAGGTGTTCTTGGATGATTTCAGTGTGTACAGCTCTAAGAATGAGCACTTGCATAAATTGGAGTTATGTCTGGCCAGATGCAGGATGAGAGGTCTGGGCCTGAATCCAGAGAAGTGTACTTTCTGTGTGAACTCAGGGGTGCTTCTGGGACACATTGTGTGTAAGAGGGGACTTCTTGTGGATCCCAGGAAAACAGAGGCCATTAAAGCCTCTCCACCACCAGTGAATGTTAAGAGTCTAAGGAGATTCCTTGGACAAACCAGCTATTACAGAAGATTTGTCAGACGGTATGCACAGATAGCAGCACCATTGAGCAAACTTCTGAAGAAAGATGCAGTGTTTGCATGGACACCTGAATGTCAACAGGCTTTTGAGGAACTTACATTGTCAGTAACAACTACACCTGTGCTGATTAATCCTCACTGGCAGGAAATATTTCATGTTCACTGTGATGCTTCTGGAGAAGCACTAGGAGCAGTGTTAGCCCAAAATGTTACAGGAAGGATAGATT
Organism: Takakia lepidozioides; assembly: GCA_030704615.1. Taxonomy (NCBI): domain Eukaryota; kingdom Viridiplantae; phylum Streptophyta; class Takakiopsida; order Takakiales; family Takakiaceae; genus Takakia; species Takakia lepidozioides. The sequence continues at coordinate 10,560,283 of CM060731.1, read as the reverse complement.
CACCTGTGTACTATGCTAGCCGATTGATGAACAATGCCGAAAGAAATTATAGCACAACGGAAAGAGAAGCATTGGCAATGATCTATGCAGTGAAGAAATTCAGGCATTACCTGTTGGGCAAGAAGTTTATGTTCTATGTGGATCACCAGGCTCTGATATACCTGGTAAACAAACCTCTGATAAGCGGAAGAATAGCAAGATGGTTGATAATCTTGCACGAGTTTGAGTTCGAGGTTGTTTACAAGCCTGGGAGGCTGCATCTTGTGGCGGATCACTTGTCACGGTTATCAACAGGAGAACCAGCCACGGGAGTAGATGATCAATTACCAGATGCGAGTCTATTTGCAGTGGAGGTGCAGGGAAGTGCAGATGACTGGTTAGATTGGCAGTGGCCAATCAGATACTACCTTGCTCATGGTCAGTGCCCACCAAGTTATGGAAAGGAGCAGAGAAAGAGAATTGCTATCAAGGCTCTACCTTACACTATGGTAGGGAGCAGAATGTATAAGCTAGGACCAGATGGAGTGCTGAAGCGATGCTTATACCACCATGAAGTTAATAAAGTTTTGGAGGAAGTTCATAAAGGAGTGGCAGGAGGTCATTTTGGAGAAGAGACTACCAGCAGGAAGATACTACATGCAGGTTACTGGTGGCCTACTTTGTTCAAAGATGTACACAAGTATTGTCAGAGTTGTGATGAATGTCAGAGGCTAGGACCTTTGCAGAGATCTGGGAAGATGGCTTTGCATCCTACAATGCCTACGGAACCATTTCAGAAATGGGGACTAGACTTTGTTGGACCAATTAACCCACCAGCCAAGAATACACAGAACAGGTACATAATTACAGCCACTGATTATACTACGAAGTGGGTGGAAGCTAAAGCTTTGAGGGACAACACAGCCAAGTCCACAGCAAGGTTCCTGTATGAGAACATACTTACACGATTTGGCTGTCCCTTGGAATTTATCAGTGATCAGGGAAGTCACTTCATTAATGAGACCATTGAATTATTGACTAAAGAGTTCATGATTGTGCATAGGAAGAGTACAACATATTACCCACAGGGTAATGGGCAGGCAGAGGCTACCAACAAAATACTATGTACTATCTTGGCTAAGATAGTCAATGCAAACAGAACGGATTGGGATACAAAGCTGCTGACAGCTTTGTGGTCATACAGGACTTCATATAAAGTCACCACTAAGTATACACCATTCCAATTAGTTTATGGTATGGAAGCTTTACTTCAGTGGAATTCCTGTTACCTACCATGAGAACGGAATGGGGAAAGAGAATGGAATTGCAAGATTCATTAAGGTCAGGAAACATGAATTATACCATGTTGAAGAAGTACGTGCTGATGCAGCTGATAATATGACCAGAATTCAGATGAAAAGAAAAGAACAATTTGATGAAGGCAAGATAAAGACTTTTAAGACGAGAGATTTGGTTCTATGGTTGCAGAAGAAGGGAAAGATTAAAGCTTCTAAGCTTAATCACCATGGAAAGGACCTTATGTCATAAGAAGATGTATGATAACAACACCCCATGTTACAAACCATTAACAAAGAGATGCTGGGAAGAGTCAATGCCAATAAGTTGAAGGGGTACAGTGGTATCCATGACAAACCATTGCAGCATGATTTGCATGTTGAAACGCAAAGCAGTCACGGGCGGCGCCATGATACCAACGGAGTATGGAGCACTTGTCGCTAGGCCGAGCATATATGACCAGGGCGGGCAGAACAAGCGCGATACAGCCTATCATAGCCCAGCAAGGCGCGACACAGCCTATCACAACCGACCATAGCGTGTCACAGCCTATCACAGCTTACCACAGTGCATCACAGCCTATCACAGAGTACCATCAGTATATGACACAGCTATGTCACAGTCAACACAGCCTTATAGGTTACACAAGTCATGAATCAGTACAGGTGTGACGCGGATAACTTCAGGAAATGGCCGGCGGAGAAAATGACGGAAGCCGTTTAGGAAGGGACACGTGGAAGTCAGGGCGCAACACACCTGAGAAGGAAGTGCAAGAACAGATGTCATCAAGAAAGAGACAAGAATGGCCGTCAAAATACCTAATTAGCACGTCAATTCGGATGAATGGCGGGCCCATTAATGAATACGGAAAATGGGCAACAGAACAAACGGCAAGTACAGAAAAGCGAAATTCTTGTCACATGTGTTATCCTAGTGGACAGTCCAGCAGGGAAAGTCCACTAAAGAAAATTAAATCTAAAATCCAGTCACAGCGGTTACAGCAATCGAAAGCCAGAAAAGGGATCAAGAAATTGGAGGGAATTTAAGCGCAAGAGTCGGCGTCGTTCTAAGTAACGGGCGTCTCGACGGACAAACCATCAATGCTATAGCTTTGAAGCTATGGAGGAACTAACAGACTAACGCTCGCAATATTACTTACGCAGTGGCATAGCACGAAGAACAGAGCGGATCTTTTCTCTTAATCGATGCTTGCAAGCCCGCAGGCTTACAAGAAATTACCATAGCTTTTTGTGGCAACCATACGTTTATGCTTTGTGCCATGCAGGCATTTCTTCAATTGTTACAGCCAAACTTTCTGTGGGTCTAGATGAAGAGAGTGAGAGGAATGGAAGAAATCAGGGTGAAGAGCACCACAATCCTGCAAAAACAAACGATTGCTACTCCACAGGCGGTAAAGTTACTGAAGGAGCTGCGATTGGAAGATTGCAAAGCAAAGATTAGACATTGCACCATAGACAGTACATGTTACATTCTTGCAGAACTTTGAGCCTAGGACAGGAGCAACAACGGTGAAGGGAGTTGAATTAGAAATTACTCCCCTATACCTACAGCAATTGTTTCGATTGCCAGCAGGTCAGGTGCATGTGGAGGAGCACAGGGCAAGACTGCAATAGGGGACTTATTCAAGAAGGGAGTTTCTTTAACTCAGGGTTATGCTTGTACCAAGGCAGTGTACCCAGGGCTAAGGGAGGTAGGCCATGTATTGAACGTTTTGTTTGCCATGAAACAGAACCAACAGTATTGAGCAGATCCTTCACAGAGGAAATACTCAAAGCCCTGAGAGGAGAAGAGGTAGAATGGGCGGACATAATGTACAACGCACTGGTAGAGGAGATGAAAAGATTACAAGGCACTGCCGCAAGTCCCTATCATAGTGTCTGGCCCACCTCAATTGTTGCTCAAATAATTTTTGATTCTGATGCATACTTGATGCTCGAGAAAGAAGGAGATGGGAGTGTTTGAGGCTGAAACCACTGCAATGGAAGAGCAAGGCTCTTCACATAGTGAGGGTGGACTGGCAGGGCAACCCAGACTAAGAGACAGAGGCGGGGAAAGACTGTAGTGCGGATCCACTGGCTTCACGGAAACCGCATGATAATGTTTCCCAAGCTCTTGTGCAGGAAGGGGCACAGCAGCACAGAGAACTGCTATTATTGGAAGCGGGACCTTCAGAGAGGGAAGAGGAAGTTACTTCAGTATCACAGCCATCACAGCCAGATGATCGGCTTGTCACAGAGTTCCACAAGTCGTCCATGCAGTTTCCACCCGAAATAATTGATTTGGAGAAAGAAGGGTTAGATATTCCCACTACAACAGGTGGTGGCAGAAATTGAGAAGGGACCTTCTCTATGAATATTCTGGTCTGGTCAAGACACAGTGATTCCGGAGGTGCAACAGTTGTACAGGGGAAACCCTGCGGTGCATATAATACACACACCTGTGACGGAGGTACCACAGGTAGAATGTCAAGACACTGCAAGCACCTGTGACAGATGAAGTGGTTCAGAAGAAAATTTGGTGGGGCAATGGCCTGAATGGTTCGTGAGGCATCAAACTGTTGAGGATCAGGGAGAACAGCAGCAAACTCACCATGATGACCCTCAACAGGCATGCTTATGAGTTCCATAAGCAGGACACTTAATTTGTTGGGACTTATGTCAAATCCCATGTTCCAACTACCCAATTGGCAGCTTTGAGGGAGGAACTCAGGAAGGAGTTTGAGGCTCGACTTGCCACTGAGTGTGCAAACAAGGTCGATGAAGAGGTCACTCTCAAGATGCAGCAAGACTTGGAGAGTACAGAAGCGGCTTTGCAATTGGCCAAGGAACAATTGATTGAGCAGCCTCGCCAAGACCAGTTGCACGAAGCACATAAGCAACAGCTATACCAAATGCAGGTGAAGCATGAAAGCAAGTTGCAAGAAGTGAATGCACTACATACGGAGTTGCAGACAGTGCATGACAGGATGGCCATACAATGCGCTACACTCACAACTATGCTTGACCAAAGTACAATAGAATAACAGTCAAGCGGAAAGATGTACGAAGGCAGAGGCAGAGAGTTGAGCAAGTGAAACTCATTGTCGATATGAAGAATACAATCTGTCGCAATGAGAGTACTTTCAAGCAATACAGGCAGGTTGAAGCTGACAAGAGAGGTACATCCTTGAGTTGCAACAAACACTCATGTCCAATAGAAATGAACTCTCTGTGGCTAACAAGTCTTGGAAGGAAGCCAATAATCTGCTGCTGCCTATGCGAGTTTGGTTTGAACCTCATGCAAAGCGCATGGAGGCTTTAAAGCAGCAGATAGATGTGTACAGGCTCACAGAGGAGCAGACTCTCAGGAGTGCCATAAAGCACTTGGTGGATAACCACCTATGCAGGTCTGGTTAGCACAAGGGCCAGTGGAGGGCAAAGCACCACGAAAGCTCAACCGAAACGAGATGAATGAGCTCAGACTGCAAGTGCAGAACATTGCCACAACTACTATAGACAATGTCTATAGTAGGATAGCGGAGTTACAGGAGATGTAGACGGCCTGCAGACTCAAGTGGAGGACCTCACTTCAAATATCGACAAGAGAGTCTGTGTACCTGAGGAACAGCTAATGGCTTCTTATTTACAAGCGAGAACTTTGGCTTTTCAGTCTTCTTCACAGGGTCAGAGGCAAGTGCAAGATTGCCAAGGGCATGCCAGTGCCAACACCACCAACAACAGTCACTGTGCCAGTAGCTGACCCTGTTGTTACTAAGCCACACCACAGCCACCACAGCTTGAGGTATGGGGGGAATGCTGCTTTTAACCCACCTAAAACTCCAGCTGCATGGGAGTACAGTAGGGCTATGATTATGCCCTTCAACCAAATTCCCATTGTGTTGGATTTGCCTTGGAAAGAATTTAGTCCTCCGCAGTCATTGGCACATTACTATCAAATCATGCGCATTTGGCTGCCAGTGGCCACTAGGACTAAAGTTCTTCCGAACAATCGACCAATTGAGGATCATCACTTTGCACAGTACTGGCATGAGGCAAGTACCATGTTGAAGGAATTAATTGCCTTCCAAGTTGTACATGGATTCATTTATACCAAGACCAAAGAGGTAGCAAGTATTGTCATGGGCTGCGGGTTATACTACGCTGCTTGTTTTCTGGTACGTTATCACATTGAGCAGCAGAAGATGCAAACGCGTTTTATGAGTTATTCCACTGGGGATCATTGGGTCTTACCTTTAGTGCCACCTCATATGTACCTATATGAGGCAAAAGTTATGATGCAAAAGGATTCTCAGATTCGTTCATGGGTTCATGGGCCTGGAACAATCTGTCAACACAGAAATTCGGGCCTGACGATATTTTCTTTAAGAGACATGAAGCATGGAAATACTTGCACAATTCACAAGTCATTGGTAACCCACTCACCTGGACAGACAAGGAGCTCAGGGTCTTCACCAATTTGCAATTCAGCGCTTACAACAAGTTTTACAGTTTAAACTTCCAGACATGTGGACAACATTGTATGCCCCAGAGGATTCCACAAAAAGTTCGGCAATTAAAACACCTGAGAGGCGATGAGGATTCTGATACAACTGTTTCTTCAGCGGACTCTTTTGACATGGGAGAAGACTATGTAATTCAGATGGCAGAGAAGAAGCGACGGGGGTCTCCTATGCCTGAAAAATTACCTCGATATCAGCCTCCAGAGGGCCTCACATATCCAGGTAGTGTTCAATCATCTCCGTCAACCAGTGACAGACCTCGGGCTCGCACACAGAGTCCTTCACGAGACTCTCAACGTCAGAAGGGTGCTCGCTCACAAAGGTTTGCTAATCCCAAACAGTAAACCGTGAGGACACGGCTTTTTGAGAGGAGGAGGGGTAAATGTTAGAAGGCTGCTTGGGACTTAGACACTTTTACGGGATCTGTGGGTACCCTTAATTTTTACACAGACTGAGACCAACAGGAGCCTTAGGGGCGACAGCAGCGCACTTTAGGGGGGGTTACACAGCCCGTCACAGTCCGACACACAGTCCAACACAGCCAGTCACAGCCAACACAGCCCGTCACAGCTTCGCACAGCCGACACAGCCCGACACAGCCAACACAGCCAGTCACAGTCAACACAGCCGGTCACAGTCCAACACAACCAGTCATAGTCAACACAGCCCGTCACAGCCCGACCCAGCCGGTCACAGCCGGTCACAGCCGGTCACAGTTTCACACAGCCAATCACAGCTTGACACAGCTGTCACGACCATAGGGAACGGATAACAGGACAGGGAACGACTGTGGGGAACAACATCTGTGAATGGAACATGTTAGTTCACGGATGACGGTTAGTGAGGGAAACAGTTAGAACAACGGGTAGGAAGATAAAGCCAGGAGCGAGGACTGGAAGAGGATCAATTCTGAAGGAGCACTTCTTGGGGGGGGACCTCGGACATCACTGGAGGAAATGAGGCAGAGAGCGGATCTCTGAGCAGAAAGAGGGAGAGCACGGAGTAGGAGGAGGACGATCTGTTGATGCTTAATGAATGCAAGCAGTAGAGTTGTAATGTAGAGCAGATTAGAGACTCCATGGCTTCAGCCTGATACTTGATAGATATTAATCTGATACATACTTCATACTCACACTGTGTAGAGAGATCTGAGTGAAGCTGTGGAATGAATGGATGAGTTGATGGAATCCGATAGATTGCTGAAGCAAACTGATACTTAATTACCAACAGTAAGGTAACTAGCTAACATGAATGCGGGAAGGAAAACAAATAGGAAACACCCCCATGATACACTAGCTGTAGGTCATGACTGATTGTTCTGAGCGGGCTGAGTGCTTAGAGATTTCCAACTCTTCTATCTTGGAGTTTCCGCCTCGGATAGCGAAGGGTTGGGTGAGTAAAAGCCGCGCGACATCTCCCTCCGATCACACCTTCAAATCATCAAGCTACACCTCCCAGCTATCCCTCCCATTATCCTTATCCACTTGTACATGCCCTCACATGCCGAAGATCTCCCCTTGATCCCTGATATCCTATTCACCATCTCTAACACACCAGCTCGGCGAGAATGTTTCCCCAGTATTGGTCGTATTGTTCCATTAGACCTCTGTAATGATCGTCAAACATCATTCTTTTTGTCCAAAAATCTTGTATTTTTTAATTCCATTTTTTATGAATGACTGTTTTCGGAGGAGTCAGATCGGTCTTCTTGGAACGGCGTCTGGGTCTCCTCCGGGGAGCTTGGGAGTCCGTCAGGATTGGACTTCCACATCTACACGCTACTGTTTGTTGGAAGCCAATCCGAATCAGTAGCTGACTTCTTGTACTTCATGACGGGCCAACCCTCCGTATCCTTAAAAAAGCAGAACATGTTCATCTCCGAAATCCCGACCAACGCCTCTTTTCCATCCAGAATACAGCCCTTTACAAAATTCTTGAAGTCGGGAACCTCTTGAATAATCTGTGGAATGAACTACAGATCTTGCGAGGTCATAAATGACCTCATCAAATCCGAAAGAATGTAGGTGATGCATTCCTTTAGCTTCTTCGAAAGGTAGCTGAAGAAGCCGTCAATGTCCTCATGGGTGTGGCCGACCATTAGAAACCCTAGCTGGATCTCTTCAAAAACATCTTTGGCGGTGAGGAGGGATAGAAAAGCAAACATCCATCTGTTCTTATTGTCCTTTGCGGAGTTGTCCATTTGTAAGTAGAGTCTTCTCGGAAGTGGACGAGCACCCCGTTTGTCTTCCGGCCTGCAGGGTTTAAGAGCATCCAAACATCTCGATTTACCTCTTAAGAGGGATTCGAAAAACTCGTTTTGAAGTCCATAATCGAAAATATTCCTAGACTCGCGACATGTTGGCTTCTCCAGCTGGCGTAGGCAACGTGCCAAAGACCCAATTGTAAAGTTTGAATTTCCCTTCCGGAACTCAAGAGAGAACTGACCGTAAGCTCCATCACCGTGTCCATGCGTGACCATTCCCGTTAGTAAGTCTGGCAACTGACCCAATCCCGAAATTATCTTGTTTGGAGTCTGTAGCCTTGGAAGAGCTGTTTTCTATGATCCATTTTGTCGTGAATAATACGGAGAAACTCCTCCGAACCTGTTCCGCATTCCTCTTGACAGACTTTTTGATCAGGTCCTTTAACATCTCGCACTCCGTGCACTTCGCAAATGTGCTCCCAGTTTTTCGAACTTCCACATTAGAAAATATCCGACTCCTGATGCGGCTGACTGCAAGACTCCTTTCAACCCGAAAAGTCTGTTCGTCTGAAACTACCAGAAAGGGTCAGAAAATGAACGTCCACTGGACAGTGGAGGTTCACAAAACTAGAACCAGAGTGGAAATGAGAAACAATTTCATTGGAACCATCCACAATGAAGTCAGAAAACACTTTCAGGTAGAGAGAGATTTCTTACCTCGTTGGACTCTTCTCGTATTCTCTTCTAGTTCATTTCAGGTGGTAAGACTCTCAAGTATCCCACCTTCCCTCCCCAATGCACCTTGTCTTATGGGGCATGAGGTTAGTATTTCTGTTGATAATGGACATAATGTTACCCTCTGCCTGCAGCGTCCGAGGTTATGGCCGCTTCACTCCTCGGTTCCTATGGAGACTTGACAATCAACCTTGTTTACTCAACTTTTTGTACTCCATGTATGTGGACCTCCCAATTCCGTGAATTGTCCACCACGCAGTCTCACAAACATCTACATCCTCAATTGTAACGTATGCCCTGCGAAAAGTCCCTTCCAGCATGTGAAGTCGTTTTGAAACATTTAGTCCATGTTCTCTCCTCTCATTGAAAGTGGATCCCCAAAACGAAGTACGGATAGCCAAGGTTTTTCTCCAATCGAAATATTGACAACAGTGAAGTCTGCAGCAAGGTTTGCTGCTCATGGATCTGACTTCCTCCAGAGTGAAGATTTTTCATACTTTTTTTGAAGTGTTCCAAATCTCGATCCCTCTTCTTCTTCGTAAAAAGCCTATACGCCGCTTTCTTCACACCTTTCTCGTGATCTTTGTATTCTTTACTATCATGAGATCTTATGAAATTCTCCAGATCATTTGAGAGTAGTCTCTCACTTTCCCAAAAGTCGTGTTTTTATTAAAGGCCATTTAACAAGGGACATAAGAGAGCCAAATCCTCCAGTAAGTATTCTGGTGACGAGAACTCCAACATTGTCCTCTCCCAATTTGTCATTGAGAATCACCTTGTCCGGAATGCAAGCTTGAATCCTGCCCTCGAACAGTGCACCCCCATCATCACCCAATAGCACGCACTACAAGTTTCTCCAATTATTTATCTCAAGTCCTCCACATGGATTCTCGGAACTCTGCGATGATCTGTTGTTTGATTCACCCTCTTGCACGTCGGAATTTGGGCATTCTCCTGTGTCTCTGACGTAAAATCAGGATTCTGCCCTTGATACTCGTCATTCTTCTCATGAACTTCGCCAACATTCCACACCATTTGGGTCCCAATGGCCTGTGTCGGCATCCATATGTGTATAAGGTAGAGGACATAATGCGTGTGCTTCATCACAGGAGATGAGAATCACTGAAATGGTTGAGGAAGATAATTGGTGTCCATGACAGGTCCCAACCCCGGAGACATTAAGGCAGTCCCCAGTGGCAACAAGAGATGCAGACCCTGGAAGAGAAAGAAACATTATTTGACCCGTCTCTAAGCTCATGATCACTGGAACCTCCACTGTACATGCAAGGTTCAAGAAACTGAAATAACCAAGGGCAAATAGGGATGAAACCAGGATGAAAATCATTTGTTTTGCCATGAAACCTTAACAAAAATGGAAGTTAGTACAACAGTTCCATAAATCTAGTTGATAGAGGGAGAGAGAGGGAGAGAGGGGGAAAAAATTAATAAAAAAGAAGGTGGGGGGGACTGAGCCGCTGCTGCCTCTCTCTTGCCTATCCAAATCATTTTTGTTAGCTTCCAAACTTTGCCAGCACGTTCCAGACACCCTCTCACAGGTCCTGGACTAATATCAGATCAATCGAAATTCATTCGATGGCTCAACGGATGGTTGGCCATCGAAATGATTTTGGTTCGCTTTGAGACTTGGCCACTATGTTCAATGTGCCATGTAAGAGGCCCCAGAGTAATATGAGATCAATCGAAATTCGTTGAATGGACCAACCAATGGTTGCCTATCCAAATGATTTTCGTTCGCTTTGGAACTTGACCAGTGTGTTCAATGTACCATCTGATACGTCCCAGTGTAATACGAGATCAAGAATGGTTCAGGATTTATCTAGTAGTGGACAAAGTCTATTCTGAGATGAATCAATCGAAAAAAAGTTAATACCCATGTGGAAGAACGTCTCCGAGAACTAGATGAGAAATGGAATTACTGTTGGTCCGGAAGCATGTAATGTCAAGATGGAGTCCAATTCTATAATTTCAGACTATTGGACTGAAATTCCAGTTGTTATAGATCCTCTCAGACTAATTATTTGCCCTACAAAATTTCAGGATAGATTATAGCATGCTACCTGTGATTAACTATGATAGGCACCTACGTCCAAATACCTTATGTAATAAAGAAAAAAATCTGTGGGGTGTAAAACTTTTCTTCTACTCTCGTGTTCACAAATTCGGAGAATTTGGAAGAAGTTTTGTGGCACTAAAGCATTATAATCTTTTCCAAATATTTTGTGCAGGCAGAGATACGGTGTTGGGTATAGCTAAAGTTTAGTGTACTAAACTCGACTTACAAAAATGGTAAGGCCCTTAGTAAACTGGAGACGTGTTTGGCCAAGAAACGTAAACATGGCATTGGTCCCTTACCAGGGGTCAAGTATAGGTATACAGGTAAGGATATGGGTATGGTATGGCAATATAGGTACGGATATAGGTGTGGCCATATGGGTATAGGTAGCCATGCTTCTTCACTGGATTGCCAGTGTGATTTCCATAAATGAAGCAGACAATGCAGCACAGGGATGCAATAACCACACCCTGCATTTTGGCCCATTTGAGGATTGTGGCCAAGCAAACGTTCACCTGACTCTCTCTTTTGGCCTTACATAGTGCACAAGATGGAAGTAGAGAGGGAGTAATAACAGAGACTACAATTTCACTCAAACTACACTTTCAAGGCGAACACATTCATGATTTAGTGAGTAATATATCAACAGAAACCTCCCAAAACAGATAACATGAAATACTACACTCTCATTGTCATTGATACAGCTCTGTCAAGGCCGTTCCAAGCTAGACAGTCTTGTCGGTTTCGAGTGATATTGATACAACTATTAGAAGTTAGCAGGGAATCCAAATACATGGAAGGAGTGCCCTCAACACTCCACACAGCTAGTCATGACAGGGGTTCACAATTGTTTGTACAAACTAAGTACATGGTTCCAGATCTTTAATCAACTTTGATCTTTGTCTCACTAAACTTTTAATTTTTCCACCAACTCTTTGTAGTTTCAAAGGTTGAACTTATGTACATTTGGCTGCATTACATTACCACATTATATGTTTGCTATCATTTATGCACAAGATCAAGGATAAGAAAGTAACACCCAAGTAGACATTGTTGATGCCGCTGGTTGTGAATAAAAAGATGACCCATAGCAACGTTGTCACTGGTCACCTTCCACATAGCACTCAGATAAGTTCAAGGTTGTGCATATGTGGATGGTGTGCGTCAAAGGAACATATGGGATGTTTTCACCTTGCTGCAGATTTGGCACGTCAATGGTGCTCAGCTTGCCTCATTGCGTGCTTCCCATGGCCTCCAAGAGGGAGTTCTGAGCTTGTAGCCTGGCCAAATGTGGCCCTACAGCATCCAACACCTGCCTCCATAACCAGAATTTAATTGGCTACTGCAATTAAGTTCTATTGCAACAGAGAAGAAGAGAACCCTAGATTATTGAATCCCCATAAGAACACCCAAAAAGGTATCAGCCTTCCCGGTTTAGCCCTACCCAGTTTTAGTGCATAAGATTGTACTCATAAGACGTTGTTTGCCGTAGCCTTGTGGCCATTGACCCCGCGCCCAGTTTGTGCGGGAACAAAAGGGACAGAACCTACCTCTGTCAGGGGCTGACGTTGGTAGTGTGACTTACCATCATATATAGAATTAATCCGGGTTTTCCAGATATCCTCTAGAAATCCCTTCACACAAGCATCAATCTGCTGTGTGTGATTTGCCCAAAAACTAGGCCTCAGGAGGGCCCGGACAGTGTATCAGGAAGTGAATACTGTCTTCAGATTGCCCACACAACGGGCAATTGCACTCTCCCTTTCCTCTCTGCTTCTGTTTGCTGTTCAAAGGTAGGCTTCCTGCCCTGAGTTTAAATTTCAGTCTAGTGCCGAGAGTGGGTAGACCCTTGAGGTCATCCAAGATGTCCTCCCCCATATCACTAACTGGAAACAAGTTCAGGGAAGTTTTCTGCCTAACTTCATTTTCATCAGACAATCTCATGGCAACAGACATGGCTGAGGACACTACAGCCTCTAAGTCAGATTTATCCAGCAGGGTCAAGGCTTGCGGATCCAGGTCCAGGTCCTTGAGAATCTCTTCTACTCTCTTCTGCCAGGACTTAGCCTGTTTGACAGGGCGGTCCTGTTTCCAAGATATAGAGTCGATTATCTTAGGATATCTGGTGTTGGGCATATGTTGCAGCTGACCCCACCATCTGACCTTGAATTCATCTCGTCGGGAGCTTAAAGACAGAATGCCAAACTCACCCCGGACAGCCACATTGGCTGTTTTGGAGCATGCTGACATACACTCCTTAAGCACCCCCACTTGAATGGATTCTAGAGACTTAGCCTGGTTGGAGTTATCAACCCATATAGCAGATCCGTACTCCAAGGCAGGTCTAATAAGGCGACAAAGCATGGTTTTCTTAACCTCAGAGTTGACCCCTCTGCAGTGGAAAAATTTAGTGAGCCCCAGAGCTTTGCCCTTGCCAGTTTGAACAACTTTCCGGATATGTGCATCCCAATTACAATTGGAGGAAAACTCAACGCCCAGGTAAGTGTAGGAAGGGAGGACCGGGATCTCTTGGCTACCCCACTGCCACTTAAGATCACTTCCTCCCTCTCCTCTGTCGTTGAATGCTACCACTGCACATTTGCTGACATTAGCCTCTAGCCCCCAAAGATCAAAGTATCTCTTCGCGCAATCAATCAACTCCTGGAGATTGGTTGGAGTCTCCCCTATGCCTGCGAAGTCATCCGCAAACATAAGGGCTGGTATGGTGGTATCACCCACCCTTAACCCAAATCCTTCACTTTCCACATCCTCGAGGAGTTGATTGATGAAAACATTGAAGAGCAGAGGGGAGAGAGTACATCCTTGAGCTACACCTTGGTCTATGTCAAAGAAGTTGGACTTCTGTCCGTTAACAGTGACACAGCTTTTGGTGTGAGCATACAAGTTGTGGACAACTCTCCACATCTTTCCCTTGATCCCACAAGACCAGAGGCGGAACCATAGGCCATCTCTCCACACTGTGTCATAAGCCTTTTTGACATCCAGGAAAAAAACATAAGTGGGTTTCCCTTCTTTTTTCCTTCCCTGGATAATCTGGCTTAGAGTGAAGATATGATCCACACAGCCCCTGTTTCGCCGAAAGCCAGCTTGGCCTTCGTGGAACCTCTAGACTCCAGATCAACCTCGAGACGAGTACTTATAGCTCTGCAGAATGTCTTGCCAACAGCATTGAGGCGCGTGATGCCACGGTAGTTCCCCGGTTCTTCTCTCTCACCCTTCTTGTATAGATTGACAATGACCCCCTGTCGCCAGCGAAAGGGGATCATTTCAGTCTGCCAGATAAGGTTAAAGAGGAGAACTAGGGCCTCTATCATGGGATCGCCACCGTGTTTGATAAGCTCGTTGACAATACCATCAGGTCCACCAGCTTTATATCCATTTAAATGTTCAATTGCTTCCACAATCTCAGAAGAACTAATGGGAGCATTATAAGCCATTTTAGTGCATAAGAGAGGGGGAGAAAGGGAGAGTCTTGCACTTCTGTGAATGTCGGAGGACATACCATGAGGGCATATTCCCGAAAAGATATAAACTCTCCCAAACGAACCATTCAACCGACCAGGCTATGCTACTCTGCTCAAAGTGCCATATCTTTCAAGCGCAGAAGATAATGTCGTTACGTCAATTGAAATCTACTTCGGGCAAGTGTTGATGTCACTAAAAATGATCATGTCAATCAAAGCCCCCTTACTGCAAATCTCTACCCTATTACAGATGAGATACACTTAGTCATGATTGCACTGCTGGTTACATATAGTGAGTAGCATATACAAATGGAGAAATCTTGGCCCTTACTCCCAACCTGAATTTAAATGAAGAAAGAAATGAAATGGTACTTTATAACGTCCGCGGAAAGCTCATAGAGCTTATGGGACAAAATGGAAACATGAGAGACGAACAAGTCCAGAAACCACAATTAATGTTCTAGCGAATGTCGAAGGGTGAAGGCCTCGTGCAGGTAGGCTGCCAAGCATTTTTGATCCTCATAATGAAGAAAGAAAGAAAGGAAAAAAATCTGTACTTTCGATTGGGCACGGGATCCCTGAAAACCCAAGAGAAAGAGATGCACACCAACAGTAGTTGACCGCTTCATATCACCTTACAAGGAAAAGCAGCAGAAATGGATGCAGTGACTTTGCAAGAAGCCTACCCAAGACAGACGAGTTGATGTGTCACGTGTTTGCAATAGAGCACTTCTTTCTTGGGCACCTGCTTCAACCTGTCACACACTCTGATACAAATGAGATTTGGACTGCAATATGCAAGCACAGAACCAAAGAGAATCTGCTACTAATTTCCATTCAAAGTGCATACCAAGAAACGATATGTATGTCAACAAATGAAGTATATACCTACTCAGATGCTAGGCCTGTGAGCCATCTGGCCAGTTGGCCTCATGCCCACGCAAAGAGAGAAGCAGAAGAGCAAAAGAAGCGGAGGGTTGGGGGGCAGAGGGAGAGGGGAGAAAGAGCTCACAATACTGGCTGCTGCAAAAGAAAAAGCCTCTTGCCGGAGTGGTTTTACTAGCTTCTCCCTGGCACACCAATATGGATTTCGTTCCTCATCACTAGATTGCACTGATGTCAATGACTCACAGCGACTACCACTTAGACTGCTTCGCCTCCATGTCGCAATATCTTTGCCAGCAAATCCATCATTTGTTAGTTTCCCATTTAAGAGAGAAGATTCCAGCCGTAACCGGCGTAACTAAGAGCCACTTCACCTTTCTTTCATTTGGTTTCATTGTGGAGAGGTATCCCAACTGAGATGGTGTTAAATGTAGTCTCTAGACAGAGACTTTGATTGATTGTCTCTCTAGCATGGTAAATTCGTCTGATAATGATCCACTTCCCCTACTGCAAGTTATAATAAATTTCTGGTCATTTTCTACAGGAGGCCTGAGGATCCATGGGACACAGTAACAAAGAATGAACAGAGACTTGCAGCCTGTTAAGAAGTATCAAAAAGAAAATCCAGCAGGTTTGATTTTGTATTTTAGTCCCCTTGAGGACACTCCCCGTGGGAAATGACCCTTGTGAAGGCAATGGGGGTTAAGACGTTCCCAATCGAAGAAGGCTTTGAAATTCGACCTACCAAAGCACAAATCTCAGCTTGACAGTGCCATTTCAGCTACATAGTTGATTTGGTGTTAATGTAAAGATGGATTTTGGATTTTACTGGAGAACATGGTGTATAACTGCTTATGTTGCATTCTATCTGAAAACAGGGGCCTCATACATGGGTGTGGTTGGACAGAGTCACACATTCGTGGAAAAGGAAGATTGTCAGAAAGAGAGAACTCTATAGCGTCCTCAGAGCCCAATGAGCTTATGGGACAACAAACATAACAAACACAGCAAAAGAAGTGAGAGAAAGAAAAATAACAAATCCGAAGGAAGAGGTGAGAGAGAGAGAGAGAGAGAGAGGGATGTTGCCCACCTGCAGCAACATACCGGTTTGGTGCAGGGGTTGGAACGGTCGAATAAAGCAGTGGCGCAAATTGCCTGACTGCTGCCGGCAACCAATCCTCTGATAATGATCTAAGGCTTGGAACCTCTGACTGCTTGGCAGCAGATTCAAGCTTGGCTGTTAAAGTAGCGACAGCATTAAGGGCTTGCCACACCTCCCGTTCTAGCCTGTCTCTGGAGGCCCCACTACTGCTGCCTGGCATGTCAGGTGGATAATCTGTAACCCAGACCACCTGGGCCACATGGAAGGGGACAGTGCGCTTTACATCACACAAAATAAACCGGCCAGCGCAATTGTAGTTTACCAAAAGACCACCACCAACAGTATCAGTAATGCTCTCCACCTGTGTGCATTGCCATACACCCAAGCTGTCAAGGTTGTTTCTCAATGTCAGCAGATATGCAGTTGAATGGAAATGCCCCTTGTTAGGGCACATGGACCTAAGCTGTGATGCCGGGGAAAGAAACCCCTCATTGTGTCAAATAATGTACAGACAACCTGCCCAGGTATCTGTAAGTAGAAAGCTTATGCCAATGTGTAGGCTTTGCATCCCTTGACTTTCATCACATAAGTGATCGAGGAGCATCTGTCACAGTGAGATGTGGCTTCAATGGATGACATGGGGGAAAATTGACTGCGAAGGATAGAAAAAACCTCATGACACCAAACGGATGAAATACATTACGGCTATCAACTGTGCACCCAACTTAGAGAAAGGAGCTGAGAAAGGAAGTTTAGCAGAGGAGAATATATAGAGGAACATACAAGGCAACAGGAACCAATGCGGGTGTCATTGGATTGAAGCCCCTCTGCCTGCGGATCTTGTGTGAATTCTTCGAGTGATTTCAAGTCTGAAATCATTCCGAATCTGGGCACTGCTGATTCCGCTCTCGCTACCTCCATAATCACTTCAAACATTTGCAAATATCGCGGTTCATGCACCTGCATCCAACACAGTAACATTTCTATTCACTTGGACAATGAAGAAGCACTCTGGTTGGCACCCCTCTCTCTTTCTCTCTTTTGGAGCACCATTTCATTTCATTTCATTTCTCTTTTGGAGCAAGGATATGGGAAGATGCACCCCAGATCTAACTTTGTAAACGATAATCCCTCCCTCCCTCCCTCTCTCTCTCTCTCTCCCTCCTCAATGGTAACTCATACTACCGGCGTCAGCCTCTGACAAAGGTAGTTTCTGTCCCTTTGTGTTCTGCTCAAACTGAGTGCGGGGTCAATGGCCACATGGCTACGGCAAACGACGTCTTATGAGTACATTCTCTCCTGAATGGGGTGAGTTTGACATTCCTCCCTTAACCTCCCAGACGAAATGTATTCAAGGTCAGATGGTGGGATCAGCTGCAACGTATGACTAATATCAGATATCCTAAGTTAATTGACTCTATATCTTGGAAGCAGGATCGCCCTGTCAAACAGGCAAGTCCTGGAGGAAGAGGGTAGAAGAGATTTTCAAGGATCTGAATCTAAGTCCCCAAGTCTTGACCCAGTGTCCAAAGCCATGTCTGTTGCCAGGAAATTGTCTGATGAACATGAAGTTAGACAGAAAACTTCCCTGAACTTGTTTCCAGTCTGTGACATGGGTGAGGCCCTCATGGATGACCTCAGGGGTTTACCCACTCTAAATTTTAAACTCAGGGCAGGAAGCCTACCTTTGAACAGCAAACAGATGCAGAGAGGAAAGGGGGATTGCCAATGCCCATTGTGTGTGCAACCTGAAGACAATTTCTGATTCATTGTCCTGGGTACTCTCACCAGAGAGACGGCCTTTTCAAATCCCTCAAGGGATTTGTTCTTGAACCTCTGTTTACCAACTTTAAAAATCTTGAGGCTGAGCCAAAAGCCCAGGCCCTTGGGAAGCCTACCTTCGAACAATAAACAGATGCAGAGAGGAAAAGGAGATTGTAATTGCCTGATGTGCGGGCAACCTGAAGACAATTTTCATTTTCTGACACATTGTTCGGGGTATTCTCACCAGAGAGTGGCCCTCTTCGAGAACATCACGAACATGGTTCCTGCACCTCTGTTCACCAACTTTGAAAATCTCAAGGCTGAGCCTAAAGGCCTGGCCCTGTGGGGGTCTAACTTTTGGGCTGCTGACACAGCAGATTGATGCGTGTGTGAAAGGCTTTCTAGAGGATATCTGGAAAGCCCAAACTAATTGTTTGTACCAAGGTAAGTCAGACTACTCGAGTGAGCCCCTCACAAAGGTAGTGCCTATTTTCCCTATGAAATTTCCGTCCAAACAGGGTGCGGGGTCTATGGATGCAAGGCTACAGCAAACAAAGTCTTTTGAATACATTCTCTCTCTACTTTTGCACACAACCCAGAGTGAGGGGCGGATGCCTTCCCTATACATGTTATTTGTGGTATACATAGGTCTATACAAACTAAAATAAATAACCCTGCAACCGGGCTGTCGAGTTTGCACGCGGACAAGTGCCTCTGAGCGTGTTGGCAGTCGCAAAAAAATAAGTTCATAGGATATGCATGTTCAGGCAAATACCATCAGTATTGGCACTGAGTCTCTTCAACCAACACTCAAATCCCTGCAAACAGATTGTGATTGACTGTGAGTAAGTGTAGCAATTTGACAATAAGTGTCACCTGGTTATCACCCATGACTGGCTCACCACAGTGGAGAACAAGATGCTTAAGGGAAGGTTACAACTAAGACATACAGAGGAATCAGCAACCCACCCCCTGGTTCTCTGTCTCTGTTTCTGTCTCTTCCTCTCTCTTTTGTCCACTGTTCTTTGCATTCTGTGCACTTTTCCTTATGATTGAAGTGTTTGATCTGTGGCCACACTTGGGGCTCGAGGAAATAAACATTCAAGAGTTCTGTAGCGTGATATCTACACTAGTTATGCATAAAAACTTGTCGTGTGTGAGGCAATGGCAACTTCAGGCTGGGCTTCCATGCTTTGGTGGATAGAAACTCCACAACCAGCTCCAGGAGGGTTCAGTAGAGACTATGCCCTCAAGGGCAGTGGAGGAGATTGAGGCTAAGAGACCAAGCCACAACAATTACATTGCTCAAAGGTGAAGAAGCAGAAAGCCTCTGGCCTTGAAGAAGCTAAGGGTAGATTTCAGGACGTTACAACTCCGTGCCAACACACTCAAAAGGTGTTTAGGGTTAGAAGAAAAGCTCACATGGAGTTGGCCAGTTTCTGTCGGCAAACACGAGCTCCTGCAGTAGTGAAATTCAGATTAAACAGTCGACTTCCGCAAGCTACATGAATAGATCAACACTTGAAAGTGCATGTGTCTATTTCCCTGACACAATACTTCATGCATATGTAGCTTCAAAACTGACCCCTGAATGTAAAGTGGACATTGGCAAGTGCATATCACTCATTTAGAAGCTTGCCAAACAGATTAAAAAAGCTTATTGTCCATGGTTGATTATTCATTTCTTCAAGTAAGGTGAGTGGGAGGTGAGCTAGAGAGATTCAAGATAATATGGAGAGATAATGCAGAGGATATGCGACGTGGGGAGGACACAAAGTGATCGCTCCAAGAGAGACTCAGGAGAACCATCGTCTGTTCTCTCTGCAAAAGTAATTCATACACTCAACCTGTCGCTTCTTCCCTTACTTTCTCCCTCTCTGATTGGACACCAGCCGGAGGGATCTAGATAAACCATGACAAATTGCCAAGTTCTCACAATCGGCAATCCATAGATACATGGAGAGGGTCAACAACACATACACACAACATAAAGTAATAAAACGGGATAGAGGAGGAGGATCTGTAGAGGAATCGGGAGTCGAAAGTGGGAAGGGACTGAGGTGATGAGGACCGCAAATAATACGTATTACTTTTACACCTTCGTACATAGAGAGAAGAAGACCTACTGCAGTGGAAACATGCAAATATGTGCGCCCGATTCGACCTCGCCTTTCTCATCTTGTTCAAATCCTCCTCGCGCCTTGCAGATGCGCCTCTCTCTTTGCCGGCCTCCCCGCATCCTTACCCTCCAAAACTTCCCTGGGGAATTCAAATATCCACAACGAAAATCTGAACCTGGCACGGGGAAAATTTCTGAAACTCTCGCTCGTAACCTCTTCGTCGCAGAAGGAAACTCTGTAGGTCTCGTAAATGCACAAAATCGTCCCACCCGTCTCTGAGTAGCCACCGCATTCCCGGAGCAATATTCTGGAGTGTGGAAAGAAGGTGAATTCCTGGCTGAATTCATGGCATGGCTAGTGGCAAGCTGGGTGAAGCTGTGGCTCGATTCTTTTGTGATTTCTGCAGCTCTGCAGAACGAAAAGGTGGGCAGCTGCGCAGAGTGAAGCAGAGAGGAGGCTGCCATGCTTGCTCTCTCGCACTCGCACCAAATCTGCTTCAACACCTCCACACACACACGCATGTTCTGGCATAAAAGGTGAGCCCCACGTAGGACAGGCCCGATCCTACGTGGGAAACGGCCTCTGGAACAGGGGTGCCTATACATAGTTGGTGGCTGTGGAAAATCAAGCAAACAAACATAGCAATTGGTGTCCACTGCCAAGGAAGCAAGAGGGGGGCTGATCCTGACATAAGAGTCAGTATATAGTCCTAACTCCAGAGAGAAAGTGTGTGAGCTCCCGTAGCTCAGTTGGTTAGAGCATCGGTCTTATGAGCCGAAGGTCGCGGGTTCGAACCCCGCCGGGAGCAGAAACTGTTCCTATGCACTCCATTACTCCTAGCAGTCCAAAATGTCGGTTTGTTTTAAATCGAGCATAGTTATTAATTTCATGGATCCACTTTTTTCCTAACCCCTAAATGTGGGTGTAAGTGAGAAATCGCGATTAACCCTTAAGTTCCCAAGCGACCTGAATCGGGTCACTTTGAATTTGCAGTTCGACCTAATTTTTGCAGATCTAATCTGATGGGCCTCACTCCTGAAGCTTTAATAACAAGGGATTTGTCTCGAGTATGATAAAATAAAAAAAAAAAAAAAAAAAAAACGACCTACAAAAAAACAATCTCATTTACGTTTTGGGCCTGAAAAGGACTTGTGGACCGCTGACGTGGCATGTAAACAAGCCAAAAACAGATTGCACTCCAAAGGCCATTTTTGGCACGTTTTGGGCCTGAAAAGGACTTTTTGACCGCTGACGTGGCATGTAAACAAGCCAAAAACAGATTGCACTCCAAAGGCCATTTTTGGCACGTTTTGGGCCTGAAAAGGACTTTTTGACCGCTGACGTGGCATGTAAACAAGCCAAAAACAGATTGCACTCCAAAGGCCATTTTTGGCAGAAAATTAGCAATTTTGGAAAAAGCACTTCACCTTGTGGTGTGTGAGCATTACATACACACATCCACCATTGGCTTTTAAAAAATTTGTAGAAAAAAAAGTACTTCATTTGGAGGCACATTTTCTCTTGTCAATTTTGAGATTTCAACCCCCATGTAATTGCATGAATAGCAACCATAGGTGAAAAAATCAGTTGGACCTGCAATTTAGTTGGGTCATAGCCACTCCACTATTGATTTGGAAATGGTGGGTCTTGGGGCAAGCAAAATTGGATAAAGCTAGGTTTTAATTTGGTCAAACCAATTTCTTTCTCACTTTTTCTTTGGGACCTGATATTTGAGGTCTGGGCCAACGTTATAATCTCACAATTTGCACGGTGGACTTGGCTCATTTTTTGGTATGTCATGCATAAATGAGATGGGCCCATTGCTATAAGGCTGGAATCTCTGGATGATTTTTGGTAGGTTTCTAGGGGCAATTTACTGCAGCTGGGTACCCAAAATTGGTAAAAAGTCAAAAAAGGGCTTGGGAACTTAAGGGTTAAGTTATAACACTACAGGTGATTCTGGGTTCAAATCCTGTTACCTTGTCGGGTATTACATTACTTCACTTCAGCCTTGCGCTCAGAGCCTCATGGCGAGGTTACTTTGAAAGAGATTATTTTCTCCTGTCACTATAATTAGGGGGCCTGATTTGTGACAGGATGTTTCCCTTTTCCAACCATGTGAATCCTGCATTTGGAGCTAAAATTCCAAAAGGGTGCAGCCTGGTTTTCTATCTTTCACAGTGCTATCGGTGAAGTAACAGTCTAATTATATGAAATTGTTTCATGGACTTCAATGGTGACCACCATGGACTTCAATATATGCGGTCACCTCCCTTAATCCCAGAGGCAAAATACTTGGGTGAGGTATTGCCAACCTCATCATTATAATTGCAACCCCCCTAATTCCACACTCGCATCTCAAAGTAATTGATCCGCCTTTCTGTTCCACATCCAAGAGACGGGATTAGCACACTTGCCCCCACTCTTTGACTTTTCCAATCCTCACTCCTCTTTCTAGCTTGAAGTGTCCAAGAACAGCTGCTTTTAAGAGCAGGAAATTCATCAGAATGAAGAATTAAATCTCACCACAGGCAGCGATGTTGGGGACAACACTTCCTATCAATGGACAGCTGGGATCCATCAGGCCAGCAAAAGGAATAGGTGTCCATAAGCATTGGGATGTCTGATGATTCAAACTTTTGATTCCCGGATCTCCATATGTATAGTTCTATCCCATCTGTCAACAACTTTGCCAGAAGGTTGTCCACAACTTTTTCTGTTCAATGATGATTACCAACAGAAAGCTCACTGTCGCATTCAATGATTGCAACATACTATTTGCTTACAGAAATAATGGTAGACTATCACCTTTCCACATTGTTTGAGGGGACACACTTGATGTATGTTGCTAGCTTCACCAGTAATCCCCACAAGAACACACCCCGTCTTGGAAATGGTGAAAGCGGTTAGTATCCCGGAGAACTATGGCTCGGTCGACAATCTTTGAGATGAACTTGGAGGCAGTGTGGCAGTCACCACAAACCCGAAGGTTCTTGACGATGCGGATAGGTGTCCTTGGGGGTGTACTGATCAGCCCAAAAGCAATGGCCAGCTTCTCACTGTGGTGGCAAAGAGAAGATTCCTTTACCTCCTCTTCCACATCGTGCAATGCAAAGCTTGTGTCAGGCACATACCCGGCCTCCTTCATCTGCCCAAACAATCTCTTCAGCTCAGCAAGGATTTCTTCAATTTGTCCATGGCATCTGTCATCCACAAGGAATGTATGCACTTGATTGTCTACCTCAATGCAGCTCCGCCCTGGTTCCTTTCTCACACCTCTGTCCTGCATCAATTTTCTAACATGCACTAAATCGTCCCACCTGCCAGCAGCAGTATAGATGTTCGACAGCAGCACATAAGTTGCAGCGTCCAATGGATCCAACTTGAGAAGGCATTTTGCTGCTTGTTCTGCTATGTGCACATCGCCATGAATTCTGCAGGCACCCAGCAAGGCCCCCCAAACCCCAGCATCTGGTTGAAGTGGCATTTGGTTAATAAAGTCCCCAGCCTCATGCAATCGCCCAGCGCGGCCAAGCAGGTCCACCATGCACCCAAAATGCTCCACTGCAGGAGTGAGGTCATGATCTTGACTCATGGAACCAAAGTAGTGACGTCCTTCATGCACTAAGCCCACATGGCTACAAGCAGAGAGAACACAAACAAAGGTGATATTGTCCGGCTTCAAGCCTTCCTGTTGCATTTGTTCAAATAGTTTCAGGGCCTCCTTACCAAACCCATGTTGACCATATGCTGCGATCATTGCACTCCAAAGACCAAATCTCGTTCAGTCATATCGTCAAATACTTGCCGTGCATCCTTTAGGCTCCCACATTTGGCATACATGTCGACAAGGGTACTCCCCAAATTGATATCCGGTACAAATCCAGCTTCAATGATGTCGCCATGGACCTGTTTGCCCTTCTCCAAGGCTGCCACACTGGCACACGCATTGAGAACACATGTGAAGGTGACATTGTTGGGAGCCACCCCTTTTTGTATCATTTGATCATACATCTTGAAAGCCTCCATAGCCCGCCCACATTGAGCAAATGCTCCAATCATCATGCTCCAAGAGACCACATTCGGCTCTATATTGTCCTGTTGCATTTTTCCGAATAATTGAAGGGCCTCCTTACCACACCCATGCTGAGAATATCCTGCTATCATTGCATTCCATGAAACCACATCTCTTTTAGCCATATTGTCGAAGACTCGACGCGCTTCCTTTATGCTCCCACATTTGGCATACATGTCGACAAGCGAATTCTCCAGAATAATATTTGGCGCAATTCCAGTTTTAATCACATGACCATGGACCTGTATGCCCTTGTCCAGGGCCGACAGGCTGGCACATGCATTGAGAATGCAAATGAAGGTGACCTTGTTAGGTGTCATGCCTTCCTGTATCATTTGCTCATACATCTCGAAAGCCTCCCGACCACAACCATGCTGAGCATATCCTGCGATCATCCCGTTCCATGAGATCACATTTCTTTCAGCCATACTGTTGAACAATTGACGTGCATCCATTAAGTTCCCACATTTGGCATACATATTGACAAGGGCCGTTTCCAGAATAACATCTTGTGGAATTCCAGCTTTGATGATGTCAGAATGCACTTCTATGCCCTTTTCCAGGGCTCCCAGGCTCGCACATGCCTTGAGGACGGAAATGAACGTGACCCTGTCAAGCATCACCCCATCCACTACCATTTGTTCATAGATCTCGAAAGCCTCCATACCACACCCATTCTGAGCATACCCTGCGATCATGGCGTTCCATGAGACCACACTTCGTCCAGACATATTGTCAAACATTTGACGTGCATCCCTCATGCTTCCGCATTTGGAATACATGTCAACAAGGGCAGTCTCCAGAACCACATCTGGCCCAATTTCAGCTTTGATAACATCAGCATGTACCTTTATGCCTTTTTCCAGGGCTGCCAGGTTGGCACAAGCCTTCAAACAATGAAAGTGACCCTATTGGGTGTCACCACTTCCTGTATCATTTGCTCATACATCTCAACAGCCTCTCTACTACACCCATGCTTGGCATATCCTGCCATCATTATATTCCATGTACACATATCTCGTTCAGGCATTTTGTCAAACACAAGGCGTGCACTCACTAGGCTGCCGCACTTCACATACATATTGGCAAGGGTGTTCAGTACAAAGATGTTTGGCTTGTATCCACTGTAGATAATGTGGGCATGCACCTGCTTTCCCTTGGCTAGGTCTTGCATGTGAATGCACTCACGCAAGAGACAGACGTAAGTTTTGGTGTCTGCTGAAATATCCTGCTGGTTCAAAACATGCAGGGCTTCTTTCACTCGTCCTGCCATACATAGTGTCCTCACATCAACACATTGTGCTTGACCTTCAACTATGGCAGCTAGCTTAGCTTTCACCCATGGAGGGTTAGACCAACCCTCAACCCAAAGGTCGTCCTTTTTGCGTATATGTCTGAAGTCTGGTGAACTGGGACTTCTCTGTAGAGACAATAAGTGGAGGCTGAGTAACCAGAGCTTCGACTACAGCCTCGCACAAACCAGGAAAGCTCCAAGCATCTTTCAAACAACAGGGAACAACCTTGAGTGACCTGCTTTTATGGCCTACTCGCAAGCAAGAACAACCAAAGACCAGCAACAGTAAGAAGCTCTTTTTTTCTGCTCTTTTGAGAGAAAAAGCAACAATGTCACCGATGTAAGCAATTGGGAACAATCCTGTCCACAAAACATCATCATGCCAGTTTCAGTGACAAGCCCTCCTAGACAAACTCTTCATGTCCTAAATGAATCCTCACATTTCGTGTCCCACCACTCTGAAGAATCTGTAGAACTTCTGCCAGAGCGGATCTCTGCTCCTTCTTTTGCCTGCATGCAAACACCACCTGAACATAGATCTTGAGTACCTCTTACTTGTCCGAGTCTTTTTGATAAGGGCTAACACAGGCCTTCTTAAAACTTCTCTATTTAAGCAAAGCTGTCCAACTTTGAGAATCACTTCCCGTGCGATAGTACTACTGGGGGTCATCAGGGTACGATTCTATGTTTCTTTGGGTTTTCTTTGTCCAATAAACTATCTGAGCTTTCGGTGCAAGTTGCAATGTTTATTTCTGTTGTTTATTTATGGTGTTATTTGTTCTCCACTGTGTTGTTCTTCTGCCTCACATTGGTGTCTGTATAAAGTTTGTGGGCTGAGGGTCCATACTCTGGTGGGTAGAAACCCCACAACTCGCTGGAGGACTACGCCATGTGATAACCAACGTTACCAGGAAACAGTCAATTGATATCATAATTGGACATCCCTCGTTGACATCCCTCCCTTGTCCATCCCTCAGTGTGGCCGGTAATTGTTGCTCTGCACCCTACAGAGAGACCATAAAATTGTGCTCCACATGGTTGTAACCACTGCTCCACTTTGAGGAGTGAACTCAAAATGTGTAGCTATTTCGCCAAAATGAGGGTATCCCACAGGACCTATGGACTATGCTTTGTGAGGCAATCAGTGAGGACAAAATAAACATATCAAGTACTTCATAAATTTCAGGAGAGATGTTGAAAGAGCTCGAGGGTGTCCGTTACACTCACCATAGAAAGGACTACTTCTACCAACATGGACGCAGTTTCTGCTGGAGCACATTATAGAGCCTGATGGCTCCGACGCGCGTAGTGTAGAGACCCACAATAAAATTCGCAAAGATTACATGTAGACCTATACCTTTCTCCGACATCCGAGGCTCGGGAGGCATCACTTGCAAGAGGCCGGGGCCGGAATTTTCCAAGCTGGATGCCCATTTCAGCTCCACAGCCATGCCCTGGACTCTCTGCTGTGAGGCTTCCCGCTCCTTCACAGGAGAAGAAAAGGCATGAGGTATGGCGTCTCCCTGCGAGCTCAGGAGAGTGTTGCAGCACGCTGCCATCACTGTCCCCATCATTGTCATGAGGTTGACACTCGAATTGTTTTCACATAATCCGAAAGCCTGCCTCTCCTTGGCTCTATAATCCTCTTGGAGTTGGGGTTCTTCCTTGTTTCCTCAATGGAGACGATGCGGACTCCAGGGTAGAGCCATCCAACAATATCCACGGATGCAGGACCAATAGATCAACAGAATTCATCTATGAAATGTTCTATGCTAACACATACCTCTCCGTGCAAGAAGGTAGAAGCCAAGAGTCACACATTGCAAGCCTTACAGCCAGAATCTCCACAGACTGATCAATAAAATCTTTTGTTGAACGGTTGCATGCTTCTATGCTCAGCTCTTGGGACAAAATCGCTTAAGCGCGTTCAATAATAAACTGAATACTGTACATGGTAGTGGAACTTTCAGACTACCTATCCCTTTGGCCTGACATGTATCTATAAGTGCTCAAGGATATGAGAAGCTCGTGAATAACCTGGGCTTTGCCCAGAGCCTTTTGGTAGCACTTGAGCGTGTCCTGAAAGTGATGATTTCAGTATGTTCATTTGCTATCCGAAGGCTGTTCACGACCAAGATTCTAGTAAAATCAGATTGTCCAGATTACGATGTGAACACTTTGATCCTCAAAAATTCGAGAAGATCATGAAATCAATCTGAACAGGGAAGTGCGATCATCTGAGCCCGAACTAGTCCATGATGGGCTGGACGGAAATGTGAGCGCCTTCCAGGAATGAGAGAATCGGCACATAGACATCCCTTTCTCGGGCTGCGCTGTAGCTGAGATCATAGTGCGCGTAGTTTGGCAAGCTCACCCTTGCAGGTGGCCGCTGCATCTGGGTCATGAAAATCCTTACATCCTCTGGAGGAGCAGTCCAATCCTGGCCGCCAAAGATGACGAGCACTTGAAGTGATGCTGGAATTAGCGCAGGATTATAGGTTGGGGGTGTCGGTCGTCCATATGCCACACCGTTGGTACTACTATAGTCAAAACGGGCCCAGCTATTCCGCCTGATTCCTGGTACACATGAAGATCCGTGATCGCAAGTCACTCACATAAGAATACATCTCATCTGCTTGGCTTTTATATTACAAGTGTGACAATCACCATGTAGTTGCTGGACGTCGTACTACGCTCGTCACTGTCTTTATCAACAATATTGCATATTGAGGTTTATTTAACCAGTGAAGACTCAGCATGTTAAGAAATGATTTTCATGGACTCGGTGTCTTCTGTCAGCGATATCAGACCTTGCTGCCAGTGCAAAAGGTTCTTGAAGGAGGTGGTGCCATCCCAGCCGTTTTCAAAGGAGATGACACCCGTTCCCAGACAGCAATTAGGGCCTGCAGCAGTTGAAAGGTAAAAGTTGTATGTAGTCATTAGAATGTAAAAGACTCGGCCACTTGCACAATGCCCTTGCAAACATGGGCTTCGCTGGTTTTGGATCCATGACATGCCATGATATGAAACAGCCTTCTGATCATCATAACAGTCTAGCATGTGGCACAAAAGAAAATCACGGCCACACTTATACACAGCTACCTCAAGCAAGCCTACCCTCCTGGTGCATATGTACAGGGAATTTGTCTACGTCTAGTGTGGCCCATATTCCGTTTTCTTCTGTCTTTTGATGCCAACATAAGCTCCTTGAGTTTTTAGGCGGACGTTGTATTTAAGCATCATTGTATTTCATTCCTCCCACATGTAAACAACAAGCTGCATTTTCGTACCTGATATCAGGCCAATTGCGAGACCAGTAAGGCCATCACCTTCAATGGGCCCTGGTGGGAACTCCCTGTCAGAGAAATGACACCGGGGCATCAGTAATCTGCTTTTTCCCGAGGCAGCCCAACGAACAATGACAAATTGAAAGGACCGTTATACAGTCCTATCGGACGCACCTGTATGGGACCTGTATTGGGGACTTTGACATTGAAAACATTCTGCAAGATACCATCTCACGATGAATATCTAAAGCCTCTAGAGTAGCAAGTTTTTGCACAACCACGAATCACACATACGAGAAAACTCAAGACTCTGAAAGTGACTTAGACTCAAGTGTGCTTTGTCCAGTTCATCTGCCACTGGTCAAGGGCTGTCACCAACATGGATGAACCAAATGTAGAGCTATTAAGATGCTGGATACTCACGAGGAATAGTTGAAGGCTCCGTTCTGAAAGCCGGTTTCATAGTATTGCTGCACATGAAGGAGATATGAAGGGTCACAAAGTCATATTCACGATCCAAAAGGCAGATGTCCACATATGGTAAGTACTACGTTCGAGCAGGTGCAAATGGTCTAACGCAATTGCCACTGTCAACAGACAATTTCAGTACTAAATAGCAGTCTGTGATCCTCGAAGGATCCAATTAAATTCCCAGTATATGAAAAATTCGTATTTGAATCTGCAATCTGGAACTCATCAACTTAATGTTCATGAATTTTGAGATCTGGTTCCTCAACCATTAGGATCCCTACCGAGTCCAGTGCGAGCCCAAAAAAGTAAGCCCAGGCATCCAGCAGAAGAGAGTTGGTGTTCCCGCGGTATGCAGTGGGCCCAATTAATGTGAGGCTCCGCATCATGGGTACTGTGTTCTTATTTGTTGCACCTGCGGCTCCCACAGTGGCTGCCTGCAAAACAGCGCCCGACAAAAGTGAATTGATCGATATATGTTCGGCAGAAGTTCACATCACTCCAATAAGGGAAAGCTCCGCTTGTACATGTGACTATACGTGCCACAGATGGTTCTTAAAAAAAACAGAAGTATAGAGCGACCAGTACTGATCAGAGGCAAGGGGTATCAACAAATTTGGAATCTCTACAATGCATGATCTTCCAAAATCCATGGACAATAATCACAGTTCCAGTTCCAGTGGCCTGCACAGCTCTAGTCAACTAGCTTGGGTTCAGCCAGTTTGATGGTGCACAGACAATTATACATTGATAAAACAATGTTCGACAGAGGCCCTAAATGTCATGCCTATGCGGACATCGCTGGACTTATATCAATTGTCACGGCACCAGTTCGTACCTGTGACACGCCAATGTAGTGCACAGTTTGGTTCGTCTCAGCATTGATGAAGCGAAGCTGTGCAGGCAGGTCATATTCTGCATGCTGGTCCCATGTCCAGTTCCAGAAGGCCTACATGCAGGAGCCAGGAGACCAACCAGTGGGCCATGAATGCTCTGAGATGAGTTGACAAAATGCCACTGGCACACAAAAATCAGTCCATATAGCAGGCCGGCAGAGACTGGTCATCCTTCACTCATCTAGAGCTCTAGAAGTTGACTCGGATCTCGAATGCTTCCTCTTCTTCATTTAATAAGCTTCGCCTATCTGGATGCAACGTACGTACCTATCCGACATTAATCATTAATCTCGTGCGCAAACTGACTTGGCACAGCAGGACTCGAAATAAACTGAAGTGATACTCTGTGGCACTGATGTTCTGCCACAGTTAATCCCTTTTTGCAACCCGCAAGTAACTAAAGTACAAAACAAACCCCGTGCAGGTTGGATCGTTAAAAGTGGCGGTGTAGCCTACCTGCTGTGTGAAACGCAGAATAACATGGTCATGCCCCCAGAAAGTGGCACGCTGGTGCCCTACCCACACATCAAAACCATCTTTCAACAGCATTACTGGCAGCAGGTTGCCGGCATGCTCGTCATCCACATACTGGAACCAGCTTTGACCATTTAGGAATTCTTGATGCATTAACAGGACCGGCTCACCCTTTCCTGCCTGTACACAACAAGCCACTTTCAAGGTTCATATATGTCCAAACTCCAAGCAGTTGATGCCAATGTTGGCAACTACATACAAATGTACTTTACGTTACAAATTAGGACACATATTTCCCAGGTCATCTTAAACAACATTTGTTAAATCTAGAGTCAAGGCTCCATACACGGATGCATAATAGCTCTCTGGCATATTGCTAGATGTATAGCAAGTTGAATTCTGGACAGCAGCATGGGATATCATAACGTTACCACAAATTTGGCTTTATGCACGCTCAACTCTTAACATGCGGCAGTGTATAGTGTACTTGGCATACTTCCTTCGCATACAGTGACTTTCTAGTCCCGAGAATTCACATTATAAGGCTCATACTACAGAAGTCGTTCGAAATATGCCGGGCCAGGCATCTAATATAGGCACTTATCCCTGATTTTGTACTAGCATGAAATTTTGTGGCCTCACCCCTGGATTCGCAGTGTAGTTTTTCAAACCCTTGCCCTGCGGTGTCCCGCGGTCACCAGATCTTCCTGTATCATTCTTTGGTGCCGGACTAGTTGCAGGAGTTTTATCTCGAGGTGGCTTAGGTGATGGTTCCGGTGCCTTCTTGCGCTCAGGTGACTTCAAACCCTTGCCCTGCGGTGCACCAGACTTTCCTGTATCATTCTTTGGTGCCGGACTAGTTACAGGTGTTTTATCTCGAGGTGACTGAGATGATTCTGCCGGTACCTTCTTGCCAGGCTCATGTGACTTCAAGCCCTTGCCCTGCGGTGTCCCTCGGTCACCAGACTTTCCTATATCATTCTTTGCTGCCGGACTATTGCGCTCAGGTGACTTTGAGAAACTATGTTTCGTTCCCGCAAGACCATGTGCGGATAATACGCCTGACTTACTTGTGACGTTTTCATTTGCAAATGAGTGAAGAGCCAATCGATGCATCACCAACACAAATCCGTCATCTGTTTCCACCTGCTTCTCAGCACCAGCATCATTCAACGACCAGTGACCGTTATGAGCATACATGAGCACACTTTATGGCCACCTTTGAAAAGATGAAATCTGACATTGCTATATGGCATGAATTTTTTGCATGGCTGGTTAAAATAACGCATTGTAGCGCAAAACTCAATAAGCTGGACGGATGTCACTTGTATCTAGCGTACACTGCACAGTCGCTCAAGAACATGAACGCCACAAAATACTAGACCAGCCACGATCTCTTTATTTCGAACGGGTTCCGAAGGTGCATGACTTTGACACCAACTACAGGTGTAGGAAATCAATAAAATTCAGGCCTGCACCCTGTAAGAAGTAATGGTCGGAACCCCTGTCATTGAATTTATTGAATTCGCATTGAATCTATGTACCGAGTGTTTCATGGAGTCAAAATGATGAAGCCTACTGCATGTAGACGTCACCTCTCTTATAAACTGCCAGTGACTGG
The DNA here is from genome assembly GCA_030704615.1 of Takakia lepidozioides. NCBI lineage: Eukaryota > Viridiplantae > Streptophyta > Takakiopsida > Takakiales > Takakiaceae > Takakia > Takakia lepidozioides. The sequence continues at coordinate 10,528,006 of CM060731.1, read as the reverse complement.
GATTTGGAAAACATTAACCAATAAACAGGCCACGATTTGAAGCCTGTCACAAGCAACTCGAACAAACTATGCACAGCAATCTAGTAGTATAAGGTCACATATGGCCCGAGCATTATGCACAATCGGTAGCCAATTTAAATGCGTACCGTGTATTCTGTGCATCCATAGCCCAGGGGCTCAATGACTTCCTGGCAGAAGTGCGAAGCCCCTACTCCTCCGACATGTCCAAAGAACAATACACACGCCACCACAGCGCTCACCACTACTATCTGCATGCTGCTCCTCATCATTCACAGCATCTCAGATTACAAGCAAGAACCGACCGGTCAACCCTTCCACGCCTCACACACCCAGACTAAGGAGGCACTCACTCAGCCGGGTCCTTTCACGTCAATGGGACTCTTCTCTGTCTCTGGATTCCTTTCTCAGTGACTCTCGGCTGTAACTCACACTGTCTGCTCGCACATGCTCAAAGGCGTTTGAGATGCACCACAACTCCTGAATTGCGTCTATAAGTCTCTCCTCTCTCGCAACGTCTCCCTACAAGAACAACGGCAGACGGAAGATCTATAACAGAGCAACTCAACGGCCTTCATTTCAAAATTTCCGCGTCCTTTAATCAAAACACGTTTAACCTAACACAAACACCTTAACCGAGTTGTTTTAATACATCGTATTAAGAGTTCAAATTCCATTCGATAAGCCATCATGCATGTGTTCGCGTTTGTAGTCCAACGGTCAGAGTAATTGCCTGCCTAGCAGTTGACCCGGTTTCGGCTCCCGGCTGACGACGCAGTTGGATGGACTTTCTTGTTAAATTGCTGTCAAGGAGGACAAGGTTTATCAAATGGGTCATACATAGCCTTTGTTGTCGCCCGCTGTTTTGTCCGTCCCTGAGACCCACCCGGTGAAACATAGCAGAACCTGTCGCTGCACTATTCCAAGGGTCACCCAGTGGACCCAAGGGCGGCGTGGCCTAGCTCACCCGCAGCCCGACTGTTCGCTCGGGCGGGTCGCCAGAAATGGCCAACTCCTGGTTCCAAAATCCAAGTTTTACATAGAGAGTTGTGCACTGATTGCCAGTGATAATCGTCGTCTTCTTCATTTCCAGGTTTCATTCTAAGTCTGTACATTTCTACTTGGTGTCTTTGTGCTGGTTCTATGGAGCAATAGCACCATTCTGTCTTTGCATAGAAACCCCACTGATTAGACAACATCTGCTTCGTGGAGGCTGTGACGCTAAAATACCACTCCCTTGAAGCCTCACTTATTACTGATCGAGGCTTTGAAGCCTCGCTAATCTTGAACAGATATTATCATAGAAAATTTCTCGTGATGATTTCGAAAAATGCCTCCAAAACGATCACCCGCGCCTGATCACACAACCTTTCTAGCTTTTGCATTTGAGACAAGGAATTGTATGGGAAACACAAACAGATCATAGCGACAGCACAACTGTTAGTGTTTCGAAATTGCAATTGGCACAGTAAGCTGAATCTACTGGAAATTGTTCACCAAGTACTTGGCAAAGGATCACATCCAAAGCAGCAAGCTTCAGTCCTTCAGGTGCCTATTGTCTCTGCTGAGATTGAAGTGAGAAGAATAATACAGTTTGGTGGACAAAATTTGCAGAAGCATACCAGTAACCACCTACTGGGCGACATGAAGTTGCAATTTAACGTCCATCAGTTTTACACATTTGGGGAATGCAGGGAGGTTACCAGGCTTACTTCAGGGAGCTAGACACAGTGAAATATATGTCCAATATAATACATATCCACAGGCGCACTCCCCACATCACTAGACATGAGAATCAATTCCGTAACAGAGTGCAACAAATTATTAGGGTTTTCACTTTTAACATTCTCAAACATACCAACGCTTCTCGAACCCTTCCCTGCATCCCTCCTGCTTTATCTACTCAGATTGTTGCTACACAAGCACATCCTCACATAGACTCAGTGTGCATAAGTGTGGATAAACATAACAACAAATGATGGAGTCCATGAACTGGGAGCATACATAGGAAACACTCACGAAGTGTGGACAGCCATATAAGGAAAAAGATGCTTTATTGTGTAAATACTCCCATTATGAAGCCTACTGGCCACCGCGAAGTCGGAGAACAAGGTGAAGAGTAGATTCTTTCTGTATGTTGTAGTCAGCCAAGGTGCGACCATCCTCAAGCTGCTTGCCAGCGAAAATCAAACGCTGCTGGTCAGGGGGAATGCCCTCCTTATCCTGAATTTTCGTCTTCACGTTATCGATAGTATCAGAGCTCTCCACCTCCAAAGTTATGGTCTTTCCAGTCAGGGTTTTCACAAAGATCTGCATGCCTCCTCTCAAACGAAGCACCAAGTGCAGGGTAGACTCTTTCTGAATGTTGTAGTCAGCCAAGGTGCGACCATCCTCAAGCTGCTTGCCAGCGAAAATCAAACGCTGCTGGTCCGGGGGAATACCCTCCTTATCCTGAATCTTGGTCTTCACATTGTCAATTGTGTCGGAGCTCTCAACCTCCAGAGTGATAGTCTTCCCGGTCAATGTCTTCACAAAGATCTGCATGCCTCCCCTCAAACGGAGAACCAAGTGCAAGGTAGACTCCTTCTGGATGTTGTAATCCGCCAGAGTACGACCATCCTCAAGTTGCTTGCCAGCGAAAATCAAGCGCTGCTGGTCCGGGGGGATACCCTCCTTATCCTGAATCTTGGTCTTCACGTTGTCAATGGTGTCCGAGCTCTCGACCTCAAGCGTGATAGTCTTGCCGGTCAGTGTTTTCACAAAGATCTGCATGCCGCCCCTCAAACGGAGCACCAGGTGCAAGGTGGACTCCTTCTGGATGTTATAATCCGCCAGGGTACGTCCGTCCTCGAGTTGCTTGCCGGCAAAGATCAAACGCTGCTGATCGGGGGGGATGCCCTCCTTGTCTTGAATCTTAGTTTTAACGTTGTCGATGGTGTCCGAACTTTCCACCTCAAGAGTGATAGTCTTCCCGGTCAGGGTTTTCACAAAGATCTGCATGCCTCCCCTCAAACGGAGCACCAAGTGCAAGGTAGACTCCTTCTGGATGTTGTAATCGGCCAGGGTACGGCCGTCCTCGAGTTGCTTGCCAGCAAAGATCAAACGCTGCTGGTCAGGGGGGATGCCCTCCTTGTCTTGAATCTTAGTCTTGACGTTGTCGATGGTATCAGAACTTTCCACCTCAAGAGTGATAGTCTTCCCGGTCAGGGTTTTCACAAAGATCTGCATGCCTCCCCTCAAACGGAGCACCAAGTGCAAGGTAGACTCCTTCTGGATGTTGTAATCGGCCAGGGTACGGCCGTCCTCGAGTTGCTTGCCAGCAAAGATCAAACGCTGCTGGTCAGGGGGGATGCCCTCCTTGTCTTGAATCTTAGTCTTGACGTTGTCGATGGTATCAGAACTTTCCACCTCAAGAGTGATAGTCTTCCCGGTCAGGGTTTTCACAAAGATCTGCATGCCTCCCCTCAAACGGAGCACCAAGTGCAAGGTAGACTCCTTCTGGATGTTGTAATCGGCCAGGGTACGGCCGTCCTCGAGTTGCTTGCCAGCAAAGATCAAACGCTGCTGGTCAGGGGGGATGCCCTCCTTGTCTTGAATCTTAGTCTTGACGTTGTCGATGGTATCCGAACTTTCCACCTCAAGAGTGATAGTCTTCCCAGTCAGGGTTTTCACGAAGATCTGCATGCCCCCCCTCAAACGGAGCACCAAGTGCAAGGTGGACTCTTTCTGGATGTTGTAATCAGCCAAAGTACGGCCGTCCTCGAGTTGTTTTCCAGCAAAGATCAAACGCTGCTGGTCAGGGGGGATGCCCTCCTTATCTTGAATCTTAGTCTTGACGTTGTCGATGGTATCCGAGCTCTCCACCTCAAGCGTGATGGTCTTCCCAGTCAAGGTCTTGACAAAGATCTGCATACCACCTCTCAAACGCAGCACCAAGTGCAACGTGGATTCCTTTTGGATGTTGTAATCCGCAAGGGTTCGGCCATCCTCGAGCTGCTTGCCCGCAAAGATGAGTCTCTGCTGGTCGGGGGGGATGCCCTCCTTGTCCTGGATCTTCGTCTTAACATTGTCAATGGTATCGGAGCTCTCGACCTCCAAGGTGATGGTCTTCCCGGTCAACGTCTTCACAAAGATCTGCATGGTGTCTCAAATTACAATCTTACAGAAACAACTACAAGCGCACACTCTAGCACTACACAGAGAGAAAGCTATGAGAGCAGACAGAGAACTGTGAGAGAGCGCTCTACAATTCCCAAGGAAGTAAGAAGTGATAAGAGAGAGCGAAGGCCTGCGCTTATATAACGCAGAACAGCAAAGAAAAAGTAAACAAGAGACGGCGAAGGAGCTGCTCGAGAAACACGAGGCCTTCGCCGAACCTCACCCCCCACCGGCCATAGCCGGTCGTCGTTCTGCCTTCTTCTGTACATTTTACTTTTATTCCATCTTTTCCAAATTAACCTGTAGTAAATCGCATCCATTTACTTTCTATTCCAAGTAAACACCAGCCCCAGCGTAACCTTTACTTAAGAAAAAAATTAAATAGAAATAGTAGACTAGAATTAAACTACCGTAAAATAGAGATTAAAATACAATCTAACTTAATAACAATATAAACTAAAATTAACAGACTAAAATTAAAAGGCTACTCTGTAACGGGATACTCTTAACTTTTATTTCATCTTTTCTTTTCTAACCTGTAGTAATCTTTACTAAAAGTAAACTAAAAAACTGAAAAGGAATAGACTAAAATACCCTACCCTAAGTCTGTGACCGGAAATCCCAATGACGTACGACCGGAGAAGACGGTATCCGGCCCCGGGGTACGGGAAGGTTCGGGAAGGCGCCGGCGGTGGACAAACGGTCTCGGGCACGACGGATGAAAACGGAGACGGATGTGCAGCCGGTGGACGAAAAGCACCGATGACGCGTCGGTGACCACGCTTGGGGAAGCTTCAAGAGCATCGGCTGCGCGAGCAACCACAAACTGACAGCTGTTGAACTTACTTGGGAGCAGGTGCGGTGAGGGAAGGCCGAGTCAGTCTAGAAAGTTCCTCGGGAAGTTGTTGGCTCTTCGGGAAGTTTCATCCTGCCAGGAGGAGGCGCCTGGCCATTCCGAGGCGCCTTTCACTTTGTTCCTTCAGCAATATTAGAGCTGACGATATGGCAGAGGTGCTCCAATTGGCAGCATGCCATTCGGAGAAATTTTGCCACGTTCACATATTCCCAAGAATGAAGAGCTCAAATTCATTTGCATGTCGGAGAGGGCCATGCAGTTTGCGTGGCCAGCCCTAAGTGGGCCACATGTTGGCAGGAATATCATATTTGCAATGCCGGGGCCGACAGGACGTCCACTTGTGCCCTGTGACATGAAGGCCACCAGACTGGACACTTCACACGATGGTCAGTTGGACAACAGTTGAGGTGCAAAATTTCCAAATTTTACACGTGTAATTTGGCAAGGGCTTAGAGCATGCCCAGCAGAGGCTCACTAAATTGTCGCACACTATCACTATGCTCGTGAGAGAGGCAAGAAAAAAAAAAAGGTGGACGCGTTGCCTAAGCAAGCATAACTTATGGTGTCACTTGACCCCATAGGGCTACTGCCTTCCGGTGGGAAGGTGGACACCGCAATGACTTCCATCATGTGCATTGAACCCACAACCACTCGTGAGAGGGTATGTGCCCTTACTACTGGGCTACATGTTGGCTGTATGGTAGGCAAGATAGATAGCGCGCGTCGCCTGGCAAGAGCCTTAGCAACAACACGCCATGACCAAAGGGGAGTAATGGCGCAAGCTGAGGTGACCGTGGCCTGCCACCTGCCTTGCCACCCGTCATTACGTGTGAGGCTGAGCGGTACGTAGTTTGGGAGAATGCCACACACCAAAGGGCAGGAAGATAGCGTGGGAGTGCGACGATTTTTGGTGAGGCTCACCATTTTGAAGCGCATGGAGGTGCTGCCGGGGATGCGCGATCTCGGCGGCCGCTAATCTGGTGATAGCGCGCCAGATAGAGCGCCTGCTGGGCATGCTCCTAGATGTAATGGGATAAGTTGGCAGGCTCCCTCAGTGGAGGGTTTTCATCATTTTCTATAGGCTCTTGTGGAGGTAGACGTCACTTTTGAAAGTCCTTGTAATGAGGGCAGTTTCACCCCCACAAAAACACATACAAAGCAGCTCCATGTTAAACTTGTCTTTTAACCCTTTTTTTTTTGGCATTAGGAATATGTGGGAGAAACACCCAACAAAAATTTAGATTCGCCTCAAATTGGTTGGTCAACACTGCCCCCCGCCCCCCCCCCCCCCCAAAAAAAAAAAAATCCCCTCTAGGACCAAGTAATCTTCCATACTCAACGGTGAAATGGGTTCATTTTTGGGTTCATTTTTGGTGAGTGTGTAAGGTTCATTTTGCTAGTTTTTAAAAAAATTGCTACATGAATTCTAGTAGGTAGCGGTGTGCTTAAAAATCGACGATCCTCATTTGTTATACAAAATGATCTGAGGGTGTCGTGCTTTGATCTTGTTAACACTATGACTCATAAGGGCCTATGAATCTTTGTTACCTGTTTTGAGCTGGTTTTTACCAATGTTGGGCAGTTCTTGCATTTGTAAAGGAACCTTCGGTTCTAGTTCCACAATTATTTCAAGAGACAGTTCCGGATCCGGTTCCGGTTTTTTTTTATTGAGCCGGTTCCGGATCCAACTTTTAAACATTGGGGCAGTTCCGGTTACCGGTTAGTTGCTAATCAAAACCACCGGTTCCGGTTCTATTTTAAAAATATATTTGTTTAATTTAATTAGATTTAAAATATTTATCAGTCCGGGAGATTAAATAGCAATGTATTCACATATTTGAACTAAAATCCAACGATTTTATTAGTTTTCACTAACACAAAAAAAAACAAATAAAAATACTCTAAATAAACTGGTAGAAGAAAATGGGTAAGACTTTATGGGTTGAAATTACTCTTCAGCTATCTGGCAAGTATTGGCAGCTTCTAACATTTTGATTAATGAACTTAGCCAAGATATCATGGAGCTGGAGATTGAACCCAAGATCTCATGGTGTTGAAGCATTGAACATAGAATGTCATGGCCTTCAAGCATTGAACCTAGGTATCAATGTGGTAGGATGTAGAGAACCAAGTTGTAGCCAAGTGGTAATGGGCACATAGGACTTTGGAAGTGGTTGTGGGTTCAATCCACTATTGGTGTCACAAATGTGTCCACCTCCCTACTGAAAGCAACAACCCTTTGGCCAAAGACACCATATTTTACGCTTCCTTCGGAAGATGTCATATATATATATATATATATATATATATATATATATAGTGAGGAACGCATGGTGGAGCTCACATCCAAAAGGAAAGAGGTCCCGTGTACACCACTACTTGGACTCTAAGGTGAGAACACAAAACGCTGTGCAGAACATCTATAATGGTGCACCTATTTTTGGAATGTGTCAGAGTAGGCTCGGTACACCACGATTGGCCAATAAGGTTGTAGCATAGCTTTCTAGGATTGTGTGCTTAGAATATGTGGTGGACATCAATGCATGTTGTGACACGATGCTTAGGTACACGAGAGCTTCCCCAAAGAGAAATGAACTAGCTACCTATTGCTTTACACTCAAATTACCCTAGCTAGATGAAATCTAATTTGAAAATTATTTCAACTACAAATTGAATCACTCAAATTATTTGGCAAGTAGATAAACTCTAGAGATAAAGATAAAGATAAAGGTTCTTTAACATCCAGTGAATTTACAGAGCCTACTGCTCAACACACAGGCTATTGAGGGCCCAATGGACGGTCTGAAGGCACATGTTGAAGGATTGAACCCAGGATCACCTAGGTTATGTACAGACAAGGCACAAACACCCAACCATTGGGCTACCTACTCAAGTACGAGAGAGAAGACTCCGGCCGAAATCCGCGTAACTAAGAGTCATTTCGCCTCACGGCTACTGCCCCCTTTCGGGGGTGGGCCCTATAAGAAAGCAGGCTAGGCCTGTATGTGTCTAGGGGATACCGGGTAACCAAAGGATAGGGGTACATATGCTACCGAGAGGGTTGGATTCTAGTTGCCGCTTATTAGTGATAATAGCTATGAGGGAGTAGAACGTCGTGAGGTGGATCGCCTTGAAGCATTTATGGATGGAAGAGATAAGGATATTAAAGTTTTCGGATATTGCGATAATATCGGCATTGTAAATGTCGAGTTCCAACAGTGATGACGGTTAGTGGGCCGGTATTCCAACCTCGTTGGCGAGTTGCGAGGATGAGCGGAACATATTTCTGTCGTTTGTTTAAAGTGGAGGAATTGGGATAACGATCATGGCAGTATGTAAATTCGACAAAGTGGATGGTGAGGTTTGGGGACGGAGTAATGGACGGGGGTGCGTTTATAGGTAAATCGTGGACAAGCAAGATGTCCGGGCATAGTCAGGCAGGGCAAATGCAGGGTGAGTGGGAGCATACACATGGGAATAACCATGGTGGGACACTATGGTCTGGGGGTCTGTCTTGGTAGGTGCTAGACTTGAGTGAGAACCAATATCTGATTTCAATGTTGTGCATCAGGAGTTTATGAATGTGTCAAACTGCGTGGTTATGTCGAGTTATACGAAGTCCATGGATGACAGGCTGGTGGGTACATTAGCTGAGGAGGTAAGGCCAGATGTCATGCACCTGATGGGTGTGTGAGCAAAGTAAGCAATGTGGGGATGAGTATAGGCGTGGTCAGAAAATGTGTTTGCGTTGGTGGCCTATATACTGAGCGTATCTGAATTTGAGTGTTTGTCGTATTTGTGTAGATTCGGTTGCGGCTTTGGTGTGCCAGAAGTAGTTTGACAGCTTATGACGGAGTACGATGAATTAAGTTCATTTTTTTATGTGTACTTTGGTGCAGCTGATAGACGCTAGGGCTTTTTTGTTGGCTTCACGAGTGAGTATGGTCAAAAGGTTACGTATTGGTCGAGGTTCAGGGAGATCTGGTACGAGGTGTATTAGTCAGAATGGATGGGTGTGCCCAATGTGCATAGGATCATTCGTGGGATCTACTGGGGATCTGAAAGCACCTTCTTGAGCGAGGAGGTCGGCCGCTTCATTGCCGCTAATACCGATATGTGAGCGAACTTTGATAAAGTGGACAGGGTGTCCATGGAGATAGCAAGATTGACGATGGTTGTAATGAGGTTCCGGCCCGGGTGATGGTGGTGGGAGGAGGGGCGAGATAGGTGGTTTCGGATAAGAAAAGGATCAGAAGGGCACATTAGCGCTCTTGTCCAGGCCTTGCTTGGGTTAATCTTGGGGGATAGGCCAAATGCAAGGTTATAGGGATAGTGGAAGGGAGGTGGGGGTTTCGGTGCGGGTAAATGGTGACCTTCATGCCGCATGTGCGTACAAGTAAATAGTCAAGGTGGGCGGGAAAGGCTAGGGGTATGGAGCTGGGGGAGGTATGTTGAACATGGAATAATAGAGTTAGGGTGAGATATACTATATTGAAAATTGCTCCAACTGCAAAAAGATAAAGAACATTAAGAGCTTTCCAATGGAATCTTTATCACTTAAAATGGTTACGAGTACCAAGGATGAACCACAATGGGAACAATGATGCACAATTTGTTAACATTGAGCCCTCTAGGTGCCATTAGAATTTATGCATTGTGATTCAACTTTTTGGGATAGGGCCCAAAAAAAAAAAAAAAACTCTCTCTGAAGAGCTTTCCATTCGTATCATTGTCTTTAACCCTTAAAGTTCCCAAGCCCTTTTTTGACTTTTTACCAATTTTGGGCACCCAGCTGCAGTAAATTGCCCCTAGAAACCTACCAAAAATCATCCGGAGATTCCAGCCTACTGCCCTTGTCACATCCAAAACATGATTCATTCCAATGGCGTGGTATGTGAACATTGTGCTTAATATGAAGATTCAATCAATAAAATTACTAGCAAGTTGTATCGAGTATGGTAGAGTAGGAGTCTGCCCCATGTTCGATGCGACCCATTTGTTTATCGTGATTACATAATGTAATATTACATCATTTGACTTCCAAGTGGACGTTCAATGAATTGTTCAGTACTGCTACTTCACAAGCACTTCAATGTCAAATGGACCTCTTATATGACACATTTTGAAACAAGTATGACATCACCTGTAATTTCACAAAGTTCAATCCAGTGTTGGGAGGATACCTTTTTTCTGCCATTATACCCTGAGGGTAAAACCCAATAAGGGTATATAGATATACCCTACCCTGGAAATTCCAAAATACCCTTATCCTACCCTTGTCAGGGGTAATTATTTTTGTTATACCCTTAATGGATTATACCCTGGGGTTTGAAATTTCGAAGGATACCCTTACCCCGAGGGTAAATCTGTTCAATGGCCGGGTAATAGGGAAGGGTATAATAATTTGATTACTAGGGGTTTAGGTTTAGGTGTGGTATTTGCTAGTAGATAGGGCAAACACTAGCATTTTTTTTTATTTTTTTTCCCCCCTTCGTTGGTCTTCCTCTTCGCAGCTTGTGCTCCAAAACCGGTCCTTGCCACTCTCTCCTTGGAAAAAGCGTGTGCTAGACTGCCGCTCTCTCTTTCCTCGGTACCCGCCATTCTCTTATCTATGGTGCAAAGCGACCTCATTATGATCAAACGTGTTGTTTTGTTATTATATTTTGGGGCCATTAGAGGAGCATAAATGAGGGCTAAAATTTTGCTATTCGTAAGCCACATAAAAAATAAACAAAAATATAAATAAAAGGCATATCCCGTTAAATTCTATATAACGGGGAAATGTTATATAGGAAATGCCACCTAGGCCCTCTGGCAATTCTCTCCCCCCACCGAGGTTTTGGTTCTTAGTTAACTCCTGCTTTCCCCCCCAACTCCCTACCAGTGCTGGGTGTTCCCCATGTGATACGCCTTTACGGTCCCTTAGGAGGTTATTTTTCCTTCCTCTCTGTTCTCATTTTGCCACTTCAATAAAGTTTTTGTAGGGCCTCTGTCCCTCTTATAAAAAACAAAAAGCTTTATTCTAAGTACTTAATAAAATTCACAAATAAAATTTAAAAAATTAATTTACCCTTTATAATTACCCTGGGATATCCTGAGGATATAAAAATGGTACCATTATCCTGCAATTACCCTTACCCTCATGGTATATGTGGGTGCTATGTTTACCAAAAATTTATATGTACCCTTACCCGGAGGGTAAATGTTTTCAAAAAATAGATTATACCCTTACCCTGAGGATAAGTTTGACCCCCAAAATCATGTATACCCTTACCCTGAGGGTAGAAAAAATCAATATACCCTCCTAACACGGTTCAATCACACATTACACCATGATATTATCAATATTTCAATTAATTTTAATTCAAATATATATTAAGTTTGGTCCGGATTTAAGCCACAAGTCCAGAATTAATTAAATGACCGCTAATTGCCTTGCTGGATAGCTGGGATCTCATGACATTTGACCCTGGTTGATTCTCTTCTGGGTGGTGGGGTGTGCAACAGATCTCATATGCATATTTCAGAGTGGTTGTGGCTTCTTAGCTTAGGCTCGTGCTCTTCATTCTTGCATATCTTCATAAAGTGATTTATCCCCTTAGGACCTGTGTTGTAATGCCTTGCCTGTTACCTCCATAATCAGAACTAGATGTGGTGTGAGACTTATATGCTATAGGAGAACACAGGGGCGGACACTCCAATATCCTCACATCAACCCATTGTTCTCTGGTTTTGCTAAGTGTACAGGTATGGAGAACCAATTACATTCGGCTCTACTCCGGTCCATAAATGCATGACCGACACTCATTTGGCAGGCATATCCAAGGCTACTCAACGACGGGTCAACTATCACTTTCCCTAATGTGAGGAACGTGAAGGAAAGTTGTTCATGAGAATTGCCTTGGAAGGTCAGATCCATGCTATGGAAGTTCCTAATAGGGACTCAGTTTCAGCACTGCTTGAGTTGTATGATGCTTCTGCCTTTGCTGGACACCTGGGCATCACTCGTACCCTGAAACAACTTCAAGAGCTATTGGAAGGGGATGGTTCAAGATGTTACTGATTATGTTTCCAGATGTATGGAATGTCATGCCAAAACTCGACTTCCTAGAGCCCGTCCTTCACTTGTTTTGCAATCCATCCCGGCGACTGACCCATTTGCCAGGGTGGGATTAGACCTTGTTGGGCCACTCAATCCTACGTTGAAGGGACATTGCTACATAGTTGTAGCAACTGATTACCTAACTAAATGGGTTGAGGTTCAACTTTTGACTGCTAAGGATACGGATGCAGTGGCGCAGTTCTTTTTCAACGAGATCATCTTGAGACATGGCTATTCCTTGGAAATTCTAACGGATCAGGGCACTGGATTCTGTAACCAGCTCATGCAGATTGTGTGCTTCAATCTTGGTGTGAAGCATAAATGATAGCACCCTATCATCCTCAATGCAATGGCTTGACTAAAAGGTTCAATCATACCATGTGTGCTATTCTCGAGAAGACAGGGTCACTAGATTGGGTGATTGGGACACTACTTTACCCACTTTGATTTTTGCTTATCAAACTTCTGTTCATTCTACCACCGGGTATTCTCCTTTTGAGCTTCTCTATGGTAGAAAGGCTCGAACTTCTCTTCATAATACTCCATTGCTGGCTCCCATAGCAGAGCCCGCTGATTGGCAACACTTTGTGGATGCCATGCTTTCCAAAAGGCTTCAGTTTGTCAATAAGGCCAGGACTAATATTGTTCGGGCGCAGGTTGTGCATGCTTGCAACTACAACATGAAAGTTCAATATTCAGAAGAGTTCTTGGTGGGCCAGACTATGTGTGTCCGTGTCCAGCTGGGGAAAATTGTTTCCAAATCCTCGAAGCGCATTGAGGGTCCTTACCTCATAACTGAAAACTTCATAGTCGGAAGTTCATGTTACTTCCTCAGCATCATTCGACTCCTCCCATGGTGCATGTGGACTCCCTAGTTCACAGCAAATTGGTCTTCGATCTCACCTGTAACTTGAACGTCAAGGGCAGAACAGTTGTCTAACTTTGCGTGTGTGCTTGAGTACAGGTGATGCAGGCTGGACATATGCAGCCTTGCTCTTCTTCCTTGTGGTCCAAGCAGTGGCGACCTTTTGTTTTGTGTAAGGTTTTAAGGTTTTGTGTCTTGTACTGTTGTACAGTGGATTTCAGACTATTTTTGTAGGTGTCACGTTCCTATTTTACAAGACTAGTTCCTCTTCGGGTACCTTGGTCTTCGTTGCATGCTCATTCTAAGCTACATTTTCCCTGCTATTTCTGTGCACACGTTGAGGAGCGCCGCATCTCCACCAAGCACAAAACTAGACATCACAACTTGGTAGGAAAAAATAACCTCTTGCAAACTAACCCCACTATGTGCCGAGCACAAGGCTCGTGGACAGTGGACACCAGTGTTGTACTGGTATGTGCCAGTCGGCCGGGGTATGTGCACTGGTATGAGTAAGGGTATTGTATACCAGTTGGGTATGTTTCGGGGCTTATACCCCGGCTATACCCTGGACCCCGGGTTTTGAACATTGCACCTACCCGCCTACCTACCATACCAGTCTAAGTATGAACTATTTTCATACTCGGCTTTAGTCGACCCGTATTGAGGATTGATGAACCCAAGCTAGCATGGGTATGTGTAATGATACAATTTTTTTGTGCTTACCCTCATTTACATTTGTGCAATGTAAAAAATAGAACTATATCGTTGCGAATTTACCAGCAACCGACTAATGGTCTCTTCTTTGTTTGAGTAAAAGGGCCTATGTCCGCTTTCCTATTGAAAACAAAACAAAATGTACTCAAAGGCTTCTGTTGAATCATATGTACTAGGGTAGCCTGTGTCGTTGGCCCAAGTGTCCAATGTCATCTGAGTCATCTAAGTCTAATCATTTTTAACAGAACCTACGACCTGATTTGAACCGGAGACCTTGTCCTTGATATCTCACCTGTCGAGGCTCCGATCATTGTCCCAGGAAAGCCCACTTTGCTATTTTGTGAATCCAGAGACCAAAACTACTTGAAATTCAACATCTCCCACACTGCTGGTCCAAAAATCATGAGACCAAGTCAGTGCACCCCTCCTCATTGAGGGCTTTCCAATGGTACCAAGCACTCAGGGTGGCCCCCGTAGTTTGGGACCTCTCAAATCTACAAAACAAACAAACAAAACAAAACAAAACAAACGTCTCTATTCATATATTGATCCCTCGATTCACTATCTCCATTGACTTGGACAATCACGTCAGAACGGTCAGCAGCAACTCTGCACGAAATTTGCATATCAACGCGCCGCTATCAGCTATGATACGAAACAACGCACAACATCCATATGGCAGGAACGCTAACACAACCAGAGTCTTCATACACCCAAATGGTATAGGCGCAGCGCTTGCAATTCCAACAACACATCACAACAACCAAGAACAAGACTCACTTCACAGCGGATCTGAAGACAATAATACAAGCAAGGAATACCCAACAGGCTACTCAACTGAGGAAGAAAGAGTTTTTAACGCATTCTGTGCACGACACGCACCATCATCAGATACTGGTCCCCAATCTTCTGATACAATTCCTAACTACCCACCAGGACTATATCCTTTCCAAGACCAAGTGCTAGAAGACGAGGAGAGCATACTTCATCATATTGTCGACTCATGGTAACCGACGATAGTAAATCAAGCACAATGGATTGGAATCTTTGAGTTCTCAGCAGAAGACAACGTCTAGCTAGATAGGTTTGAAGTACTGGCCGACTTGGCAACTGACATACTGTTCAACAAACTAACCTCCAAGGCCAGATCTCAGACACTTGAATGGGGACGGTACCCACCTACATCAGCCCTCAGCAGAGTCACAGCAATTGCTGACCAACGTTTCAACTACAAATTACCCCCCACAGAAATCAAGAGAAAGTTGCTAAGAGGAGAGCCCCTGCTCTGGCGGGAGCTTGGACTATCCAAAGACATCTGCTTCGAAGACCATGATGGAGCCACTACGCACGCTGGCCAGCACCACAGAATTAACAAGCTATGGTTGGACGAATTCATCCATGGACAAGGAGCCACCCTGCTACGGTTCATGCTATTTGGACATGGAGGATTGCTCGACATTGGATACCATCAAATGCTCTCCGACATCCCTGCAGCACAAGCCCAAGCAACAGAAGGTGACTTGGTCATCTACCCAGCGATTAAGTTTGAAGAAGAACGAGTATATAGGTACAGAGCCAACACTTGGCTTGATGGTCTTCCTACTGGCGCTGTCATGGTCCGTGAATGGGGATCAGACCCGACACATGTGGACTACTGGATTATGGGCACCACACACTGGCATATGGTCGTGGTAGCCACTTACACTACAGACTCACACGATCTTCTACAAGCACTAGAAGCATTCGTGTCTTTTCCAAATCGACTGCATGTCCAAAACCACTGAAGGAACAACTTTGAGATGTTTGTTACTACTGCACAGTCGTAACGGATAAATTCGCATTTCTAATGGCAGATAGAAGTTGCATCAATGACTCCGCAGTCGGCGCAATATTTGCGGCGATTTAATTCAATTACGTAAATTGTTTTTTTTTCTTAAAACAACAATTACAAGTGGTTTTAAGCACTAGAGAACGACTCTTAACAACTAGGCATTCATTGCACACCCTATTCAAAAATGGAATTTTTATAAATGCTCCACATGGCTCATGACGTGGAATATTTTAATGTATTTTAGGGCTTCTGTGGCTCATAGAGATTGTTCTAATCGTCGGATGTAAAATGATCTAAGGGTGGAAGAGTAACTTTGTCCTTTGCCTGAATTTGTCTAAGTGTTGGGAGAGGGATGGAGGCTTGGGAGAGAGACGAGCAAGTGATATGAGAAGGACGAAGACCAAATTGAGGCCCATGTTCTGTTGTTGCAAGCGTTTATGGCGTCAGGGGCACATTATGTGCAAATGTGGGCTCTTGGCTCCCCTTTGTACCATGATTTGGTACTCTTCCTGATGATCACAAGGGGGGAATCAGCTTGGTCTTAGCAGCCCATACTTTAATCTCTGCCCGCTCAGCTGCACCGTGGTGGTTCTTACGGACCAATCCCACATTACCTGACTACAGATACAAGCAGCACGCACAAGAGGTCTTCTTGGGTTCATGGTCAGTCTAATCCGCAATGGGTCATGACACAAGGTAGAGGACAATGTGGTGAGGGCACCTTCTTCTTCGACCTATTTCAGCCTGTTTTGCCGAGATGTAGTGTCGTGGAGTGCGATGCTTGCAGGGTATGCACAGCAGGGACATGGGATGGAGGCTTTGGAGACCTATGAAGTTGCGAAGGGAGAGTTTGATAACATGGCTGAACGAGTTGTTGTCTCATGGAACACGCTAAATCTCGCAAGATATGGCCAGCATGTGTGCGGGATGAGGGCATTGGAGACATATGAGCAAATGTTGCGAGAAGGGGTGCAGCCTGACCGGGTCATGTTCATTTGTGTTTGCAATGCATGTGCAAACCTGGCAGCCCTGGAGACTTGGAGACCTGGTAAAGTGCAAAGAGGTCCATCGTGACATCGTCAAAGCTGGAACTGTACCAGATGTAACAATACCTCGTCGACATGTATGCCAAACGTGGGAGCATTCCCTTGTGGACAAGGAGTGTTCAACAATATGGCTGAGCGAAATGTGGTGTGGTGGAACGTGATGATCGCAGGACATGCACAACATGGGCGGAGATTGCGGGTTTTGGAGACCTATGAGCAAATGATGTCGGTCTAGGGGGTGAAGCCCGAGCACATTACGTTTATTTGTGTTTGTAGTGCATGTGCGAGCGTGCTAGAGAAGGGCAAAGAGGTCCATGGTTGCATCGTCAAAGCTGGAATTGTGGTAGATGTCATTCTGAACAATACCCTTCTGGATAGGGAGTGTTCAACAAAATGGCTGAGCGAAATGTGGTGTCGTGGAAAGTGATGATCGCAGGACATGCACAACAGGGGCGGGGATTGCAGGTTTTGGAGACCTATGAGCAGTTGATGTGGGAGGGGTGAAGTCCGACCACATTACGTTCAGAGAGTTCAAATGCCTCTCCACCATGACCTTGCTTACCTAACCATGCCTTGCTGATGTTGTTGTCTTGCACTTGAGCTGTTTTTGGACACTGGCTGGAACATCCACAAGGTGGCTATGCTCGAGAGAGAAATCAGCTTGAATGCAGGGGCAGATTTTGAGATCACAATCACCACTCAGAGCGTTGTTCTTTGCACCGGCATGGCATGTCAGCATGCATATCAGCCCAAACTCATTACTCCGTGAGCCTTCCACTGCCGGAGTGTGCCCATTCAAGCCAGATCTTTGAAACGCAGGGGTTTGAAACTAGCATTGCCCAACTAGATACCCAGTTCAGCTCCGCATCTTGGTCCATTAACTGCTGCACATTGTGAAGTTTTATGCCCGTTCACCGCAAGTTGAAGAAGGAGTATTCTTAAAACACGGGTACTCATAATCTGAAAATGGCTCCAGCTTATGTTGCTTGAGTGCGAATATGAGTGTGGTTGGCTTGGTAGCTTTACATCTGGTCCATCCCACTCAATATGATGAGCAGGTTCAGCTTGACTTCTCTCACACAAAAGACGCTGCCAAGATGGGGTTTGCTGCCCTAGATGACTTCCCGTCGTTGTTCTGGGCTGCAACATACAATTAATCTAGCCCATGGCGAGGGGCCTTGCCTTCCACCAATCATCTGTAAGTCTTGTGTAACTGTTTTTGTGGCAGTTTGTAGCAGTGGGCAGCGATGGTGGGCTGTTGTAGGATTTGATGAACTCAATGCCGTGTACATGTATGCCAAATGTGGGATGCAATTAAGGGAGTGTTCAACAATATGGCTGAACAAAATGTGGTATGATCATGGAGCCCATGATTGCAGGATACGTACAGTGGGATGGAGTCCTTGAAGACCTCTAAGCAAATGGTGCATGAATTAAGGTGTGTTTAGCCCATTGACCACATCAGGTTTCTTTGTGTTTGCAATGCACATTGTATGTGCAAGCTTGGCAGCCCTAGAAAAGGACAATTATAAGGTCCATGGTGACATTATAAAGGGGTGTTTGCTGAGATCATGAGATCGGGTCTTTGCTCTTGTCATAGATTGAAAACAAGTCTAGGGTAGTTTTTGTCTAACCTCATTTTCAAGGAGAGTCTTTGGGCACCAAACCTCTAGAGTTTTGGACACAACCCCCTCTAGGTCTACTCCATTACGAGGATCAGAAATGCTTGGGGGCTTACATGCATGGAGCTGCGATGCTTAGACATCGGGCAATTACATTCTCCTTTGCTCTTTGCATCTGTTTACTGGTTCATGGTGACATAGTCAAAGCTGGAAATGTACTAGATGTCAGCCTGAACACTGCCCTAAAGCCTAACCTGGAGTTATTGCCAATGTGGCAGCAAGAATTATCCAAAAACACATAACGTAGATGTGGAGAAGCTCGTTGGTGAATCTATGGTGGTTTGTAGTGATTTTGACGTTACTGTAGATAGGGTTGGGGTGTTTCCTCAAAGAACTTCACGTCGTCAGTGTCAGCTGCTAGCAGCAAGGCTGAAGATGTATTCATGGTTTCTACACAGGCATGGATAGCTGAAGGACCAGGGATAGAGTGTGGGTCCAGATTCATAAGAGGACCGGATTTCAAGTGAAGAAGATGTACGATCAACATCCATACAAAGAAGATTAACACTTTGATAAGGTATGATCTGGACTGAATATGTTGTCTTCATTGCTGACGTGAGGCTTTTCACAGATTCTCACCTCTTTGTCATGGTAGGCATGATGGTACATCCACAAGCTGTAGTGCCTTTGGAGTCCCCTCACAAAGTATACCGCTCGTTTTCTCAAGAGCATACCAATTCTTTGCCTGCCAGAATGCTACGCTATCCTTTTCACTCTGAAACAGAATCCACTTGTCATGTAGGCTTGAAGTAGCCCTGCCTGAGTTACCTTCACACCCTGTGTGGGCGACAACCTAAGATTACCATGATTGATTATTTTTTTCAAGGCTCAATTCTTACAATTCTTACACCCGGCTGCAATTTTGTGCAACAGGCCTGATGGGCTGGAGAAGGCTTATGTAAGGCTGACAACTAATTATGATGCGTTGGATATGGCAAACAAAGTGTGTATCATCTAGAAGGGTTCTTGTTGTTTGGAACTGGGTTGGTTTGAGAGGTGTTTTGTAAGTTTTGTAGTTTTGCAAAGTGCTTTTCATGAGTTTCATCCATAAACGTGTGTTAAAATGTCTGGCTTTAGAACAGTTATGTTTTGATAGCTTTCATAGTTATGTGCTAATGACTGCTAATGAAGGCACATTCTTCAATTTCACCTTGTTTTCCCCTCTTATCAGAATCGTCCCTAATTATTCATGTCTGAATTCTACAAGTTAGCTGGTTGAGTGAAGCTTTGATAGTTTGGAGTGACTTCGACATGATTCTGTCAATGTGACAACAGGAAAGTATCAGAAACAGGTAACATAGACGAGGAGAAGTTGTGGATTGAATACTTTTCTGACCCCAGTCAATGGTGGGACAATCGAGGCAAGAAGGTGAATGTTTGTTGGATTATAGAGAGTAGCAGATGCAATTGAGCGTAGGAACTAGTGTGATAAGTTGAGTTGGGTGCTTCCTAGAACAAGTCTAGGCTGTCATCGTCAACTGCTAGCAACAAGGCAAGGTTGTATGCATGATTCGTGCGAGTCATGGATAGCTGAAGGAGCAGGGATAGAGTGTGGGTGCAGATTCACTCAAGAGGGCCAGACTTCAAGCTCCGCATTAAGTATGCAGCTACAAGAAACTTGCATGGGTAGATGGTCAACTGACAGCAACGGCACAATTGATAAAATCAGACATTGTTAATGAAAGCATCTTCTTCAGCACATTTCACCCTGTTTTTCCCTCTTATCAGAATCGGCCCAAAATTTCCATGTTGAATTCTACAAGTTAGCTGGTTGAGTGAATCTAGTTTGGAGTGACTTTGACATGATATTGCTATGTGACAACAGGAAAGTATCAAAAAACAAGTAACAGACATGAGGAAAAGCTGTGGAATGAATATTTTTCTGCCCCCAGTCAATGATGGGACAACCGAGGCAAAAAGGTGAATGCCTGCTACATTTCAGAGAGTAGCAGGCGCAATTGAGCATATGAACTAGTGTGATAAGCTGAGTTGGGTGTTTCCTAGCTGAACAAATCTAGGCTGTCATTGTTAGCTCCTAGCAGCAAGACAAGGATGAATGCATGATTTATGCAGGGGCATGGATAGCTGAAGGAGCAGGGATAGAGTGTGGGTCCAGATTCATCCTAGAGGGCCAAATTTCAAGCACAAGATTACCTATGATTCCCTGTGGATCAATAACTACAAGAAACCTCCATGGGTAGATGGTCTATTCCGTGGAACTCACTGAAGTCTTGCATTATGAGGATCAGAACTGCTTGTCAGCTTACTTGCACGAGACCTTGACCCTTAGGCAATCCCCAGAGCAGCAAGGGGGGTTGCTATTCCATGAGCTCATGAGCTCATGAGCGGGCATGGCTCACCCATGAGCCGCCAAGTAACACACTTGGAATTTCGACAGATTTTTTTCGGGCCCAAAACTATAAAATAATCGAAAGTAGTATAAGAAGAGAAGGTTTTCGAAGATTTCCGCGCTCATGCTGGAAGCACTCCGCTCATAAGTACCAGTGTCCGCTCATGACTTGGAGCCCAAGCTCATGGACCGCCAGGCCAGGTCATAGAAAAACTGAATTCTGGGCAATAACGGCACCGAAATTACCCCAGAGGAAGGGACACAAGCGGAATTAGGATCCGGGTTTGCAGACTCCGAAAACGTAATGGCGACCTATAACCGTGGATAGTACTGTTGCAGAAGTGCAGGATGGTTGGGTATAACGGCACCGTAATTGGGCACAAGAAAAGAAATAGCCGGCTGAAGGCTCGGGAGTGAAGCCAATAACGGTGCCGAAATTGGGCTCCGCCAACCAAATACCCGGCTGAAGCCTCCGGAGTGCAGCCAATAACGGCGCCGAAATTGGGCCCCGGAAACCAAATACTCGGCTGAAGCCACCAGAGTGCAGCCGATAACGGCGCTGAAATTGGGGTCCGGAAACCAAATATCCGGCTGAAGGCTGGGGAGTGCAACCAATAACGGCGCCGAAATTGGGCTCCGGAGAGCAAATATCCGCCTTACGGTGAGGGAGTTTTGCAAACTGTCCTGAAACTGGTGCGGATTTGTCTAATAAAAGCACACATGTCGGAGGAAATAGAAGTTCTGCTGCATACGACATTGGCAGTGCAACAATGATATATCCCTCTTCCGCCGGCCTCGCTCTCATTTTGCTCTTCACTCTTCTCTGCTGTGCCCATCTCCTCCCTGCTCTGTGTTCTTGTTGTGTCGTGAGGCCATGTTGTGCCCGAATCACATCTATCGACGCCAGACGGGAGTCATTGTCCCGAAAGCAGACGACATCATTGTCTTCCTAGATGTTTACAGGGACGATCCTCGACTTGTCCAGCTGAGAGCAATGGAGTTTCTTCCAGGATTGCACGATTCTCCTGGACCCCGGCTGAGGAGCAGGTGGTTCCTGCGCATCATGGACCTGGACTTTCCGCTTGAGTGGGAGCCGAACAGATCACGCACAGCGTTGCTGTATCGCTGGAACTGTTGCGAGTGGACGTATGATGAGTGCATAGGTGAAAACTTCACGCGTGGACGGACTGGCTCGGAAAATGGGGACATTCTCTTCAGTTATGAGGAGGAGGAGGAGAGGAACACAGGGCCCATTGTGAAAATGTCCTTCTACAAAGGGGGCACTATCGATAAACACGACATCCTCGTTAGTTTCAACCGGGCGACAGAAACCGCTGACATTTTGTTCAAATATCGGCACCTAGTCACTCAGGAGGTCCTTGAGAGGCCAGTTCGAGTTCCTTCTTCTTGGGCGAGGGGACCATAGGTCTTGCATGCTAGAGTAGACATGTTTCGACTCGCCGACACTCATGGCACATACATTTTGATTCAGAAATCAAGTAGCTTCCCTGTGCCATATGGGGAATATACATGCTTGGATAATCTTCTGTTAAGGTTTTTTGCAATTCACTACCAGTATGCTGGGACGTGTCCTTTGTCGTATGGATTGCTATGTGCACAAGGTGCAGTATGCAAATGCTGGAATGTGCAGTAGGACCCTTCCCACTGGGACACAGAACTAGCAATCCTGTAAAGGCATCACATTTGCAGAACACTGACGATGTATTGGTAGCAAATCGGAGTCTTCTCATAAAGGTGGACGAAAATGCCAGGATGGGCTGCGAAATCACCACAAATTGAATGAAGAGCAGTAACAAGGAAGCATTATGCAGTATATAGACCAATAACGGCGCTGAAATAGGCCACAATGTCCGTGTATCTCCACACAATGTATGCTTTCCTCGGATCCATTTATAGACATAACCAAAATAAAAAAAAACATGCCCATGCCATTCACGGCCAAAAACCACATTCTCATGTATTGCGGCACCAAAATGCACCTAGAGCCATGGCAGTGCGGCACCACCAAGTGTATAATTCCTCACAAAAAAATAGGGTGCAAGAAGATGAATGTAATATAATTGCCACTTTCTCCTTCCCGAATGTGGAATGTCAAGCAGTCCGACCTGTATCCTGCCGTAGGGCCTTGTGCAGCTCGTTAAAGCTTAGTGTTGGAGCATGGATGAAGACGTCCACTGCGGATATGCAACTCATGTGCTTCAGAAAAATGTAATAAAGTTGTTTGCAGGGGACGTATGCTGCATTCTTCGATTCCATAACAAGGAAGTCCTCACAGTTGCAAGCTGGGTACTGAGAAACCGTGATTGCATACACGACACTGCGCGCAGCAGACCCGGCTGTTGACAACTGAAATATGCGCCCTATCCCGGGGTGAGGAACATCCCTGCAACCTTGCACTATGCAGGGCATTGCAAGAGCGTTGGTCATCCTGGTGTCGTTCGCCTTTGTTGGTGGCCGCCGTCTTTTCAATTTCCCCCACCGATGGGTGGGCCAAGCCGTGGGGTCACCCACCTGTATGCGGGGCGAAGAGCTTCTCGTGGGAGGAGGATGACGACTAGGAATTGGATTTTGTGGAATGTCTGCCTCTCCACCAGTCGAAACCCTGCACTTCCTAAAGCGTCTGCCTCCTCCAGGGTAAGATCTGTACGAGTTGCCACAGGCCAGACTGCTGGGGGTTCAGGCATGCCTTGTACACCATACTTGGGCCTGCCAAACACACACGACATGATGTCGTGCCTGCAGAACCAAAACTCCTTCAGTGTGGCCTCCACAAACTTTGCGCACACAAATCTCCCTGTGAAGCAAGGGTCAGGCACACCGCCCTGCGGGCTCCTCCGAATCATCTCATTGCATCTCTGGTTGGTGTCGACACGAACAGCACAACATTTGCCACGAAATGACGGACGGGTCCGTGCAATTCTCCATTGCGAGGCCGACACATCTCGCTCCACGATTGGAATGTTGTATTGGGTAAGGATAATAGGAGCAGCATGCTCATCCTCGGCATGTTGTCCCGAGTCTGGCAGCGATTCCATGGATGCTGCAGGAGAGGGGGTACGAGTCATGCTGGGAGGAGGCGTGGGACGCAATATCGTTGCGCCCCAAGGTTGAGTGCGGATATTCATATCTGATCTCCATGAATCACCGTCGCCTCCTGGCATGTCCTCAATTCTTCTCTTCACCGGCCAGCTACGGACATCGCCCTCCAGGCAGTTCCCCCGACTATGTAACTGCGTTGACTTTATTGTTTCCCGCAATGCAGCAGTCCATTTTTGGGGATCGGTCGAACGATGCGCCGCCCTCATCAGCATCTCCTGCCTGCCTGGTCCGATACCCCATTGCTTTCCTCCCGGAAACTGGTAGTAACGAGATTGTTGTATGATGGCCCTCACAATATCTTCTGTTGTTGCTGTCAACATGTCAACGAGATGTGCCGCAGAGGAGGCACGCCAGGAAGAGTGCACCGATTCGGCCATGTTCGTCGTCGGCATATCCGTGAAATCCAAGCTCATGTCTTGTTGAAGGAAATTAAAGAAATGTCACTCATTGTGGAGAATGTCGTAGCACAAAACAGAACAATTGTCAAGTACAAAATGTGTTACCTGTCTCATGTAGTCTCCAAACTGGCGGAATCTATAGTGCCACCATGCAAGCCACGTTTGCAGTTCTGGCTGATCTTTCACATCCACTGCCCCTGAAGACACCCACCAGACGCATATGGTTGCAAACTCGGTCTCCGCCTCGTCGATGGAATTCGCATTTTTCCACGCAAGGCACATACTGATATGATCATGCCGGTGGCGTGACGCCACGATCCTTTTTGTATTTTGCGTCAAACTCTGCATGAAGTGAAACCCGCAAGATCTCTCCTTACCTTCCATTGGAGTCTTTGGGTCGTCCCCATATACCCTTCTCACTGCAACCCAGTTCGCCTGGGCATTGTCAGCCATGAAGCCCCTAAAATCGGGAGGGGGCAACTTCGCTCTCGCCATTTGCTCATTAATTCCGCGCCACATATGCAACTCCGAATCTGTGTCTTCTCCTTTCATTTTGCAGATAGCAATGGTCATCAATTTTCTGCAATGTGGGTCATATACATGTGCCCCCATTGTCACCAAATCGTGGTTGGTAATTTGTCTGATGTGGTCGAACATGACCCAGCAATTTGAGAGGTCTCCACTGGTCATCTGCTTCACCAAATCGACACCGCTCCCCAGCTTGCACGTTGACATCTTAAATATGAAGCACATGTCCGTCTCCGAGCCTTGACCGGGAAAAAAGCTGCCCTGGATAAAGTCGTAGCCGCATGTGCGCTTCACTTCCAAGATGGACTACATGTCTGATCCTCTTCCGATTCGTTTCTTGCAGCCGACAATGTGGTTCCTGACATTGGGGCTGCACACATGGGAGACAGCTTCCAGCAGCTCCTTCATGTCCCCCTCACCCAGCTTCTCTCTTGTGCTTCCGTCCTCCGACATTATTCTGCCAATTGCAATTCTATGTACGGATACTACAACATATCGCGGTATTTATGACTGTATATATGACTATTCTGCAGTCATAAACGGTACATATGACTTCTATGACTTTAAGTCGAGCAAACCAAGTCAATACAATGAGTACATGATGGTACGGTCCGGATGACTACAGTCATATGAACCAAGTGATATCTCTCACTGCAGTCATATATACCATACTGCAGCCGCCGTTGCCGCGCCACGTGGCGAGGCGCAATTGATTTAAAAAATTAAATTAAATTAAAAAAAAACTAACAAAATAAAAACATGTGTCAAACGCCGTGTCGCACCGCATTGTGCCACGTGGCATAATGCATTTTATAATAATGAAAAAACCATGTGGCAGTCCATCTAGGGTACCACGTGCTATCCCTAGCTCGCCTACTAACCCTAAGGCCATCTTATCCATTTGATTGTACTTAGAGGAGTTTGAACCTACAACCTCTTTATTATAAGAATTATAGTTCACTACCTGTTACCCAATACACCCATTAGTCATTCATATAATCATATGGTGTTTTAATTGTATTATACACACCAAATTACAAAATCCCTAGTAGTCATCATGACTATGTAACCTCATCCATGTACATTGTAGTCATGGAAATGACTATGAATGGTGAGCTAAATCTGGTCAATTGTCGTTGACCAGCCTTCCGCCCATTCCGGAGCCATGTAGTCATACAGACGACTATTTAGATAGTCGTTCATATGACTACAGTCGTATGAATGACTGCAGGAGGTCAATTTCATGTAAAAACATGGTGCAGTCATGGTCAAAGTCATGAAAACCATGACTACCACGGTTTGGCAGTCATAACTACCGCGATCTATTGTAGTGGGATGCGAGCTGTATCTGCTTTTTGCTCCCGGCCTCAACCTCACCTCCTCCTTGATAATATCGTGGGCTTGTTGAAAAGCGACTCTGCAATTGCCTCTGGCGACGGGGTGGTCATGCTTTCCGATGAGAATGCATGCTCTCGTGCACGTTGGGCCGACGGTCCCGACGTAGTACTGCTTGGCGTTGCACACTGCCATACACGTAGGGGCTGCGTTGCAATGGGCACACTTGAACGTCCCTGCAGGAACTCTACCTTGAGGCCAAAATGAGGTCGACAAATTGCCAATCCAGTCTGTCTCATTCCGGGTGCCTTTGCTCGTGTAGTGGTAACATGTGCTTGAGAACATTTAAGATGCCCAGCACACAATACATATCTCACTCGAACTCCATCACCCAGGTTGGACGATGAAGTTTTGGTGACACACCAAGGGTGGTCGTCATGTTTCCTGTTAATTCCTGTCAGCATGCCGTCTGGGCCTACGCTTGCCGGTACTTGAGGGAACTTGTAGATAACATTCCCATCCACAACTTCAGGCAAAGTTTCCACAGAATGGATTGGAGTTTTGTCGTAATCGCCTAAGAAGGTCACTGGAGCGGGAACCCGTTGTCTTCATCCTCCACAATATGTCGATTACTGAGCGGACGGAAGTTGAGTCGGAGGGTGTGTGCTCATTGTTTACCGACTTCTGAACACTACTAGTGACGGACGACTTCGAAACATACGATGGAAGGACCATACAGTCTTCATCGTCACTGGATAAGTCGTGGACGACTGTTTCCCTGTTTTCCTCGATTTCCCTTTTCACATGTTTGGGCTTCTCTGCTTGTGAAGAGGTGCCCACATCCTTCATGATAGACTTCACATCTTGCACGCCAGACCCTCTTGTGGAAGGAGGATCAACCAAGTTCCAGCGTGGGAACTCTTTAGGCATGATTTTACCAATTGCACTGTACCGGATGGATTCAGAAGCTGGGAGCCGCCAATCTTTGCCCTTTCCGAAATTTGCATGCAGAATGAAGGCACTTTCCAGAAAATTTCCATAAGCATCCTTCGTCTCCTCTTTCAAAAACACCGTTCCAGGGCGGAGCCCGAACTTCACACACAAGTACTGCTCAGTGACAATTGCAAATCCTTGGTCGCAGGGTATTTTAGCTTTCAGATAATCAGGATGGAAGTACACGTTTACCCAAACACGGGAGTCCATGTTGAAGACTGCAACTCTCGGTACGCTCCGCAGCGAAGTCCTGCAATGAGAAGAGTGTGTCCTACATAATACCACAATTATTTTATGGAGGATTCTGTATCCAACAGGATGGGTGATCAGTGCACGTATGGATGAAGGTGTGTAACGTACGTTACAAATACGGATGACCACAGCAAGTTCACATTGGATATTGGGTGCCTGAATTGCGATGTACCACCAGTTGGGCTACAATAAATCAGGCCTTCTCATGAATTTCGGCACCGAAATCTGGATGAATATCTCTGTCATGCAACAGATTTGGAACCACGGAATGAATTCTGGCGACAGAAATCGAAATTTGTTCACCTCATGAAACTGAGCAAGCACCCGACAGATGGATTTCGGTGCCGAAATTCAGATGAACATGTTCTTCATGAAATTGTCTCTGCACATAAGGGATGAATTTCGGCGCCGAAATACTGATGAATGTGTTCGTGATTACAGTCATGCTTCACCACGTGTCCGGATTTCGGTGCCGACATCCGAATGACAGTAATTCTGAATCGACAGTAGAGATAAATTTCAGCGCCGAAATTCATCGTTCGCATGGGAAAAAAATTGTTGGAGGGACGACGTTGGATGAATTTCGGCGCCAAAATTCATCTGAAGTCCTCCCTTCATTTTTATTTTTCCTTGCGACAGATGAATTTCGGCGCCGAAATTCATCCAAAGTCCTCCCTTCAAATTTTCTTTTTTCTTCGCGAGCAATGAATTTCGGCGCCGAAATTCATCCTTACTGTCCGCAAAGGGTAACTCTAATAATACATTTTCTATGCGACGGATGAATTTCGGCGCCGAAATTCGTCCGAACCCGACACTTACTTCTTGCTTCTGGATGATGTAAGGTTCCGAAATTTGTTTGAAATAACCCATTCAGACAAAGATAACACGAATATTCTGCATTAAATGGAGAAATCGGCACATTCAACCCCTTATGTTTTTCAAAAGGCCGTTATCCAATGACGAAAGGGGATATTTTTTCATGTTGGGGGAAAATTAATTGCATTTTAGCCGTTGTTTTCATTTGAAACTGACAGTATCCATTAAGTGGTCATTTTTCGTACAGGACGTTGCCGCACATAAAGTATAATTTCGGCGCCGAAAATATACTAAACAGTCCATACATGGCAAGTCCAACAGGCATGGACAGCAACCGTGAGGGGCAATGATGGCGGCAAAGCGTAGCATGGTGCCGATTTAGTCTTCGCGCTGGATGTATTTCGGCGCCGAAATATGGATGATTTCACCTCGTCTCCGCGCGGACGGAGATATTCTTAATGAATTTCGGCGTCGAAATATGGATGAAATGTGCCCAAGTGCAGCCGTCTCCACTGTCCCGGAATTAATTCCGGCTCCGATATCCGACTGACAGGTTTGCTCATGACGGATGAGGACTGGGGAAGCGATGAATTGCGGCGCCGAAATTCATCCGTCCGCTGATGACCTGACTGTTGAATGTCGGTAGGCAGGGGAATTTCATGGCGGTTGGGTTTCATGATGTGTGGATAGTTCATTCAATGCCGGCTGGTCCGGGAACAGCATCCGGTGAACGGAACGGTATTTCGGCGCCGCAATTGGGATAAAGCGTCTTCTACTGGTGGCTTGAACAGGCACGCGTCGTATTCCAGCCGACTTCATCCGTGCGAACGTGTCAAGGGTCGCAATCTCTTCATACCCATACAGCAGAAAGTGGTGGACGGTGGCAACGCTTCGGGAGACGTGGCTGCTTACGCATCTGCTCGTGCACAGTGGTTGCATGTTCCACCGCTTCGCTCTCTCGCTCCTTGCCCTTCTGCAGTGACATTCTTCTGCGTTTCCTCTCCTTATGCAACATAGTGATAGCATAGAGTTTATAGAAGGTCAGGCGATTCCGGCGCAGAGAAGGAGGACGCGGGATTTTGGGAAGCCACCGACGACACGTCTTAAGCTCCGTCTCATGCAAGAAATGCAGACCTCGTTATCCGGAGACTTGGATCGTCCACCAGTGAGAGATTCATGCTTCGCGGATGTGAAGCACTCCATACGCACTATTCCTTTTATACCTTTTTTTTTGCGTGCAGTGTGTCATGTTTTCCTGTTTGTTTGACATGGGAGCTGGAGAGGGATCACATGGGGGCGAGCCAACACAGTCACTTTTGGATACTCCTGCCCGGGTGCTGCGCTCGCAAGGTGGAAGTGCATCGAGGTAGACAACTCCTCATTCAACACCTCAGAAATTGCCTCAGAAAAGCCCACCTAGAGTCCGGAAGCCGAGGAAGCAGAAAGAGCCTATGGCTTCGCCAGTACAACCACTTGGGAGACTGGAAGCGGAGATATTGGGTTTGCAGGCAGTTTCAGAAAACACGGATGCGGTGGAGGCCGCTGGAGACTCGGATCTGGAGAAGGGCGGCCCATTGAGCTGACAGAAGCAGATGACGACAACGTGGTGCGACTTGACGACGATCAAAACCTGCTGGAGCTTGCGGAGGAGCAAAACCTCCAGGACAGTAGACAGGCTGGTGAGAGGGGTGAGGGAAGTGAGAGAGGTGATAGAAGTAAGAAACTAATGGCAGGTATACTCATGAGCGCACGAGACATGAACATAGCAGCAAACAGGTTCCTGGTAGAGACTCATAGCAACATAGGCCGCGTTTTGGGCTCCATGGTGTATCCGGAGAACCTCAAAGTTCCTTTGTGTCGCATGGTTAGCCTTCCAGTTGTAAGACAAGCACTGCCAGGGGACATCGATTGACTGAAGCACAACTTCAGAGAGGGGTACAGACGGGGGTCGGCAGTATTCTACGTTTCCATTGAGAATGACCACGGTGTCACAAGGGGCCCCACTGCAGAGGTCGAGCTTCAGAATTGGAGCCCCCACTGGCACACTGTAAATGCCGAGTTTGAAGCCTCTCTGAAGACTAATCCCACATTCGCACACATGGCAGGGAAGATGTTCTTCGTTTGGGACGGGAACCACAGGATGCTTGCCTGGACAGAGTACATTGCTGAAATGCATCCGCAAGATATCAATTGGCATTACATGGTGGACTGCATTGTTGTGAAGGTGGACGTGAGGGACAGAGGACTGCTGAAGGGTGCCATGGCGGATATAAATCTGTAAGTATACAACTACATCCTTGTGTACTGCCTATTGCGGCGCCGAAATAGACAATGTTCTTGACTGTCATGCACTCTATGAACTGGAAATTGGATTGCTGTGTCGAAATTTGGTTGTTTTTGTATCATATTTTCATGTTGTTTTTTTTTTTTTTTTTTCCATGGCAGGGTAACAGAGAGGAGGTTAGCTATTTCATGAGCATGAGCGGCATGAGCGGCATGAGCGGAGTAGCAAGACAATCGGTTTTCATGAGCAGAAATACAAATTTCGAAAATAAAAAACATTATAAAACATTAATTTAATGGAATGTGTCAGAAAAAACAAATATATTATTCGGCACCTTGAAGGGGAAATTGTAGTTTTGAGAGTTGTGCTCATGATATTTCGTCTTCCGCTCATGCCAATTCCCAGCGACATGTGCAAAAATGGCGCTGAATTTCGCGGTAATAGGGTCCGTAACCGGAAAGAATCGCGACGTATTTCGCGGTAATAAGTCTCTCTGGCGAAAAATGGTGCCGAATTCCGCGGCTATAGGTCCCCTCATGACAGGTGTGTAAGCCCAAAATTTGGAAATGTGGCGCCGAATTTCGGTACATGGTACCGGGGATTGCACAGATGTTGGGCAGTTCTGGGCCATGTAACTGGAAATTCGGCGCCATTTTTCCAGACATCGTTCCCGAGCATGTTCGGACTTAGCCAGTTTTCGGCCCAAAATAGGGAAATTCGGCGCCATTTTTCCAGACACATGGGTACCAATGCATGTTGGGACTTAGCCAGTTTTCGGCCCAAAATAGAGAAATTTGGCGCCATTTTTCCAGAAATGGCCCCACAACTGCTTCTGTTGGATCTCAGTTTGAATGGAATATTGCCTCATTCCAGGAGTTTTGGGGTGCATTTCATTACACTGCAAAAAAAAAGTCTGATACATGAAAATGCAATTGAAAATATCCATATGGAGGATTCCCTTTGCCCCATCAATGATTTCTGGAATCCCTAAGGAGGAGTTTGTGCAGCTCATTCACGCTCAACGCCGGTGCATGAATAAAGTCATCAATAGTCACGTTCATCCTCAACCTCTTCAGGTAAATGTAATACAGATGCTTGCACGGATAATACTTTGAACCCTTCTTTGCTTCCATCAACGAGAAGTCCGTACAATTGCAAGTCGGCTCCACTTCAATCGTCCGATAAACACGCCCAAGGCCGGGTGGAGGTACGTCCACGGAGCTCTGAATAGTGCAAGCCATCCCAAGAGCATTGGCAATCCGAGTCTCATTCAACTTGTTGGGAGGGTGTCGTCTCTTCACTCTTCCGAATCGCATTATGGGATGTGCAGAATTGTCCAATCCGTCTCTACTGGACCGAGCAGTCTGCAATGGCTGGGTCTGAGGAACTGGAAATGCGTGGGCCGGGACATCTGTGCGTTGCACCATTCAAAATCCTGCTGCAGATAGAGCATCCGCCTCATTCTGAGAGAGGCTGCAACCCGGTGCAACAGGCCAGACGCCCGGAGGCTCCGGCATTCCCTGAATCCCGTACTTGGGCTTGCCAAATACATAGGTCATTATGTCGTGCCTACAGAATCAAAACGTCTGCGTTGTGGCATGAGCAAATGTGGGAGTCAAAAATCTGCCGCTGAAACAAGGTGCAGGTACAGCACCGTGTGGGTTCCTCCGAATCATCTCACCACAGCGTGCTCTCGTACCCACCCGAATGGCGCAACACTTCCCTCAAAATGCCGGCAATGTCCTTACAATTCTCCACTGTGACTCCGACACTCTTGTCTCCACAATGGGTATGTTGTACTGCGTTACTACAGATGGCTCGTTATGTTCCTCGGGCACGTGCCCTGTGCTCAAAGGAGATGACGATCTTGAACGTGCAGGACTTGTGGTGCTCGACAAGACCTCCTCGGGCAACATCACGGGACCACGAGGGAGCGTGCGAATATTCTTGTCAGCTCGCCATGAATCCTCTTCCCCGCCAGGTGCCTCGTCAAGTCTTCGTCTCACTGGACGGGTATGAACATCTCCTTCCGAATGTTGGCCTCTTCGAAGGAATGGCGTGTCCCGAAGGCCCTCTCGCAAGGCCGCTGCCCACTTTTGAGGATTCTTCGATCTGGAGGCAGTCCGCATCAGCATTTCCTGCCTGTCCAGCCCCAAGCCCCACTGTTTCCATTTCAAGAACTCGTTGTACCTGCATTGCTGCATAATTGACTTCACAATGTCCTCCGTTGTGGCAGTGAGGATGTCCACCAGATGCGCAGCAGAGGAGGCACGCCAGGAAGAATGCACTGATTTGGCCATGTTTGTCGTGGGCATGTCGGTGTCGGAGTCGAGACACATTTCCTGCACAAGCACATGTTGAGGTTACAAGCAAGTTACAAATAATGCCAAGAATAATATTCAACGGGACGCGAATTCGTGCAACTCACCTCCCGCATATAGTCGCCGAACTGGAGGAAACGATAATGTCACCATGCTAGCCAACTGACCATTGCTCCCTCGTCTGATTTCCTTACAGCACCTGACGATGTCCACCAAGCCCATATACATGCAAACTGTGTCTCTGCATCATCCAAGGTGGGAGCGCGCTTCCACGCAAGACACATGGAACGGTGCTCCTCTCTGAAATATGGCGCCACGAGCCTGGTTGTGTACTGCGAAAGGCTCTACAGAAAATGGAACCCACAAGATCTCTCATTGCCTTCCATGGGAACATTGGGGTCTTGCCCGTACACCCTTCGGATGGCAGCCCAATTTGCTTGTGCGTTGTCCGCCATGAAACCACGGAAATTGGGAGGGGGCAATCCCGCCTTGGCCATCTGTTCGTTTATTCCCTGCCAAAGAAGCATCTCCGATTGTGTGTCCTCTCCTTTCATCTCACAAATAGCAATTGTCATTAGCATCCTGCAGTGGGTGTCGTAGACATGTGCACCCATTGTCACCCACTGGTGATTTGTAATTCGCTTGATATGGTCGAACATGACCCAACTGTTTGACAAGTCCCCACTCGTCATCCTGTCGACCAGTTCGACGCTGCTGCCAGGTCCACACGTGGACATTTTGAATACGAAACAACGATCTGCCTCACTCCCTTGTCCTGGAAACCTACTTCCATGAATGTAGTCATATCCACATCGTCGCTTCACCTCCAGAATGGAGTGCATATCCGAGCCACGCCCAATTTTCTGTTTGCATGAGACAATGTGGTTTCGCACATTCGGTGAACATACGTGGGACACCGACTCCAGCAATGCCTCCATTTCCTTCTCATTGAGAGGAACTCTATCGGAGCCGTCTTCCGACATAATTCAAGCCAAGGCCATCTTATGGGCGGCTTGGAGCTGTATCTGTTTGGGTTTGGTACCCGGTCTCAACTTAACCTCCTCCTGAACGAGCTGCTCTGCCTCGTGGGCAGCCTCCCGCGAGTTCCCCCTTGCCAATTTGTGACAATGGGAACCAACGTGTATGTAAGCTCGGGTGAGGTCAGGGAAACAGTGCAACACATAGAACTGCTTGGCATTACAAATAGACATGCAGTGTGGTGGTTCTTTGCAATGCGCACACTTAAATGTGGAGTTCGGAACCTTCTCCTGAGCACGAAATGGTTGATGAGCTGTGCCTGTCCAATCGGTCTCGTTCCTGTGACCTCTGGATTTAAAATGGAAGCAAGTTGGGGAGAAACACCGCAACGCGCCCGCACAAACAACGTAGCGCACCCGCACACCATCGAGCATCTTCATGCTGGTGGTTTTGGTGACGCACCAAGGATGACCATCATGTTTTCTATCCATATCTGTCAACATTCCGGACGCCCTTGAGTAGTCCGTCCGAGGAGGGAACTCAAAGAAGATATTACCGTCGACGTCTGCGGGAAGGCATGTAACCGATTTAATTGCAAACTTGTTGTAGTCCAGCCCGGCCAGCTCCGAGCGATGTCCCTCCATGTGAAGCCCTCGCAGAATTTCAAGAATAGATCGAACTGCGGTGCTCGTGCTGGGAATATGACTCCCTCGTCCACTGACGTCCATTGAGGACTTGCCTGATCTCCAGGACGACCTCGGAACTTCCATGACCTCGTCTGAGTCGGACAGGTTGTGAACAACCCGGTTCTCGCTCGTCTTCATGGATGGGTTCGGCTCTGGATTTACTTCGTTGCGGACTTCTCTCTTTGAGGTAGCCACTCTCTGATTCGCGGATTGTTTCGTGGAAGGCGCCAGGATAGAAGGTGCATTTGGCGGGCAAATGAAGTCCCCAACAGCCCTGTATATGACATTGTCCGATGGTGGAACTCGCCATTCCCTGCCATCGCCGAAATCGTCGTGGAGCACAACAATACTCTCGACAACAACGCCGTTTGAGTCCTTCCTTTCCTCCTCCAAAAAAACCGACCCCGGTTTCAGGTGGTATCGAACGCACAGATATTTCTCCATCACCCGGCAGATGTCCCCTCTGCATGGAAATGAAGCTCTATGCTCGTGAGGAGGGCAGTACACTGTAGCGCTCGGGTTTTCTGCCATGTGAGATGTGCACACAAGACTCCCAGAATGGCGTGGGGCAAGCTCCCTGGTAGAAGGGGGATGCAGCGATGGGAAGGAATGCGGTGCCGATTTGTCCGAGCGACAAAGCCTGATCCAAATCCAAGGAGCCAACTATCTCAAAAATCCACAGTCAGAGTGTTAATGAACCTTGTCTCAGGAATGCGGCCCCTGGTCTTTGCGCAATAACTGCAAACGGTATGCAGTCAGAAAGTGGGGGGCCGTCCGGATGATGTCGGCTGAAGGGGAGAAGCCGGCACCGTGCCGTCACATTACTACCCCCGGATGAAAATTCGGCACCGAATATCCAGCAGGGGCCGCACGTATGAAGTCGCCTCGGGTAGAGAGGCTGGAACCTGTCCGACAGAGAACAACCCCCGGATGGAAATTCAGCGCCGAATTTCCATTCGGATCCCCCCAAAGGAAGTCGTGTCGGGGGGTCAGGCCGAAAACTGGCTGACATAATTTCCATCCGAGGCCGTTCGGATGCAGTCGGCTCGGGGGAAAGGCCGCCACCTGGCGCTCACATTACAACCCCCGGACGGAAATTCGGCACCGAATATCCAAACAGGGGAAGCCTGGATGAAGTCGCCTCGGGCGTAGAGGCCGGCGCGTGTTCGACAGAGAGCATCCCCTGGATGGAGATTCGGCGCCGAATTTCCATCCGGGCCCCCCCAAACGAAGTCATGTCGGGGGGGCAGGCCGAAAACTGGCCGACATAAAAACCTCCCCAGATGGGAAATCGGCGCCGAATTTCCATCCGGGGCCGTTCGGATGCA
This sequence comes from Takakia lepidozioides, assembly GCA_030704615.1. Taxonomy (NCBI): domain Eukaryota; kingdom Viridiplantae; phylum Streptophyta; class Takakiopsida; order Takakiales; family Takakiaceae; genus Takakia; species Takakia lepidozioides. Next base: position 10,492,345 of record CM060731.1, on the reverse strand, counting down.
GTCGGGGAGGGGGGAGAGGCCGGCACCTGGCCGTCACATTTCAACCCCCGGACGGAAATTCGGCACCGAATATCCAACAGGGGACGCCCGGACGAAGTTGCCTCGGGCGGAGAGGCCGGCACCTATCCGACAAAGACCATCCCCCGGATGGAAATTCGGCGCCGAATTTCCATCCGGGCCCCCTCAAAGGAAGTCCGGTCGGGTGGTGAGGCCCAAAACTGGACGATATAAAAACCTCCCAGGATGGAAAAAACGGCGCCGAATTTCCGTGCGGGGCAGTCTGGATGCAGTCGGGGAGGGGGGAGAGGCCGGCACCTGGCCGTCACATTTCAACCCCCGGACGGAAATTCGGCACCGAATATCCAACAAGGGACGCCCGGACGAAGTCGCCTCGGGCGTAGAGGCCGGCACCTGTCCGACAGAGACCATCCCCCGGATGGAAATTCGCCGCCAAATTTCCATCCGGGACCCCTCAAAAGAAGTCCGGTCGGGTGGTGAGGCCCAAAACTGGACGATATAAAAACCTCCCAGGATGGAAAAACGGCGCCGAATTTCCGTTCGAGGCCGCTCGGATTTCCCTCTAGCAGTCAAGGATTCCATGAAAAACGTGTCTAAAAGTGAACTTCAGCCACAAAACTAACAGTTTAGTTTGTTTTTCTCCGAAAAACAAGTCCACGCTCAGAATTACCTGCAGGAAGGTAATTCGGCGCTTCGACTTACCTGGCGAATGGAAATTCGGCGCCGAATTTCCATCCGCCAACGATCCGAGTTACCTGCTGGATGGAAATTCGGCGCCGAATTTCCATCCATCCAGGCTTCGAATTACTTGCAGGATGGAAATTCGGCACCGAATTTCCATCCTGATCCGCTCCGAATTACCTGCATGACGGAAATTTTGCGCGCCGCCCTACTTGCCAGATGGAAATTCGGCGCCGAATTTCCATCCATCCGCTCTCCGACCAACCTGGCGATGGAAATCGAGCGCCGGACTTCCATCCATCCGCTCCGAATTACCTGCGTGGCGGGAATTTCGCGCGCCGCCCTTCCTGGCAGGATGGAAATCCGGCGCCGAATTTCCATCCATCCGCTCTCCGACCAACCTGGCGGATGGAAATCCGGCGCCGGATTTCCATCCATCCGGCTCCGAATTACCTGCGTGGCGGAAATTTCGCGCGCCGCCCTTCCTGGCAGGATGGAAATCCGGCGCCGGATTTCCATCCATCCGGCTCCGAATTACCTGCGTCACGGAAATTTCGCGAGACGCCCTACCTGGCAGGATGGAAATTCGGCGCTGAATTTCCATCCTGCTGCTCTCCGAATTACCTGCATGACGGAAATTTTGCGCGCCGCCGTACCTGACGGATGGAAATCCGGCGCTGGATTTCCATCCATCCGCGCTCCGAATTACCTGCAGGATGGAAATCCGGCGCCGGAATTCTATTCTACTGCGCTTCGAATTACCTCTACGTTGGAAATTCTGGGCCGAGTTGCGTCATATTTCATCCGACAGGGAGGGCTTCATCCGACATTTAATTGCGTAGTTGGGCATTAAATGTCTACCGCCGTCCGTTTTTATTCGGGCTGGCGACACATGGCTTCCTCGATACGTACTCTAAATCTGATGCTAATCTTGGATTAATTTCTATTCGAGGCATGTACCCCAAAAAACTGAGATCTTTTTCCATTTTGGCTGGGACTTATGCCGCTTGAAGGGCGTGGCTCTCCGGGGGGGTGCTATTCCGTGAGCCTGGAGGCGTGAGCATGTGAGCCCAGGAAATCGTGAGCCCAGCACAGGCTCACGCCACGTCAGCATACATACAGGGCCTATTTCCGCGGGTGTCACCTATTTCTGCGGGTTGATCAGCCATTTCCCGGGAATGCAGAGTGGATATGTTACATCCATTGTATCCATTGCATCCATGCCGACGTTATCAACATACCAAGCCCTCACAAGTTTATGTGGGTACGTCGTGAGGAGGTGCACACTGACATGATCTAAAGCGGAACCCTGCGAAATCTTTTCTTACTCACCACCCTTGCGAACATGCCAGGTATGTGCGGGAGCATCATGGATGCTCATTAGATTTGAGAATACCTCACAGCTCTTTGATGAGGTGGACTTCACCGTGATGGATTCACCAACCATTCTTCTAGCAGGAATGGTTTGGAGACCAACGATCAAATGATGCGAGAATGTTGTACACGAACCAAAGTCGTTTGTTTGTTTTTGCAATGCACTCAAGTCTGTGAGGTCCAGAAAACACTAAATAGATTGAAGGAACAATCCGGACAGTCCATGCAACCCCCATCTCCAACAATAGTTTGTTCCCATTAATGTGCATTCCACGCACACATTGCAAACAGGACAACAAAGACACACAACCATCCCATTTCAAATTTGGCCCCAAATAAAACCAAAAGAAAACTTCATATCAAGTGTCACAGTCATCAGAATCAGTCTCGACCTCCTGTGCTATGTCATCCACAAAGATTCTGGCCCCAACACCACGTCTTCTACCACGGCCGTCGATGGGTGGACTCTGAGTGCCATGAACGGTCATGCTTGTTGCGAGTGCCTCCGCATAGACAGGTAGCACGCAAGACCGAGGAGGACTGGAAAGAAGTCCAAATAGGTGTGATAGCCCTGGAGGGCAAGTGGAAGCACGTGGACTCCTGCACATGTCGACAAAAACCCATTCAGAACACAATATGCAATACACAAGTCCAACGAAGAGGATGTCTGCCATGTGAACTTTGCCTCAAGAAGAGTGATTCTTGATATTGAAACAACAATGCAAGCATCTACAGGTTGAACTTACTCACAGGCAAAGTCGGAGTCCAACTCCTTGTCGGAAGTCTCCCCTGTATCAATATCAGCGGGACGGGGCTTCGGAAGGACTTGAGAAGTGTGTCCACCCAAACCCATCAGGAGGTTCTTGTAAATCTCAGCATCCCCTTCAATCCCAAAGAGATGTCGGGCACTGGCCTTGCAAGCGTGGTACGAAGCACCTGCAGTGGAATAGAATGAAGGAAGCAGACATTGAAGACACATATGAAACGGTGGGAAGTACTGAAAGTGCAAGCTCAATCAAACCTCATGAAATCCGAATGTTGAAGAGACGAACCTGTGCCCATTGACAAATCCAGAACTCTGGCGTCTGTGTAGGTGCAGCACTCCACAATCGTTTGAATGAAAGCCGGGCTCCTCTCCCTCGCCCCTCTCCAAGGAACCCCATTCCCCCTTCGCAAGCAGACGTTGCTGTCGACGTAGTTTGGTGCATGTCATCCGTGGGAGGATCTGTCCTGTCGTCTATGAACTTGCCCCCATGAGCGATGGCGAACTCCGAAATGCCGGCCGGAGTCGTTGGTGGATGCACTCGGACGAGACAAACAGCTTCAAACAAACGAGTCTGCGAACAACACATCCAGAAGGAACTAAGAAGCTTCAAAAATCAGGCCCCTACATTTGAGTTCGAGCGACCTACACAACTCCATCCGAGAACCACCAAGAAGAGGAAGAAGAAGGCAAATTTACCATCTCTCCCGGACGATCCCCCTTCGTAAGGTACATGCTGTTCACACAATTCCATGTCTTCAGGACTCTCATGCCCGAGGCTTTCAAATAGCTGGCAAGTGCACGGCGACAGCGAACGTCGGCGGACTGTATGAGCACCAAAACACCTGCATCGGACAGGAAAAAATTGCAAAAGGAGAAAACCCACCGCCAGTAGCGCTCATCAAAAGCATTCCAACCCGGACAAGCACCTGATGGAGGGACATCCGGGACTGCCAACCCATCAGGGATGTCCAAGATTATGAGTTCGGCTGCATATTGCTTCTCCTTCCCGTTCACCCAGGATTTGGTCATTTTAGCCTGCAAACAAAATTACAATGGAATACTCAAGAGGATTGAAACGATCCATGCCCACTGCAGAGAAGAAGCAAAAGAGAACACGCACCGTGCCGAGGAGCTCTACAATCCTCTCCCACACTGGTGATGGCTCGCCCTTGTAATCAGATTTCTTGGACTCCATCATGGCAAGGAATCCGACGTTGGCCATCTCCAACCTGGTAGGGCGAATGACCCTCGTCGGATGTTCCACTGCATGGTATGGGTCCTTGGGATCAACCACCCCCTTGTTCTTTCTCACGGATCCCCTACCATGCGGTGGAGTCTGTTGGACATGCACCACTGGGCCAATATCTGCAACACTTCCCTGCCCTTGTGCCACCTTCCCTCTACCCCTTCCTTTCCCCACAACACCAGCAACATCTTTTCCCTTTGCCTTTCTACCTCTACCCGGGGTATCCTGAGCGGGAGGCTCCTTCTCTGCAAGAGTCCTCAAATTTCGTTCATGAATGTCGAGGTCGGTTGCTGCGGCAATGGCTGCAATTTGCTCATTCTCTCTCCTCAAAGACACCTCCGGAGCTGGGGTCTCAGAAGGAGGGCAATCCAAATACCAACCACAAGAAGAAAGATGGTTTGGGCCCCAGTCATGCAAGATCCCAGTAGTAAACATGGTCTGATTGCCAGCAGGGACAAGCCAGAGGTCCACGAAATCTGGATGTTTGTCCAAGCAATTCTCTTCCAAGAGAACAAACTTTATGTACCTGCAGGAACAGAGACAGCCTCATTATGCAATGCAATTATTGTATCTCAGCTTTTCCATCACACCAGGAAGACCCCCTTAAACTGTATGCGTCACAGTACATTGCAACCACAGCACACTAAGTAGCCTGAACGGCCCAGGGTGTGCACATGTAAAGGCATCGTTTCCAGGCTTCCTCTCATTTTTCTTGCTGGTCAAGGTCATGTGTTCGACTGATGCCACCCTCCTTGCTGAACTCTCTAAAGAAACAAGAGTGCCACACTGTGGCTCTCCTTTTCCTCATGTATGCTTCGAAGGAGACCTTCGGTGATGTCGATGCCATAGTCAGCCAGCTGAGTATGCAGAACCGACCGTGCCCTTTCTTCCAACTGCAAAACAATTCAAATGCAAGAATGAACCCAAAAAAAATCACAGCGAATGTCAGAGGCAATGGAAAGAGAAGGACAGGAAAAGAGAAAAGAAAGTGACACAGGAAAGGACATCACACCTGGCTCCAGTAAGTGGCCTTGTGAAGCCATGTGTCCAGTACATTGTCACTGACAGGAATGACATGCTGGGTCTTCTTCTCTTTCTCCGGCCTGGGGAACATGTGGGTATCCCTAACTGTGGGATCGGAGTTCCATATCTGTAGCCACTTCACCTTCTGTTCTGAAGACACAACGGCGGTAGACAACTTGTGTAACTTCTCCTGGGCCATCTTTGGCTTGCCTGGCTTGTTATAATGGTTTTTTATCTCCAGGAGAAACTGCGATCCGAATGATGGGTCGGCAATTCTCAACTGCTTCACAAAAGCACTCATTATAGTCCTTCTTGTAGCGGTCATCTCTTTTTGGATGTGACTCTCAACCCCCTTTGCTGTCCTTCTCTCCTCAGGGGTTGACCTGTAGTATTCCAGTTTGCCACGCTCCCCTGCATCTGCAATGTCTTGCTGCAAGGGAATGCACGAGAGTTGCATCAACCCAAGGGCGAGGGAAACAAACAGAAACAAACATGTGGAAGCAGGAATATGGAAAAGGCAGATGAAGGAAGATGTATCTCACCGTATACATGTACTCCATGAAAGCCTCACGTGTCAACGAGTACCACGTTTCCGATGTCTTGGAGCTTTTGCACTTCTTGTACGTCTCTGCTGAAATGATGGTCTTGAAGTTGGTCAAGGGCATCTGCCCGATCCTTTGTATCCTATACAGTGTGTGAACCAGACTCGTTTTGACATGCGATGTCTTCGTTCCTTTGCAGAATGATATCTGAAAGTCAGAATGAAATTCAAGGACTTTAATCAAAGAACCACGGAACTATAAGTGGAACATGTAGAATGAGAAACCAACATGTTCATATCATTCATTGCCGTCAGAAGACCCATCATGTTCCCCTCACAATCCAGCACCATCGATCGAACAGAGTAATGCCACTCTTCCTCCTATGAGTGCAGCCTCCCAATAACAGCCATCCATACAAGCAACCGGTGGTTCCCATCCCAAACGTGAAACATCTTCCCGAGGGTCTTCGTGGTGGTTCGCCATAAAATGGCATGGCTGGTTGTGAAACCCCCGCGGACAGCTACAGAAGTATATATAGGGAGTAGTAACCCCGAGAACGGTGCAAGCCCGTTGGTGACCAAAACTAGTGAGTAAGCGAGCGAGCCGGAAAGCGACCAAAGAGTGGGGAGCTGTTCCGGACTGCCAACTACCAAAGGGAATTCCCGCTGGTTCCAAATCGGTGGAGGGTTCTTTGGGTGAACAAAAGGGGGGACCGTTATGCCCCGGTGAGGAGCCGAAGCTCCAAGTTGGCCCGGCGGCCAGGTTGGGAGTCAGGCGCACGCATCAAAGCGAGTAACTATGACTTGAAGGGGAGCTTACCGAAGTGAGGTGCGCGACACTTGGTATCAGAGCTTAGAGTTTAGTACGCGATCGTCCTTGGGATTGGCCTCATCATGGGGTCGGGCAAGCCAAAGCGAAAGTGGAACGGCCCAAAAGATGATGATCCTGGTGAGCCCGATGGGGGCGACGTGTCACCGAGGCGGCCGTTTGAGGAAGCGATGAATGTTTCCGAAAACGAGGCCACTCAAGAGCGGGAGGAATCCGAGGAGTCGGAGCCCGAGGAATCCTTGAGAGCTCCGACAAACCAAGAGATGCCTCCCATGCCGGTAGCCTTTTGGGAAGGGTTGTTGGCGCAGTTTGGCGGGACGTTGAAAGACGTGTTGAAGGCGGCTAATGCCACTTCCACTAAGGCAAAGTTTAAGGTGAAGCCTAAGGAACCCGGCACCTTCGAGGGTGTTCGAAATCAGAAGGCACTCAACACCTGGCTCCTGGAGCTAGAGCAGTACTTCCGGGCGGCCAAGTTGAGTGACGAGGATCGGGTGGAAGTGGCTCCCACCTATTTGAGGGGCTATGCTCAACAATGGTGGCAGAAACGCCTTCACGACCGAGGCCCAAGCCCGGAAACCTTGAACTGGAGTGGGTTCAAGGAATTGATGAAGAGACAGTTGTGCCCCTCAACGCATCCTGGCTTGCCCGGGACAAGATGAGGAATTTGAAGCAAACAGATGATATTCGGGGGTATGTCCAGGCTTTCAATGTGCTGTTGCTCGAAGTCGCGGACATGGCAGAACCAGAAATGGTCTTCAACTTTGTGGCGGGACTGGCCCCATGGGCCAGGCGGAAGTTGGAGGAGAAGCCACCCAAGACTTTGAACGAGGCAATTGAGAGGGCTGAATGTTTCTCGGATGTCCCTAGGGGTGAGAGACAAGGCCGTACGGAGCTGAACCACAAGAAGACCCGTCAGGAAGGTGACTCCTTCCGACCGGAAAAGAAGTGGGATAGGCCACGCGGCGACAATGGCACGTGGAAATCGAAGGGAGGGCCTTCACACGTCAAGGCGGCACCCGGTGCTTCGAAAGGAAAAGCGGGTGGAGCAACTTATGGCGGACAGAAGGCGACCTTTGATGGAGTGTGTTTCAATTGCGGGGAGCCCGGGCACATGGCCAAGAAGTGCACAAAACCTCGACAATTGAACATGACTCGAGCAACCACGGAGCTGTCGGAAGATACCATCAGTCGCTTGGTGGAAGCGGTGGTCGCCAGGACTTGCAAGGTAGGCGACTATTTTTGTGAGTTGTATCAGGAAACTGGCGCCGTGCGTAAAGGGAGTCAGTTATTGTTCGTGGATGGGATAATATCCGGAACTAATGTGTCGTTGTTGGTGGACACAGGAGCGTCGCACTCCTTCATGACACCGGCGGCGGCGCGAAAGTTGGGACTCCCGACAAGTGACGTGGGGGCCTCTATTGAGGTGCGTTCTGCCAAAGGAGAACCACAGTTGGCGACAAGGTTGGCGTTTGATGTTCCTCGTCAACTGGGGAGTTGGGAGGGACGTGAGAACTTCACCATCTGCGAGATCGATGCAGTGGATCTCATTTTGGGGATGACCTTTTTGGGCAAATCCGGAGCGGTCATAGATGGCCGCAAGAGAGTAGTCACGCTGCCATGTGGGAATGGTGGCGAGGTTTTACGAGTGTCGGAAATGCCCAAATCCGTGGGAGGGCGAATAAACCTTCTGTCAGCAAAGGAGTGGGCCGTGGAGGAGGCACACAAGTCCCAGTTTTTGCTTTACATTAGAGAAGTGAAAGGAGAAGGCGATGGGGAGTTGAGCCCAGATTGGATCAAGGGGATTTTGGAGAAATACCAGGATGTGATGCCGGAGGATTTACCAAGCGGCTTGCCACCGCGAAGAGGAGTTGACCACAAGATTGAGGTGATACCGGGATCGGAACCGCTGCCAAGGCGCCCTACCGGTTGAGCCATAGAGAGTGGTCGAGCTGAAGACTCAGCTCAAGGATCTAATGTCAAAGGGGTACATCCGCCGAGCCGAGTAAGTCACCTTACGGAGCCCCGGTGCTATTGCAGACAAGAAGGATGGGACGCTGTGGATGTGTGTCGATTACAGGGGGCTCTGAATAAGGTGACTATAAAAAAACCGGTACCCTTTGCCAAGGATCGACGACCTCTCGATCGGTTGGCAGCGAGCGAAGTATTTCAGCCGGATCGACTTGCGCTCCGGCTATCACCAAATTCGGGTGGCGAAGGAGATGAGGAGGAGAGACCGCGTGCAGGACAAGGTATGGTTCATATGAGTTCTGGTGATGCCTTTTGGGCTCACCAATGCACCAGCGACATTTAGCACGCTGATGAACAGCCTTTTCCAGGAGTGGGTTGGATGACTTTGTGATCGTGTACATCGACGACATCTTTGTGTAATCGAAAACAAAGGAGGAGCACCTGGAGCACCTCAAAAGGGTGTTCCAAAATGCGAAAGGGGGAAGCTGTATGCCAAAGCTTCAAAGTGCGAATTTGGGGTCACAAAAGTGGAGTTCTTGGGGCATTGTGATTACACAGGATGGGATCAAAATGGATGACAGAAAGGTGAGGGCGATCTTGGACTGGGAGCCTCCGACTTCGGTCCCGGAGTGCGATCCTCCTAGGACTCGCCTCTTATTACCGGAAGTATGTGAGAAATTTCGCCAAGATCGCGGGGGGGCCGCTGTCGGACCTTCTGTGTAAATCCAAAGTCTGGGTATGGAACACATTTTGTGGCCAAGCTTTTGCTGAATTGAAGCAGCGGATGACGGAAGCTCCAGTCTTGAGAAATCCGGAGGTTCGATCGTCGTTTGAGATTCATACATATGCATCGGACTTTGCGATTGGGGGTGTACTTATGCAAGATGGACGTCCAGTGGCTTACAAAAGTAAGAAACTGAATGAAGTGGAGCGACGGTGGCCGACGCACGAAAAGAGATGAAGAGGGGTGGTGCATTGCTTGAGCTCTGGCGCCACTATGTTGGTTCCAACCCAGTGAAGGTGTTCACGGACAATGTCACGGTGAAGTATTTTGCCACGCAGCCCAAGTTGTCCCCAAACAATCTAGTGGCAAGATACTTTGGCGGTGTTCGACGACGTGGATATCCAGTAAAACCGGGACGAAACAACGTGGTGGCCGATGCTTTAAGTAGAAAGCAGCAGCTCTTGTTGGTGTACAGGGCGAGACGGCACTCAAAGGAAGATCGGAAGGCTTGCCGGAAGGATGAGCTGGCGAAGTCTGTGATGCAGGACTTGAGGATGGGGGTTAAATCGCAGTTCCACTTGCAAAATGGACTGCTCCGGTATAAGCAAAGCGTCTCTACGTGCGAAGGAGGGGGGATCAGGGATAGTCTCTTGAGAGAATGCCATGATAGCCCGCTTGCGGGCCATGGTGGAGCCAAGCGCACTGCGGCACTCTTGAAGAAAGAGTATTTCTGCCCAAACTGAGGGAGGAGGCAGAGGAGTATGTCAAGACATGCACCACATGCCAACAAAACCGGAGCGAGTACAAAAAGCAAGCGGGGCTGTGTTACTGTTAAAACCTTGCCGATTCCAAAGGGGACTTTGGGAAAGCGTCTCGATGGATTTCATGACTGCTATGCCGCTGTCAAAAGGATTCGAGTTGCAATCATGGTGGTGGTAGATAGGTTCAGTAAAATGGGCCATTTCATCCCCACCAAGGAGACGGCAACGGCGCAGGAGACAGGGCGACATTACTTTGCCCACGTCTTAAAGCATCATGGAGTCCCGAAGGATATTGTCTCGCCGCCGCGATCCAAAGTTTACGAGGTAAATTCTGGAGAGGCACTTTGAAGAAGATGGGGACGAGGCTGAAGATGAGCACCGCCTTCCGACCTACGACGGACGGCCCAACGGAAAGAGTGAATTCCGTAGTGAAGCAATTTCTTGCGGAATTACGTGTCGGCAGACCAATCAGACTGGATGGAACACTTAGACGCGGTCGAGTTCTGTTATAATAACACAGAACACTCCGCAACGGGAGTTTCCCCTTTGTGTTGGTCTATGGAAAAGCACCTCTGGTGCCGACAAGTTGGGCCACCCAGGACGTTGAGGAACACGGCCAGTAGCGGCGGTACGGGAAGAACGCGAGCGTTTGTTGAAGCTCGCAAAGTACAATATTGCCAAGCTAGGAAACGGTATGAAAGGCAGGCGAATCGGAAGCGGAGGAAGTGAAGTTTGAGGCAGGCACAGAGGTCTCGGGTTGAACATCAAGAATTCCGACTACCTCCGGAAGTGAGTCCGAAGTTCGTGCCTCCGTATGCGGACCCTTTCGCATTGGAAGGTTATGAATGAGGATGTGTATGAATTTGAGCTGCCGGCAAACAGCACAAGGTGCACCAGTATTCCATGTCTCCCTTTTTGAAGCCTTACTTCAAAGATGAAGCGCGTCCGAATCGGCATCAAGTGTTGCGTCCGCCACCTATGCTGTTGGATCATGAAAATGAACCTGAGTACGAGGTGGAGGCAAATCTTACGTCGAGGAGGTTCAAGAACCGAGAAACGGAGTTAGTATCTCGTCAAATGGAAGGGCTTCATCATGTGGAGGCATCTTGGTGCGTGCCTCAGAAATGGGAAACGCATCCAGGCGGTTGCAGCTTCGAGGGGCGATCTCAAAAAGCGAAAGAAAGCGTTGATGGGGACCCAACCTTGGAGCGTGGCGGAGGAGGAAATGCATGCTTAGCCCGGTTTAGATAGACTCAGGAATCCGATTGCAAAAACTTTGTTTTGTACAAAAATTTGTTATAAGGAAATGGGTCCAAATATTGTGCGTCCTATTGGTTTGGGAATGGTGAAAGCATGGTGTGGTTGGCTAGTGTGTAGAATGCATGCTAGCTTACAAAAGTGGAGAGGTAAATTGGGTTTAATCGTGTGTTTGCGCAGTGCCGAAATCGGGGTGACTCCATCCAAGGGGCAAGGAAACTTGCGCCTTCTTTGGGAGTTCACGTGCTAGTGCGCACCTGGCGCGTATGCGTACTATAACTGCGCTACCAAGGGGGTGCCTTGTAGTGCGGGCTAACGCGGAGGAAGCTACGTGCTTCCGTTCACGTACTATAATCGTGCAGCCTCGGGACAAAGTCGTTAGTGCGGCTTCGGCGTGTTCCGTACATCAGGCCAGCATTCCAAGGCGGACCCAATTGTAGTGATTGGGGCGCACGGTTGGTTCAATGTTATCTTCCTAGTCAAAGAGGGTTCCAGGTGAACTCTTGCTCAAAGGTGATGGCCAAAAGCGGCATCATGAGCGATCGAAGCAATGTTGTTGCAGTAAAGGGCGAGGGATCCTCGGGGAGGATCGTTCCTTGGCCTTGAAGTAGGCCAAGAAGAGTGCACTGGGAGGAGCTGGAGAGGCTCCACCCTGGCCGGGACTTGAGAGGAAGTCGGCCGAACTAGCTAGTGGAGAGTAGAGTCAAGTGTGGGGTTTGGTTCTTTGCCATGGGATGCAATGGTACAGAAACAAACTCCTTGATGTGGGACGCCACAACTTGGATGTTCGTTTCTCCAAAATGGACAAGTCGATGAGGACATCGACTCCCTGTTGGTAGGGGTGTGTGTCGCGGCCCTTTGCCTTGAGGGCAGGGGGTCGGGACACATGAGGGGCTGCCCCTGTGGTGGGGACAGCGGCAGCGATAGGTATGGGGGGCTAAGGCACCCTTGAGTGCCCAAGGCACTCAGGGAAGCGGAGGCGCTCACTAGGTGGAGCCCCGCACACCGGGTTGCGGGGGGTGGCTCCACAAGGGGTGGTGGTAGCTTAGTGGGACTTAGTGGGGGTGGCATAGGACTCACCATGGGGGCGGAGACCTCGTGGTGGGAGTCGTGGGGAGTCTTGGGACTCATCACGGTCCATAGGGGCTGGGGTGAGCGGCCCAAAACTCACGCGACTCACCACCGGAATCGAGGGTCTTCGTGGTGTTCGCCATAAAAATGCATGGCTGGTTGTGAAACCCCCGCGGAAAGCTACAGAAGTATATATAGGGAGTAGTAACCCCGAGAACGGTGCAAGCCCGTTGGTGACAAAAAACTAGTGAGTAAGCGAGCGAGCCGGAAAGCGACCAAAGAGTGGGGAGCTGTTCCGGACTGCCATCTACCAAAGGGAATTCTCCTAGTCCCAATTAGGTGGAGGGTTTTAGAGGGAATCGAAAGGGGACCGTTATGTCCCGGTGAGCAGCCGAAGCTCCAAGTTGGCCCGGCGGCCAGGTTGGGAGTCAGGCGCGCGCATCAAAGCGAGTAACTATGACTGAGGGGATTTACCGAAGTGAGGTGTCGCGACATATCATCAAATCGGATGGCGGAAGGAGATGAGGAGAAGACCGCGTGCAGGACAAGGTATGGTTCATATGAGTTTTGGTGATGCCTTTTGGGTCTCACTAATGCACCGGCGACCTTAGCACGCTGATGAACAGCCTTTTTCAGGAGTGGTTGGATGACTTTGTGATCGTGTACATCGACGACATCTTGGTGTACTCGAAAACAAAGGAGGAACACCTGGAGCACCTCAAAAGGGTGTTCCAAAAGTTGCGGGAAGGAAAGGTGTATGCCAAAGCTTCAAAATGCGAATTCGGGGTCACGAAAGTGGAGTTCTTGGGGCATGTGATTACACAGGATGGGATCAAAATGGATGACAGAAAGGTAGGCGATCTTGGACTGGGGGCCTCCGACTTCGGTCCCGGGAGTGCGATCCTTCCTAGGACTCGCTCCTATTACCGGAAGTATGTGAGAAATTTCGCCAAGATCGCGGGGGTCGCTGTCGGCCTTTGTGTAATCCAAAGTCTGGTATGGAACACATTTTGTGCCAAGCCAAGCTTTTTTGCTGAATGAAGCAGCGGATGGCGGAAGCTCCAGTCTTGAGAATCCCGGAGTTCGATCGTCCATTTGAGATTCATACATATGCGTCGGACTTCGCGATTGGGGGTGTACTTATGCAATGATGAACGGTCCAGTGGCTTACGAAAGTAAGAAACTGAATGAAGTGGAGCGATGGTGGCCGACGCACGAAAAAGAGATGAAGGGCGGTGGTGCACTGTCTTGAGCTTTGGCGCCACTATGTTTGTTCCAACCCAGTGAAGGTGTTCACGGACAATGTCACGGTGAAGTATTTTGCCACGCAGCCCAAGTGTCCCCAAAACAACTTAGGTGGCAAGATACTTTGGCGGTGTTCGACGTGGATATCCAGTACAAACCGGGACGAAACAACGTGGTGGCCGATGCTTTAAGTAGAAAGCAGCAGCTCTTGTTGGTGTACAAGGGCGAGACGGCGCTCCAAAGGAAGATCCGGAAGGCTTACCGGAAGGATGAGCTGGCGAAGTCTGTGATGCAGGACTTGAGGATGGGGGTTAAATCGCAGTTCCACTTGCAAAATGGACTGCTCCGGTATAAGCAAAAGCGTCTCTCGTGGCGAAGGGAGGGATCAGAGACAGCCTCTTGAGAGAATGCCATGATAGCCCGCTTGCGGGCCACAGCGGAGCCAAGCGCACTGCGGCACTCCTGAAGAAAGAGTATTTCTGGCCCAAACTGAGGGAGGAGGCAGAGGAGTATGTCAAGACATGCACCACATGCAACAAAACCGGAGCGAGTACAAAAAGCAAGGGCGGGGCTGTTACAACCCTTGCCGATTCCAAAGGGGACTTGGGAAAGCGTCTCGATGGATTTCATGACTGCTATGCCGTTGTCAAAAGGATTCGATGCAATCATGGTGGTGGTTAGATAGGTTCAGTAAATGGGCCATTTCATCCCCACCAAGGAGACGGCAACGGCGCAGGAGACAGGGCGACTTTACTTCGCCCACGTCTTAAAGCATCATGGAGTCCCGAAGGATATTGTCTCGGATCGCGATCCAAAGTTTACGAGTAAATTTTGGAGGACACTTTGGAAGAAGATGGGGACGAGGCTGAAGATGAGCACGCCTTCCGACCTACGACGGACGGCCAACGGAAAGAGTGAATTCCGTAGTGAAGCAATTCTTGCGGAATTACGTGTCGGCAGACCAATCAGACTGGATGGAACACTTAGACGCGGCAGAGTTCTGTTATAATAACACAGAACACTCCGCAACGGGAGTTTCCCCTTTCGTATTGGTCTATGGAAAAGCACCTCTGATGCCGACAAGTTGGGTTGCCCAGGACGTTGAGGAACCGGCAGTAGCGGCGGTACTGGAAGAACGCGAGCGTTTGTTGAAGCTCGCAAAAAGTACAACATTGCCAAAGCTAGGAAACGGTATGAAAGGCAGGCGAATCGGAAGCGGAGGGAAGTGAAGTTTGAGGCAGGCACAGAGGTCTGGTTGAACATCAAGAATTTCCGACTACCTCCGGAAGTGAGTCCGAAGTTCGTACCTCCGTATGCGGGACCCTTTCGCATTCGGAAGGTTATGAATGAGGATGTGTATGAATTGGAGCTGCCGGAAAAACAGCAAGGTGCACCCAGTATTCCATGTCTCCTCCCTTTTGAAGCCTTACTTCAAAGATGAAGCGTGTCCGAATCGACATCAAGTGTTGCGTCCGCCACCTATGCTGTTGGATCATGAAAATGAACCTGAGTACGAGGTGGAGGCAATACTTAAGTCGAGGAGGTTCAAGAACCAAGAAACGGAGTATCTCGTCAAATGGAAGGGCTATCATCATGTGGAGGATCTTGGGTGCGTGCCTCAGAAATGGGAAAACGCATCCGAGGCGGTTGCAGCTTTCGAAGGGCGACCTCAAAAGCGGAAGAAACGTTGATGGGACATCAACCTTGGAGCGTGGGGGGAAATGCATGCTTAGCCCGGCTTAGCTAGCTTAGGGATCCGATTACAAAAACTTGTATTGTACAAAAATTTGTAATAAAGGAAATGGGTTCCAAATGTTGTGCGTCCTATTTTGTTTGGAATGGTGATGCATGATATGGTTGGCTAGTGTGTAGAATGCATGCTAGCTTATAAAAGTGGGAGAGGTAAATTGGGTTAATCGTGTGTTTGTGTAGTGCAGAAATCGGGTGACCCCCATCCGAGGGGCAAGGAAACTTGCGCCTTCCTTGGGAGTTCACGTGCTAGTGCGCGTACTATAACTGCGCTACCGAGGGGGTTGCCTTGTAGTGCAGGCTAACGCGGAAGCTACGTGCTTCCGTTTCACGTACTATAATCGTGTAGCCTCGGGACGAAGTCGTAGTGCGGCTTCGGCGTGTTCCCGTACCTCAGGCCAGCATTCCAAGGCGGGCCCAATTGTAGTGATTGGGGCGCACGGTTGGTTCAAGGTTATCTTCCTAGTCAAAGAGGGTTCCAGGGAACCCTTGCTCAAGGTGATGCCAAAAGGCATCATGAGCGATCGCAAGCAATGTTGTTGCAGTAAGGCGATTCGATCCTCAAGGAGGATTGTTCCTTGGCGTTGAAGTAGGCCAAGAAGAGTGCACTGGGAGGAGCTGGAGAGGCTCCACCCTTGGCCGGGACTTGGAGGAAGTCGGCCGAACTAGCTAGTGGAGAGTAGAGTCAAGTGTGGGGTTTGGTTCTTTGCCATGGATGCCATGGTACGGAAACAACTCCTTGATGTGGGACGCCACAACTTGGATGTTCGTTTCTACAAAATGGACAAGTCGATGAGGACATCGACTCCCTGTTGGTAGGGGTGTGTGTCGCGGCCCTTTGCCTTGAGGGCAGGGGGGTCGGGACACAAGAGGGGCTGCCCCTGTGGTGGGGGCAGTAGCAGCGATAGGTACGGGGGCTGAAGCACCCTTGAGTGCCCAAGGCACTCAAGGAGGCAGAGGCGCTCACTAGGTGGAGCCCCGCACACCGGGTTGCGGTGGGGTGGCTCCACAAGGGTGTGTGTAGCTTAGTGGGACTTAGTGGGGTGGCATAGGACTCACCATGGGGGCGGAGACCTCGAGGTGGGAGTTGTGGGGAGTCTGGGACTCATCACGGTCCATTGGGGCCGCGTGAGTGGGCCAAGACTCACCGCGACTCACCACCGGGAATCGAGGGTCTTCGTGGTGGTTCGCCATAAAATGGCATGGCTGGTTTTGAAACCCCCGTGGACAGCTAACAGAAGTATATATAGGGAGTAGTAACCTCGAGAACGGTGCAAGCCCGTTGGTGACCAAAAACTAGTGAGTAAGCGAGCGAGCCGGAAAGCGACCAAAGAGTGGGGAGCTGTTCCGGACTGCCAACTACCAAAGGGAATTCCTGCTGGTTCCAAATCGGTGGAGGGTTCTTTGGGAGAACAAAGGGGGGGACCGTTATGCCCCGGTGAGCAGCCGAAGCTCCAAGTTGGCCCGGCGGCCAGGTTGGTCAGGGCGCGCGCATCAAAGCGAGTAACTATGACTTGAAGGGGAGCTTACCGAAGTGAGGTGCACGACACTCTTTGAGCTACCAGGTAAGTGTTCATTGAACCTCAGAGACATGCCCGGTATTGCCGAATTTCACAGGGGAAAACAGTGACAAGGTGTGTTCAAACAGTGTGCGGCAACGCACACTGTTTGAGCTGCCAGGTAAGTGATGATTGATCCTCAAATACAAACCCTATGTGGCCGATTTTCAGATGACAAAGGCAATGACATGGTGAGCTCAAACAGTGTGCGTTGACGCACACTGTTTGAGCTGCCAAGTAAGTGTTCATTGAACCTCAGAGACATGCCATGTATTGCCGAATTTCACAGGGAAAAACAGTGACAAGGTGTACTCAAACAGTGTGCGGCAACGCACACTGTTTGAGCTGCCAGATAAGTGTTCATTGATCCTCAGAGACATGCCCTATGTGGCCGATTTTCAAATGAAAAAGGCAATGATAAGGGTAGCTCAAACAGTGTGCGCCAACGCACACTGTTTGAGTTGTCAGGTAAGTGATGATTGATCCTCAAATTCATACCCTATGTGGCCGATTTTCAGATGACAAAGGCAATGACAATGTGAACTCAAACAGTGTGCGTTGACGCACACTGTTTGAGCTGCCATGTAAGTGATGATTGATCCTCAATTCATGCCGTTTGTGGCCGTTTTTCAGATGAAAAACATGACAAGGTGGGCTCAAACAGTGTGCGCCAACGCACACTGTTTGAGCTGCCAAATAGTGGAGAATTGAACCGGGCATAGTGGCCCTATCTGGCCGTTCTTTCACACCATCAACCAAGTAAAATGCGGGGCTCAAACAGTGTGCGTCAACGCACACTGTTTCAGCATCCAATTCGTGGTGGATTTAACCTGCCGTAGTTCCCCAATTTGGCCGTTTCGCACATCAACAAGCCAGCAAAATGGAAGGCTCAAACATTGTGCGTCAATGCACACTGTTTGAGCTTCTTGTTCGCGTTGATGCAACCTGGCATAGATGCCGGTGTAGACTATGTTCATATCGAAATAGAATCTCAACTTGGGTTCACATCAACAATGAAGCACAAAGGTGGGTTTCAAGATTGAACCTTTTTTTTGGCTGCTCCAGAAGACTCCCCAATCGCCGGGGACCCTTTGCGCTTCGGACTGCTCTCCACGCCTCTCATGTTCTGGAGCATCTCCCCATCCTCTCTTCCACTCCTAGGTTCTTCGTGAGGCCAGCGTCACATCATCTTCGGCGTCTGCCTCTCCCTCGGATGCAGTGTCCTCCTCATCTGTTCTTGGAACTATGGCAAGCTGCTGTTCTTCTCCGGATTCCTGCTCTTCCATCGCCGAACTTTGCTCTTTGCCCTCTTCTTCTCCGCCTTTTCCTCTTCGGCCACTTTTCCATCCTCATTTTATATCTGGCTCTATTCCTGTTTCTAGAGCTCGTGAAGTATAATGACTTCCTCTCTCTCCTCCGCTGGAAACAAGGGCTCCCCCACGATGCCTCTAGAGCTCTCCAGTTTGACGTTTGCAACAGGGTTGCTATTGCATGTAACCAAAATCAAAATTGGACATTGTCAACCGTATTTGGATGCGGGTGTTGTTATTGTGTGCGAACGGAATTCATCCATTTCGGCGTCTTTGTATTATTCAAGAATAAAGTGTTAGAAATATGTACATCCGTTGCATGTACTTGTGATATATGTCAGATGTACTTCGCCGCCTGCCAATATATGGCAGCCTTCTTACATGGTTTTCAAATTCGGAAGTGCCGTAGAAATCTAATGCTAGTTCAATTTGGAGCAGTTCTTGCAGATTCGCCATAAATGTTGTGCTTCACATATGCATCCACGTGTGTCGTACTGCCTGCCCTGTGCTTTGCATTTTGCCGTCATCGTCGCCTGGGGTCATTCGGTATAAAGGGTTGTGTCGGAAATGATCTTGTGTTGCACACATCCGTGCGAGGTGACTCTTGGAGTGTCAGTGTTTGTGCTGTGCTATTCTGGCACGGCACAACCTCATTACATTCGGGGTCTTCCTGTTTACTGCTCTCCAGGGTTGTTGTCGTCTTTCCATAAAGGATGGTTTCATGTCATGTTCAGGATTTGTTTTTCATCCAAAAACAGCACGGCTTCTTGTGGCTCCTGTATTTGAAAACAGTTTTTCTAGTTGGTGTCTCTCAGCGTGGTTGTCTGCGAAGTTCAGTGCATGTCATTCCTGCATCCTTTTGATGCATCGCCCGCAGCCTTTGGGTTAGTGCTACCCTTGTTGACCTCAATTTTTTTTGGTGGGATCCCCTTTCGAGAATTGCGGGCTATCAGTTCGGGGATTCCGTTGTGAATCGAAAGTTTCGGTCAGTGTAGGAAAACATGTCCAGGGAGAGAGATAGACTAGCCCGATTTCATTCCAATGCAAGTAGTCTTCCACTGACTGCCACTGCAGACGACGATGGGTTTGCAGTTGTTCATGAGGATGAGCTGGTTACAGTGTTCCCACTGGAATTGGGTTCCTTTGCTTGTTCAAAAGAGGTGTATGACGAGGATGGGAATTTTGGATTCTGGACATTTGGAGAAACCATTGGTTGGCAAGTGTGGAAGAAAGTGGAGAGTCCTTCCAGGCACATACCGTGTCCTTGGAAAAGAGAGAAGACAATCAGCAGGATCAGTCAATACCCCTGGAACTGTAGCATCGGTCGTGCAGCAAAAGGGCACAGTTCATGTGAAACAAGAGGTGAGCACATCCACTACATTCGTGACTCTTTCAGACTCGTCCTCGGAGGATGTTTCTGAGATTCCTCTGCCAGTGCACTCCATTCTTGGATGAATCCGAATTGCAAGAGATAACGAGTGTCATTCCAAAATTGAAAGCCCTCGCAGGGGTGCCTGGGTGCAAGAGCGAGCTGCGTTTTGTTGATTGGGTCCCCTTCGTGTGCAGCGGGTTTCAATACGTGCCAGCAGTTTGATGGGGACATCTTGTTTGAGCTCAACCCTCCCACGTCTTCAAATGGACTGACTGGGCTTCTGCAGGGCATAGACAAAAAACATGACGGACACCCCTGGTGCAGGACAAAAACGTCAAACATCCACAACGACATTGGATTGAAATTTCGAAGGTCGGTTTGCGTTGGGCATTGCAAGTGCTTGAATATATCTTGCCCTCGCCTGAGAAACAACGCTCAACCAAACAAAAGTGTGGGAAGGTGTGCCCTTGAATCCTTTCACCCCAGGACTTGCCCTCCCAAGACCAATACTTTTGTGTGCAGGTTTCTGCAAACTTTCCCCGTCCTGTGTTTCTGTGTGCCACGCTCGTATGTACCAGGTGGCACCCGATGCAAGACAATGACTCGTGCCTACATTCATGGGTGCACACGAGCATCTGTGTCCAAAGGAATTGCAGGGATAGCGTGGACATCGCTAGAAATCTGCTGAAGCAGGAGTTACACAATGCCCCTTGTGCAACACCTTCTCCTATAGCGCTTGCAGCTAGCAAGGCTTTCCTGGAAAAACACATATTGGGTGAATGGGCTTCGACACAACCAATGCTGGATGCAGATTTGCTTGATGCAGTGATGGACCATTTCTCCGTGTTGAGCTCTCCCAATATTCGAAACCAGGTGAATGCACTCAGAGTCGGCACAGGCACTGCTGGATTCATGGACAACATTATGGACCTCAAACGGAGAAGTCGCTATGAATTCATTCAAAACAGTATCTTCCCTGGCCAGGGCTCATCCAAGGTGTATTTGTTCAAGATGTCCGCAGTGGGCGAAGGCAGTGGTGTGAGCATTGTCCGCCGAATGCAACCTGGAGGAGATTTGGCTAAATGTTGGTTGATGTTTGATCACTGCAACGGTTGAAGGGTTGGACAACCATGGCGTGCCATGTGTATGATCCAGCGTACCAACGTGTGCTCTCAATAGCAATTTATGATATGCAGTCGGAGGACACTGAATCCCAGATGCTCATGTGGAATTTGCTCCTGGCCGTCATGCAGCGCAATGGAATACAGAACACAAATTTTGCGGGCTTCATGGCTGATAGTGCACAGGCAAATTTCAATGCAGTGCGGCGCGTGTTTGGTTCGGGGAGTATGTGGCCAGTGCTGATGACATGGTGCGGGCACTTACACAACAAACCAGGTACTGCAATTTTGATGGGACGGGTGGAGGCAGGGCCCCGGTACGACTTTGTTGATGCTAGGGCTGCGAGGTCCGGAGACCCATCCAAGATGGCCAGAGCTCTGAACAGGTGCACTGAAGGCTCCCCTTTGCAATCCAGGCTCCCTCATTTGGAAGGTGAGGAAAGATTTGGATCATGCAAAAGGAAATTGAACACTCTTCCAGGGTCAGATGGAGATTTCCATCGCCCAGACAGGGTCAATTTCTCTGTGCCAAAGGTGTCTCCAGTGCAGACTAAGTCGTGTGCCGGCCCTTTCCCAGGTGGGTCCTCCTCCTGTGGAGCAGGTGCAGAACATGCAAGCACAGCAGCAGGAATCCCCATTGGAGGAGTGGTGGCCATGGTGCAGGAATCTGATTGCATTGATAGTGAGTGGCATATAGAACGCACCCCACCAGGATCTAGAGTTGCTTGCATGGCAATTCGGACCCCTCTTTCAAGAAATGCAAATCAAAAAAATATGCAAAGGCTCCATGGGGACTCCAGCTCCAACATTCACAGGGTTGTTCCGACCTTATCATAGTGGGAGTCAAAGGACCACAAGTTCTGGTTCTGCCAGAGACGATATGGCACGATGCGTCAAGGGAACAGTTCGTCCTTCGGTGATAATGAAACCCCCTCCCCCCGCAATTTGGCCTGTGAAACTTGGGACGTCGCTGTCACAAACCGAGATAAGCATGCTGGAGGAGGGAGGGTTTTGTCTTGCACGATCCCGAGTGGTGCCCTTGTGCACTGTCGGCACAGATGTGCCACAAGCTCCGGCAATGCCTCCACCCGGTGCCGACTCCCCCCCAACAAAAAGAGATGGAAAAACAGTGCGCCGTATCGCTTCGGGTGCAGATCACGAATGCAAGATGGAATCGGCTAGAATTTTGCAGGCTCGGGTGGCTCGTATCACCGAAGTCCCTGCCCCGGGGTATGAACGGATTTACACAGTGCTGTTTTATTGGCTCAGTTTCTTCATGGCAAAGAATATCAGGTTACCGTGGGGAATTTCCCTACTTGCACTTGTCCGGATTTTGTAACGATGCGTGAGGGCGCTCTCGGCATGAGAGGGAAGTGGGTCCCTGCAAGCATCAATATTACATTATATCTTGTAATTATGTGTTGCAACGGTAAGAGAGACCAATTCATTCACCCCACACTAGGCTACGGAGAAGTCATCACCCTTCTGCAGCGGGACACCTCACGTAGGGCTCCGCCAAATTCTCTTTGAACACATACGAGCCATGCCCGCTTCCCATGCTGGTTTCCAGGTTACCGTGTGAAGACTTTGCATTTAGGACAAACACATACATTTCATTCACGGAACCAGGGCAAATGCACATGCCATTCATTGTAAGCGTCTATCTGTGAATTGAAATAAAGTGTGTCAATCATTCTGAGCTCAATTCTGCCATATTTTCATATTCCTCTTTTTGTGCAGGCATTGCAGACATGGTGCATGGTGGCCCCCTTTGTTTTGTCCACGGTAATAGGCCCTCTTCTTGCAACCCTCGCCTATAGGACCTGCTTCTCCAGCAGATTTGTGCCGCTCACGCTTCCTTGAAGCGTGAGCTCAGCTCACGCGGCTGGGCTCACGCCGTAGCTACGATGTGGCTCTCTTGAGAGAGACCTCACATCCAGACCGCGGCGGAAGTTGAAAGCTTTGTACTACGGACGACGGCCAATCTCTCGCATGGCCAACTTAAGCTCCAGCAAATTCCAGTCCAGTGTCTTGCTCACAACCCGCGCCAACTGAAGCCGAGTACTCTCAGGCAAGCCACTTCTGCTTTCGCTTTGTTCGCTTTCGCTTTCGCTTTGTTATTTCGCTTTGTTTTTGCATCTTCATCCTGGCATCGCTGGAAGCGTATGGCTGCATCGCAAAAGCAGCAGCTGTTGCGAAGAATGATCAAGGTCTGAGTGGTTAAAAAATTAAGGAAATCCATGCTGAGCTGAGAAGATGAAGTGCCTTCAAAACATTTCACCCTGTTTTCCCGTCTTATGGAATTCGTGATCATTTGTTCATCGTGTTTCATATTACCGGTTGAGTGAACCTTAGATAGTTTGCAATGCGTGTGCAAAGCCGGCAGCTCTGGAGAAGGCTGCTTGTGCATGTCATTCTAGGCATTGGTTGGATTTGTTTTCATTGTTGTTCCATGGCACTCCATACTTCCTAAACTTGTTTTGTTTTCATTGTTGTTCCACGATTGTTGCTATGGTGGTTGCGCGCTCGTTGCGATGCTGGTTTTGGGCCCGATGTTGGTTCTGACGATTTTGGGAATGACAGAGTGACACGAGCCCGGCACGCTGGTGGTATCATCGACCGCTCCAACTCATCACATGTTTGAATCGCCCAACTTGGGGCGAGAGGGCAAACTTCACCTTTTTGTTGGTGGGACGGGGACCTGCAGCAAGGGTACGACAGAATAGGCATTGGGGAGGTTGGTGGCAGGCGGCATGGCAGGTGAAGGGCGTGAGGACGTGAGGACAGGCAGATCCGGCAATGGAGGTTGTTGATGCACATGCAGTAGGGCCCGCCACGCAAAGAATAAGAAGAAAGCTAAGCACATGCAATCCCCGGCGAGAGAGCCGTCACGGGCTGCGGAGGGGGGAGTGAGCAGTGCGCGCAAGGGTGTTCCTTCTCCTCAATCAAAGGTGGTCGTCCCTGGAGGGCTCCCTGCTGCTAGCCCTAGTAAGAAACAGAAAGCCCGTGAGAGGGCAAAAGAACAGGCGAGACAGAAGGCTAGCCAGGAGGAAAGAGAAAAGGCCATTGAAGAGGCCAGGGGTGCCCAAATGACAGATGCCAATGTAAGCGAGGGACGCACAGAGACGGTGGATCCCTCCAAGACACCACAAAGAGGCAGTAACACACCGGTTACACCATCGCGGACAAGAGCAACCCCTGCAATTACCCATACGGTGGAGAGTGGAGGAGAGGAAAGAACACCACAAAGAGCACGGATTGTGCAAGTTCGAGGTGAAGCCGGGAGATGGCAGTAGAGACAGGGAGAGTGCTCGAGGTGGTTTTGCCGGTGGTTCACCATGTTGAGGAGGACGACACTGAGCTTTCTGACTAGGATGACATCCTCCCGGACATCCCCAGGCCCCAAACCCGCAGCATACAGGCTGGATTTGGCGGTCCTGGTGGGTTGCCGGAGAACCCCTCTGCAGCAGACGTCATGTCGGAGGCGGATATGAAGTTGGCCGCCGCTGCCAAGATGTTGGAGGCAACCCACAAACATTGGCAGGGTGCTGGGGGCATGGTGTACCCGGCCAAGCTTCAAATTCCCCTTTGCCGCTTGGTGTCATTGCAGGTGGTGAGACCTGCCCTCCCAGGCGATAACGACAAGCTGAAATTCTCTTTCCGGGATGGATATCGAATGGGGTCTGCCGCGTTTTACGTTTCCATTGAGAACGACCACGGAGCTTCCGTGCTCACACTTCCGATGAGGTGGACAAATGGGTCCCCATTGGCAAAGGCGAAATGAGGAGTTCGAGAGAGCGATTGTTACTGATCCTCTTTCCAGCACTTGTCCGGAAAGATGTTTTACGTGTGGGACGGCAATCATCGCCTCCTGGCATGGAATGGAGCACATAGCCGAAGCCACCCCAACGACTCGATTGGCATTTCGCCGTGGAGTGTGTTGTGCTGAAGGTTGCGGGGCCCAAAGATTGCAGTCTTCTCAAAGCTGCAATGGCGGACATCAACTCGTAAGTTACAATGCCTCTTGCTTTTGGACCCATCCGATTCTAAGTCATTTCATTGCGAATCCTCATATTTGTTATAAATTCCCATTTCAGAATTGTTTGATGGAAATGTGGCATTGCACGGTGACTAAGAATGCCTTCATTGCCACCAACTTGTCCCATATGCTCTTCCGAGTGAAGGATGTCGGGAAGCAGGGGGTGCAAGAGTTTGCCAATTCGCTCAATGCCGACCTCCTGCACAAGTCAGAGGCAAAGGCAGACAGAACCTGGTATAGGCTGAGCATGGATGCCATGGTGGACTACATATTTCGGGTAAAGCTCCTGACTGTTTTGTTGAGCTAATCTGTCTCTCCTCCCCAATAGAAGAAAAAGTGTTGAGCAGGATCTCTAATCTTATGTGCGCATTCTTGACAGACGAAAATTCAGCAGGATTTGGCACATGCGCGGAGGTTCTACATGGAGTCAGAGGAGAAGAATCTAACCCTCCCGGCACTCGAATCATATCTCAAAGCTACGGAGGTGAGGGCCCGCATAAAGTACAAGTCGCAGATGGTAAAGTACGTGGCCATAGCTGATCCCGCCCTTGGTGCCGACTTTCTGGTGGAGGTGGGGAAGCACTACTCCCTCACTCTGAAGCCCACGATGACATTGGAGAAGCTCCATTGTCTAGCCACATCATGTGTGGATGGTGCAGAAAAGGTGATACATTCTTAACCAAATTGTGGTGGCAACAACTCGTTTTTGTGGTGTTTGGCGCTTACGAATATGCTGGGTGGTTGGACAGACCCGGTGGCTCCAAATCTGGAATGGTTCCCAAAGTACAAGGGACATGTGGAGCTTCCCCAAACCGGACAAACTGTCTGACCCCACATTCGACATGTGGATGAACCGCATGACACTGGTGGTTTCAGGTACTTCCCCACGCTTCGTTTGGCGCTTCTACTCTTGTAGGGGGTGGATTCATTGTATTTTTTCAGCAATGCGATCTGATGGAGAATCTCCACAGGTGACGACGAATGCGCAAGAGCAGCTGGACACACAAGCTCATCAGTTCAAGATGGAGATTTCTCCTGCAGCAGAGAGCCTACGCGACTATGTGACGAGGTACTTTTTGCTCTACAAAACCGACCTATTCTTTCGGGAGATACCACATGCCCGCCGGAGCCACGAGTTCACCGACCAGCCCGAACGCGGACAAAGCAGCAATGCGCCTTCTGTACAGGTACATACGCGATGCCTTCCTTTCAGTCCTTGCATTTTTCGCCGAATTTCCAGATCAGGGCTCCGAAAATGGCTAAGTCCCTAGGGTGGCTGGCCCTGAACTGGAAATTCGGCGCCATTTTTCCATTTTTCCAGTCAAGGCATATGGGACTTAGCCATTTTCGGGCCGGACCTTGGAAAATGGCGCCGAATTTCCAGTCAGGGCTCCGAAAATGGCTAAGTGCCTAGGGTGGTTGGCCCTGAACTGGAAATTCGGCGCCATTTTTCCAGTTCTGGGCCTATTGCCGTTCTGGGACTTAGCCATTTTCGGGCCGGACCTGGGAAAATGGCGCCGAATTTCCAGTCAGGGCTCCGAAAATGGCTAAGTCCTAGGGTGGCTGGCCCTGAACTGGAAATTCGGCGCCATTTTTCCATTTCTAGGCCCTATTGCCGTTCTGGGACAGCCATCTTCGGGCCAAACCGGGAAAAATGGCGCCGAATTTCCAGTTCAGGGCTCCCAAGATGGCTAAGTCCCTAGGGTGGCAGTCACCGAAAACCGAAATTCGGCGCCATTTTTCCATTTCTAGGCCCACTCAGATCCGCCCCAACCTGGGAAAATGGTGCCGAATTTGCAGTTCAGAGACCTCATTGTGTTTTTCATGAATGCAGGTACTGCAAGTTCTCCCTTTTGGAGAAAGGTCATCTTTCTTTCGAGCCACCATTCTTCCTGGCATGGAGGAACCCTGGGGCTAACTCCATGTACACTGACGATATTGTGAAGGAGTGGCATCTGGAACATTTGCGTGATTGCCCTTGGTATGTGGACCTTCCGCCCGGCATGCTCGACCCATCCAAGTTTCAATTGAAGTTGGATGCTGAGGCCCGACGAAACCGGGCTCCGCTGCCTCCGCTGGGCGCAAAAGAGGCAAAAGCGCTTGCGAACTCCAGGAAAGCGGCAGAGCTTGCTCAGGCATGAATTCAGGAGAAATTGAATGAGAAGAGTAAAGGCCAAAGGAAAAGGACAAGGAAACAGGTGAGTGCAGTAACACCAAAAAACAGAAAACCATCGGGGCATCGGAGCAGGCGCAGGAGGGGACCCAAGAGAGTGACTCGGACGACGACTTTGTTCAAGGTCCTGCGACTGCTGTTGCTGCTACCCAGTCACCGGTCGTCCGGGTTCCCAAGTCAGTTCGGAGTGGGACTGGCTCTGCCAAGAAGTTGGCATTTGAGGGCGAGCCTACACGGCGGTATTCGGCGGTGACATTTACGCATAGGCCAAAGCTAGAACCTCCAACCATCATCCAATGCGTCAATGAGAGCTTCCTTGACGCTCTCGCTGCCAGGGCGAAGAAGGTGGCACACATCAAGTCTCTGGCGGAGCAGAAGGGGAAAGCCAAGAAGAGGGCTGCCGGTACAGAGCCTAAAGACACCCCTGGTTTTGAAGCCATGATGGAATTCTTCACGGCTGTGAGCACGGATTGCAAGAGCACTGGGGGGGGGGGGGTTGAGGTGGAGAGAGCTTGCGACATGATTCTCCTCAACATTCCAGATGGGGAGCTGCTGGAGGGCTTGGATGGTGTGCCCACCTGGAACAGGTTTACTGAGGACTACTGGAAAGCCGGGTTTGGGCTGGCGGGGATGCTTCTGGATGACGGTGGATGTGTGGTTGTCCTTGCCACAGAGGGAAGACCACAGAGAATGCGGTGGCAAGGTGGACACCGAAAAATGTCACCCCGGTCCTCCTCATAAAATGGTTCTGCATCAATACACAGGGGTTACGAATAGAGGGCCAAAGTGTAAGTTATCAATCTATTGCATTCACCTCATATTGTGGTGTATCTAAACAAGATCCCGGAGTTGATCCCTATTTTGTTGGATGTGCAGACATTGGTGTTTGAGGCATATTGCTTTGTGAAGAGAGGGTCTACGTTCAAATTCCGCAACGACGGTCGTCTTGTTGATGCCGCTATGGACCCTGTTACCTACGATGTCCTCTACAACTATGTGCCCCACTCCAGTATGTTGAAGGACACAAAGACAGGCAAACCGTGGCGGTACAGCCGGACCCGGAGCCCTGCTTTCATCCAAACCCTCATGGAGACGTGCTCGGATGTCCAAGGGCGGATTCTAGACCTCACATGCGGCACGGGTAAGCCTTCACGTTCTCAGTTTGTCCCCTGGCCCGATTTGCAATTGCATGCCGCAAGCTATTAACTGCCCGCTTTGTTCCTCAGGTGCTTCAATGTGGGCAGGGACGTTGTCCGACATGCATGTGTTCGCCTTCGAGCCAGATACTGCCCTCCACAACTCGGAACTTGCAGCGGCTGAACGTCTGCCGAAAGAGGAAGAGGCATCCTCGGAGGATGAGGAAAAATCCGAGAAGGAGCAGGGGGAGGAACAAGTTGGGATCGAGGCCGAGGAGCCCCCGGTGCACGAGTGAGTGGTCGCATTGTAAGTTGCCTCCAGATTTCGTGAGGCACCTCCCTTCGCTCTCTTATTTCATTGAAAACCCTTTCTGCTTCTGCTGGTATTGACATTCTTGAAGTGGATTTGTTCTTACTGTAGGATGCCAAGTACGGCAGGAGGGACGTCTACACCGGAGTTCATGGGCAGGAGGAACGTGCCTTTTTTTGCCAGGGGGGGATTCATGCCTAGTCCGGAAAGGGACTACATCCTTCCTACTTATGCTGCCCGGCTTGCTTCGGTGTCCATTAGGAGGTGTTCCGAACCTAGTCGTGTACAGCAGATTTTAGACGAGGCAAGCCTCAAGAAAATGAAGATGAGGGAGGAGGCAGCAGCTATTAGAGCCCGTCGGGCTCGTAGATTTGTGTTGGATTCTGTTGAGGAAAGTGGGGGAGAAGAGGCAGAAGATTCCCAGGAGGTGAGGTGGACAATCCCCCAAGGAGAGGACGACATTTTTGAGAGGCATAGTGCAACCGATGCATCACAGAGCTCGGAGGATGGGGGGATGAGGGGATGAGGAAGAAGGAGGGCCAAGTTCCTCGGAAGGTGTAGGAGAGTAGTTCCCATTCCTGCTATGACAGTTAGGATACACTTGTATAGACGTGGCTTGCCACCAAATTTGCAATAAAATGTTGCATTTCATTGCTATGACGAGTCCACATGACCTATTTCCGTGCCACCTAACCTATTTCCGTGGACACAATTTGGCCCGCTCATGCTTTTTTTTTTTCCGCTCATGCTCATGCCGCTCATGAAATAGCAGCCCCCCCTCCATCTATCAGTACATCAGTTAGTTCTGTGCTTCCAATTCTCAATTGGATTACTGGCATAGAATCATCAAAGTCCATGACTGTTTCTCGCCCTTCCGGCTTCACATCTAAACAAGTCACCTTGCTGTTCAGGTCTGTGTTTCCTGTCACATGGCAATTCGATTGATTGCTTGATACAGCCTGTGTCTACAATAAGGTGCCACGGCCAATAGTTGTCCAATGATAATCTCTGCTTTGGACTGGCATATTACTTCAGCCAAAGTCCCTTCATTACTCTGCATGTCTGCAGCTTCTTTCTTCCCTTCATCCTCACTCACTTCCTCTTCTCTTTCAGAATCAGAGGAATCTGCCATAGGAATATCAGTACTCTTCTACAATTCCCTTATGGTATCTGCCACTTCCTTGTGCAGTTCTTTCTCATCCCTCCAAGCCTCATCATCTTCAAGCACATCACTGCCATCTTCATTATCATTATTTTCCTCATCTACTGGAGGTATTAGTTTGGCTTTGCTTCTTGTTACTATCATTGTACTTACTTCTGGTACAACACATGGCCTAACCATGTGAGTTGCCACCACTGGGCCCTCATTCACAGGAGCTCTCATCTCATTCTGGTGTCTAATCCAGAATGAACAGGCTGCCTTGCGATGTCCTGCCTGATTACAATAGTAACACAGTTCTTCACCATTGGGTCCTCGCCTTGGTCTGCTCTAGGATTATTTCTGTAATCCTGATTCCCTGGCTGGTAATTCCCCCTTGGATTACCCTGATAGTTGCCTCTGGAATTTCCTTGGTAATTTCCTCTTGGATTACATCTCCCTTCCATAACATTGTTATAACCACCAGGCCTACCATAGTGGTCCTGATCACTGTTTCTTCTTGGCTGGGGCTGCACTTGATGCACCCTTACTTGCCTAGGTTCTCTTGCAGCTGTCCTTCTGTGTTGTAGTAACAATTCTCAGTAGAATGGTTATCCATCTTACAGATAGTACAATGTTTCTCCTCATGTGGCATTCAGTGGTGTATGGCCTTCATTCTGGCACTTTGCACACCAAACACCCTTTCTCCAATGTGTTGCAGCCTCTGTGGGCATACTTCTTCAAGATTTCTTCTAATCTTTTCTCATAGTTATCCCTCTTCAACTTCTCCTTTCTCTTACTCTTGCTTTTCAGCTCTTGCTTTTCTTTTTCATCTGACTCATCCTCAGAGTCCTCATCATCCTTTTTCTCTCTCCTGAGCATTCCCAATTGCTCAATTCTGTTTGCTATTTCAAATGCCTCCTCCACTGTATTATGGGGTAATATATCCACTTTCTTCTGCAACTCTGGTCTTAGTCCACTCACAAACCAAGTCTTCTGTAAACCTGGTGCTGGTACAGCAGCCAGCTTTTCATCATCAATTCCATTTTTTCCATATACTCCTCAACAGTTTCATGCTTCTTTTGCTTTAACTGTTGTAAACTTCCATACACTTCATCCTCAGTTTTACTTGTCCTGAACCTATTTCGGAATGTTGTATTCAAGCCATTCCAGGTTAGGAAATGATTATCAGGGAATCTTGCATACCATTCATTTGCTTTCTTTATAAGTGAACAAGGAAATAATCTCATCTTGGCATCCTCGCCATTCTCATTGTTCACAATACACATGTGCTCAAATTGGCTAATGTGTACATCGGGATCCCCTTTTCCTGAATATATTGGAAAATGTGGTTTTGCCCGTGTTGGTTGTAACGCCATCTGGCCCTACCTTCTGCCCACTGACAGATGCTGGCCCCCTTGCTGGTGCTAGTCCTTGAGGACCTGTTGTAGTTGCGATGGATCTTCCACCAATTGGTGGCCCCTGAGCACTCCCTGCTACTGGCCCCACGGTATTCACAGTATTCCCAGCTCCAGTTGCACTACTTCCCACAACTCCCGTGTCCCCCAGAGCCAGATCCAGGCAGCCCGCCTGATCCCCTGAGCCGACACCTTCGTTGGCCTGTGATCCAAGTGCTCCACTTGATCCAGGTCCAACGGGTTGGGATGTCCTGGTTGTAGTCTCAACCTCAGCTGTTGGGTCTACTTCTTCATATTCTTCCTCTTCCAATTTCTTCTCTCTGTTTTCATCCTCCAAGTACTGCCCTTGGTTTTCTTCTTCACTCATGTAACTCAACTGCAATGGTGTTGGAGAGTCTGAACTCTCTGTTGGCTCTGCCACATCCTCTCCTCCTTCTTCACCTTCCGTTTCAGAAACTGGAGTTCCTGTCTCTAAGCATTCAGCCTGCTCAGTACAATCAGTCATGACCTGCAGCTAGTGAATCATGGTTGTGCTTCCCTTTTGTATTCCTTCTTGCCTTCATGTTATCAATTTACCTTATCTGATACTGAAACATCAGATTGCTTCAGTATCTTCTTAGTTCCAGTTAATCATGCATTCATTTCACAGCTTCACTCATGTCTCTCTACACAGTGTGCTTGTATCGAATAAGTATCAGATTACGATTTATCAGGTACTAGGCCAATGTCAATTGACTCTAATCCGCCCTACAGTATCATTACAACTCTGCATAAAATAAAGCATCTATTGTTCATCTCTCCTCCTACTCCGTGCTCTCGTTCTTGCTCTCCGCCTGATCTCCTCTTCGTTCCCACCAAGAAGCGCCCCCCCCCGTGAAGTGTCATCTTTCCGTTGCCCCTCCCCTTATCTGCCCGCAAGCTATTCTAACCACCTAACTAATTAACCGTTATCCCCGAAGTATCATGTTCCTTCTGCAGATGTCGTTCCCTGCCATTGATAACTGTTCCCCATGTACTGTGACAGGCTGTGTCAAGCTGTGTCGAGCTGTGACTGGCTGTGTCGGCTGTGTTGGCTGTGACGGGCTGTGACTGGCTGTGTCGGGCTGTGTTGGCTGTGACGGGCTGTGGCGGCCGTGCGAAGCTGTGTCAGGCTGTGTCGGCTGTGATTGGCTGTGACGGACTGTGTCGGCTGTGCGAAGCTGTGTCAGGCTGTGTCGGCTGTGATTGGCTGTGACGGACTATGTCGGGCTGTGTCTGGCTGTGACGGGCTATGTCGGGCTGTGTAACCCCCCCCCCCCCCCCCCTCCTAAAGCCCGCTGCTGTCACCCCTAAGGCTCTTGTTGGTCTCAGTCTGCGCAAAATTAAGGGTACCCCACAGAACCCATAAAAGCGTCCAAGTCCCAAGCAGCCCTCTAACAGTGCCTCACCCAACACAGCGGGCACGGTTAGTGCGGCATGCCCACGAGGAGTTGGGGCATTTTGGGGTGCGACGCACTCATAGTCTACTGCAGGGGCAGTATTGGTGGCGTGGTATGCACACAGAGGTGCAACAATTTGTGGCTAGGTGCATGGTGTGTGACAGGGTGCGTGCTTCATTCAACGCCCCTACTCCACAATCGGACCCTCTTCCGGTCATGGGATTGGGTTACAGGTGGAGTCTTGACTTCGCAGGGCCATTGCCACTGACCATGCGCCACAACAAGTACGTGTTGGTGATGGTGGAGCACTTCTTCAAGTGGATCGAGTTGGTTCCATTGCCTGATAAGGCTAGTGAGGAAGCTGCGTATGCATTCTTGGATTGTGTACTTGGCCGATTCGGTGCTCCAGCTGAGGTACTCACGGACCAAGGGAGAGAGTTCTTGGGGGAGTTTCAGGCTTTGTGTGACAAGGCCTTGGTAGACCACCGCACCACTTCTCGGGATCATCCTGAGGCCGATGGCTTGGCAGAAAGATTGTTCAGACAGTAAAGAGGGGTTTGCACAAGTATGGCTTGCAGAAGGGACACCTAGGAGATTGGGACCTTCAGTTACCCTGGTTAGCCATGGGCTACAGGTTCAGCAAGCAAGCATCACTTGCCTCCTACTCACCATACTTTCTTATCTTTGGCTGAGAGCCGGATTTTCCTACATCCATTTGTAAGCTGCTACAGTTCTTAACCTTGACGATCCGGACGTGTGGGCACGTGCATGTGAGCAGCGTGCAGAGTTGTTCAAGAAAGTCATGCCCATGGCTTTCGAGAACCTTCCATTGCACAACATCGTGATACGTTGAGGTATGCTACCATACGTGGTGGGGGCTATCGTGTTGGGGTTCGGAGATTCAACCCTGGTGACTATGTCTATCTGCAGTAGACTGCTCCTACGACCTTAAATGTGACTGCATGAAGTGTTATTTTGAGGGTTTTGCCCTCAGGCGTCTTGATCTTGGATGGCATAACTTGGAAGGACCATGTGCGTAATTGTGCGCCATGTCACCTTCCGAATGTCGATGGCAGGATTGACCCAAACCTGGCAGTGGTACCTGCAAGTTTGAGGTGCATGTTGTGTGGGTCTGCTAGAGGGGCAGCCACCATGTTGGTGTATGATCGATGCTCTAGAGGTTGGCATATGGGATGCTTGACTCCACCTCTTGAGATGGTTCCTGATGGGGATTGGTTATGTCCGCATTGCATTGGATAGTGGGAGTAGATACAACCATGGAAGGCTAACAAGAAATGCAAGGCCAAGCTACTAGAAGACCTTGAATACACGAGATCCTGGCTCAAGTTCACACATTGCAAGACGGCGACTAACGATGGGGCTACTCTTGTACCCGGCCTCTTGGTCTATAGAGTTTGAGTACAATATGGATAGTGATAGAGGACTTAGTACGGCTGTGGCTATTACATCTTGTAGCTATCTGGAGTTAGAGGGACCTATCCACCAGCTAGGGGGGCGATTGTGGCAGACTACTTTATTGTGCATATATGTGTGGTGTAGTTTGGACAGCGATGTAGTTGTGTAGCGATACGTATGCGCACGACAGCTGTCAAGTTTAGTTTGACACCTGAACCGTCTTATCTTCACGAGAGCGTCAGTCGTGCGGCTCATCTCTCTCGAGTTGAGCTGCACGACCGAGCTCCTTCTCTGCTTAGAATCTGAGTGTGCTTATGAAAGAAGAATAGGATGTTGTTGGGGTGGAGTCCCCATAGCTTGGGGTGCCCCTGGCTCGACTCTTAGTTTTAATGAGTGATTGTGTTGTATTGAGTGTTTTTGTGTCAACAGTGTGAATCTAGTTTCAATCATTGTGGCAGATTACTTTATTGTGCATATATGTGTGGTGTAGTTTGGACAGCGATGTAGTTGTGTAGCGATACGTATGTGCACGACACCGGAGACAATGGAGAACTACGTGCAGTCCTGGCGAGGGCGCTTCGCAAACCTGTTTTTTAGAGAAATTGCAAAGGCAAGACGCAACGTATACATCGAAGAGCAGGAGGGTGCCGACAAAGCGGCAATGCGTGTCCTATTCAGGTAATTTGCTGCCAATGCATCCCCCTATTTGCAGTTTTGAGGATTTAGCTAAGTAGCGGTGGGTATTGCGGCGCCGAAATATACCTCTGCAAGATGTGAGTGCTGGGTAATTAGGGCACGGTCCACTGCGTATTTCGGTGCCGAAATTCCTTATGCATTGAGAACTTCCTCTTGCATGATGCATCAGTAGAATGATTTTTGTTGAACTGCCTCGTGATTGCAGGTACATAAACTTTGCACTCATTCCGTCCGGAGCCATTCAAAGGGTTCCACCATTCTTCTTGGCATGGAGGACATCTGGAGGTCGTGGTACGATGTACACAGAAGTAATGGCGAAGGAGTGGCATGCCGAGCATTTGGTAGACTGTCCCTGGTATGTGGATCTCCCAAGTGGGACCGTTGACCTCTCGGAGGTTAACTTGAAGAAGGAAGCAAATGCCAGGGCTATGAAGGCGCAATCGGATCCCCAACCAGAGGACGCGGAAAGACTGAAAGCAGAGGAGGCAGCCAAGCAGAAATCACTGAGAAAGTCAGCCAAGGTGGCAGCGTTGGCGAAGGAGCAGATGGAGAAGCAGGCAGCTGAGCAGCCCAAGGATAGGAAGAAAAGAACGCGCAAATAGGGGCAAGAGACGAAGACCCCCACACCCAAGAAGAAGAAGCAGCAACATAGTCAGCCAGATGACGAGGATTCCGACGACGAATTCCAGCAGGATAATACCCAGGGGGCCACACCTCGTCCGAAAATTCACAAAGGCCAGCGCTCCGGGGGTTCGGCTGCGAAGAGATCACTATACAAGGATGCACCTGGCAAACCCTACCGTGCGGTGGACATTGCGGGCAGGGAAGTCCTCAAAACACCCACAATTGTGGAGTGT
This sequence comes from Takakia lepidozioides, assembly GCA_030704615.1. Classification (NCBI taxonomy): domain Eukaryota; kingdom Viridiplantae; phylum Streptophyta; class Takakiopsida; order Takakiales; family Takakiaceae; genus Takakia; species Takakia lepidozioides. Next base: position 10,457,129 of record CM060731.1, on the reverse strand, counting down.
GTTATTGAAAATTTCCTAACTGCTCTGACCAGAAGGCTGGAGAAAACGAGATTGAGGAAGGCGATCGAGGCCCACCAGGGGAAGGAGAAGAGGAAGGCCACTGGCAATGATATGGATGATACTCCCGGCTACACAAAGATGATGGAGTATTTTGTGGCAATGAGCCACGGCAAAAAGAGCACAGTCGGGGGCAGGGCGGTGAAAGCCTCCATCGACATGATCCTTGTGGATATCCCGGATGGGCAGGAGATACTGGGGCTGGGCTTACTACCCTGGTGGAACAAGTATGATGAAAGATACTGGAGCCACACATTCGGGTTCGCAGCCAACATGTTGGATGACGATGGCTGTGTTGTTGTGCTAGCAGCCGATGGAGAAGTCACTGAGAATGATATCAAAGTATGGATGGGGAGAAGTGCAGCACCCATCCTGAAAAAAGATCTGGACTTGCATCAACACGCAGGGTCTTCTCAATGATGGTCAGAAGGTATGATGCGGTTCTCCTCTGTTCTGCCAATTTCTACGCCGAAATTGCCTATGTATGTGTAGGCCACCTCTCACGTTCTCCTTTCCTTCTTTGTAGACTCTTATCTTTCAGGCAAAGGAACATTCAAAATTCAAATTACGTCAAGCAGGCAGACTTGTTGATTCCACAGTTGATCCACTGGAGTATAACGTCATGTTCAACCATGTGGGAGAGAAGGACATGCTTTGTGATTTGTCGGGCAAGCCTTGGAGGTATGGCAGGACCAGGAGTCCTGCATTCATCCAGACGCTCATGGAAACGTGTATGGATGTTGAAGGCAGGGTCCTTGACGTCACTGCTAATACAGGTGAGAGCGTTAAGTGATTGCGGCACCGAAATTGACACCGTTTTCGATTGTCTATATTTGCTTGCGCGAGGAAGCGAGTCATTCTTGACTTTGGCTGTGGTTGTGTCGTATGAATTTGCAGGTGCCTGTATGTGGGCGGGAAGGATGTCCAACCGATTTGTGTTCTCATTTAAGGGGGATACGACATTGTACGATTTCAATTTGGCGGGCCTACATCGTCTGCCTCCGACTGAGGATCCCAAAAACGCAGAAGAGGACGTGGAAGGGGAGGAGGAAGAAGAGAAGGAGGAAGTCCAGGAAATTTGTCCGATGCAGGGGCGCCCGAAGCCGCTTCCTGCAATGCCTGTCTTTGAGTGAGTTGCACCATAAAAAGTGTATTGGTTTCGGTTGTAGGGACCATGCAACCTGCCGATGATTCCCTATTTGAATATTCTAATGTGATTCATTCTGTGTTTGTGCGTACACTCAGCTTTGCAGAGTCGTCCGACGAGGAAATGCTGGGAGACTTGCCCGAATCGGACCCTGTTGCAGAGGAGGAGACAGAATCGCATCGGCCATTTTTTGCCAGAAAATCGTTTCTCGCGAGTCCCCAGAAGCTTTTTTTTCTACCAGCCTATGCAGACACGGCTGCAAGAGAAGCCATCAGGAGGGAGGATAGGCCTACTCGGTTTGAGCAATTGATATTCGGGAATGAGCAGAGAATTATAATGAGGCGTGAGGCCAAACATGGAATTGTGAAAGGCAGAATAGGCAAGTTCGTCATAGAATCCGCGTCTGAGAGCGAGGGGGATGATGAGGACAGTTCCGCACCCAGGTGGACAGTTCCAGCTGGTGAGGATGGTATTTTTGAGGGGAGGGCTTCTCAGAGTAACAGTGGTAGCGGTAGTGCAGGTTCGGAGGCAGGTGGAAGGCAGCCATCCTTGCATGAGGCCGGGGATGCATCGGACAGTGATCGCGGATCCTCGCCATAGCAAAGTCTCATTTGGATCCTTTTGTTGTACAGTTCTGAAACACTTAATGAAAATATTGACGATTTCTGAAATCATTGTGTTCAGACTGCATGTCCGATTCCCTACATTTCTTCCGCAAACCACAATGTAATAATAAAAGCAGAAGAGACGCAAACTTAAGTAAAGAACCCTACAAGTAATTTATGCACACCAGCGAACCGCGAACTTGAAGCCATGAAAACCCTGTCGTTTCTAACATTCCTATTGGGAATTTCGGCGCCGAAATAGCCAAGTGTGCGCCTTCATAATATGGGCCTTATAAAATTTCACGTAGGAATTACTGCACCAAAATATCACGATGGAAGCCTTCAACACAAGGCACTTCAGCACATTCCACTTGGGTATTTCGGCGCCGAAATAGCCCGCTCTGCGCCATAAAATACGCCAATATATCACATTTCAAAAGGGAATTTCGGCGCCGAAATACCCCGGTGGATGTCTTCAAAACACCACTTTAGCACACTGCTCTTGGGAATTTTGGCGCCGAAATACCAAGGTCGGTGGTTTTAGGACACCGGTGGTTTTAGCACAATTTCTTCCCATAATGTCGTGGCACCTTCTCTGTCAAGCCCCTTCTAGCCCTAGTTTTTTTCGATCGCCTGTGTGGGTAGCCGTTGCCGGCCAATGGGGGCACGTATTGCCGTTGCCCCAGAGAAGATCACGTGAGAGGGTGTTCCGCATTGGGTTTTCAATGTTTGCATCTCCGTGTTGAAAAACAACAATGATTACTTGTCCCTCTCCATTCCCGGTGGGCGCACACTTCCTCAATGCCGCCCTATGTAAATGCCTTCTACATTCGACGGAGCGGGATTCGAGGATCGCGATTGTTTGAGCCGGTGATGGGAGACATTATGGTGGAGTTGGACTTCAGTGAAGGTACACGCAGGGTGACGAGTTTCCGAGCACTTATGTGGGATTCTCTTTGGGTGAGGTCTGCCAGTGGACAACAGTGGATACTTGTTGTGTGAGATAGACCTGGAAGACGGAGTGTTCGTCTCTTCATCATGAGATGTTGTTGCGGCGAGTTCTGGAGGTCTTACTACCATAACTATACTGCACCTCCACAGTATTTGCTCCCGGATAGGGCTCTTGAGTTGCTCACTCACTCTTCTGGGCCAGGGAATATATTGTTGACACTAAGGGAGAATCGGAACAGGTTTGTCCTAGATGTTTGCGAATTTCACGACGCTGTGGAGGAGGCCTCCAATATCTGCATGTTTTCACGAACGTGACCTCTATAGATATCTTGTATCTTTATGTTCGCCATCTTAATCCAGAAAATGGCACTGCGCAGTGGACGACTACCGCACCACTCCTAATTCTGGACTTGTGATATGACGACTCAGTGGTTCGTGTTGTGGATGTCAACGCAGTAGCATAGCACGGTAAGGATCATTGTGGAGGGTGATTGGAGGGCACAGGCTCCGGGATATGGTAGTTCCACAGGTTTCTTATGCCGCAGTGGTATTTCTGATGATGGAAGCTCAGAGTAGTCGCTATACAAAATAAAAACTTGTGGTTGCCTGATGTTTTTATTTCGAGCGTCATGTCAATGTGGGCTTGATGTTGAGTTGAATGGGGTTTGCAAGTTGAACTGTCGTCTGACCCTAAATATATTACCTTGTCAGCACAATGGCTTGTGAGGGCTAAGATTTTGTGTCTCTTTCCTGTCCTGCACAATGTTTTACAGTGGTGACGTGGAATAACGGTACTGAAGTACCTCATTCCGCATCTTGGACCAGGAGAAACAGACCCTATTATCGAGGTATGAGGACATAATACCGTCGTTAAAGGCATGAAAATTCCAATTCCGCGGATGCCCGCTCATGAGCTCATAGGCTCATAGGCTCATGGGCTCATGGGCTCATGAAATAGTAAACCTCGAGCAGCTTTTGGGCTGCTTTTTTACTTTGTTTTTTTCATTTTGTCAGATGTCCCATAAGCTCTTTGAGCTTTCCGCAGATGTAATAAAGTACCATTTTGTTTCATTTCATTCATTTTCATTTCATTCATTTTCATTTCATTTTGTTTCATGGCATGTCTTTCATCGTTTGTGCATTTCTAATGCATGATTAGTTCTCTTGTATGGCATTACATGTGTATGTACTAGTCGACTCACTACAAACACCAAAACTTCAAAGCATGAATCACTATGAATGATTGTTCAAGTAATTTCGAGCACTTCATTTAAAGTAGTAAAGCAGTGGTTGCAACTTCCGCAGTCGCAATTGCCACTGGGCGTAGCACTACAAGTTATGTGGTCTACTACCACGTGGCGCCCCGGGCCCGTGGCCACGTGGCAGCAATACTCCTCGCTCGCGTGGCGCCGCCACGTCGGCGTCCACATCGTCGTCTCCACGTCCGCGTCCATGTGTCACCGACTCGCTCCGGTGATCGGTCCACTCATCCGGAGGGAAAATCAAAGTCAGCCCAAAGGTCAGACACACGGGCGCCTGCCTGTTTCCGACGCCACGTGGTTCTTCAGAATTAATCGCATTAATTGCTGAGCAGTTGTTCGCGCGTCTGTGTCCTTTACCACTCCAATCATTGGATGTCCAACCCAACTACCATGTCTGTTGTAACTAGTCATTTGTAACTTCCAGTTGATCTCAGTTTTTTTTACTTTTACGACTCAAAATAAGTCGTTACCCCAGTGGTAAATGACACGAATGCTTCTAGTGAAGCCACACATCTGCAAAAATGGAAATCCCCAAATAACCAGACTGACCAGCATATATGGTCCTTATCCGCCGAGCTGCGAAGGCAAAGACATGGTTCTACCTGAACTTACCACAAACTCCTGGAGCATGCGAACTCAACCAGCACATGACTGATGGGACCCATGTGGCTATAGTAGAAGGGACACAAGCTCCACACAAACTGCAAACTTTTGGCTCTTACAGACTCTACCAGCACCGGACTGCTGGGACCCTGGTAGCTATAATAGAGAAGTCCCATTCTCCACACAGACCAACCGTACCTCCTGCGCCACAGCAAACCCACAACAATACCCAAAACAACAAAACCCGATTACAATGCATGTTCAGGATATTGCAAAGTACAAGCCTCGCCTACCCTCAACAATATATCGCCAAGGATATCCCTCTCAGCTGGAGCCTAGAGAACAACAAGGGGAGATTGAGGTCTGACCCCTTGGCCTCTACCCATTTGATAGTGTAGTCAGTGGCTGTGATAGTGTAGTCAGTGGCTGTGAGGATGTTTGGTTTTGTGTGTACCTTGCTGGAGGTTTAATGGGTCCCACAAAGTCTAGCCCCCAGCGCTGAAATGGTTTTGTTGGTAGTATTGGGTGCAGAGTCCCCTTCCCCGTTCGTTCTACTGGTCCCATCATCTGGCAGACATCACACTGTTGACAGTGTTCATAAGTATCTCCAAATATAGTAGGCCACCAGTAGCCTGTTAGTAATATTTTCTTTGCTGTCAGGTCCGAACTGAAGTGTCTACCTGCAATTCCTTCGTGTAGTTCTTGCATTACTGTTTTGGCTTGGTCTTTGTTTACACATCTTCTCATTATGGAGTCAATTCCTCTTTTGTACATAATCCCTTTGATTAATGTGTATGGCTTGCTTTTCATTGAAAGCTTCCTCCTATCATCTTTGGTGTAACCTTCAGGAAATTTCCCTGTGTTCAGATAGTATTTGATTGGCCATTGCCAATCATTTTGATCTTGATCCGGAATATCTTTAGATTCTTCTTTGGTGACTGTATAAGCTCCAATACTGATATTGGCCAATTCTTGATTGTTTGTTTCTTCGTTTTCCTTGTCATCTTCTTCTTGTGGATCTGGTTCTTCTTCAATAATAAGTCCTTCATCAAGAGGTTCATCTTCATCGGATGAATCTTTTTCTTCATCCGTGTCGTCCATGAGTTTGAGAGCATCTGGAAGGTCATAGTCTCCTTGAAACATTCCCAGAGCATTTATAGGATTTGTCTCTTCATCTGGTGCTTCTGGTTGAACATCAGCTGGAGACCATCGATATTCGGTATCATGCTTCAGCAGTCTATAGACTGGTGCCGCTCTGTGATCATATTTGTCCATGTACCTTCTGTAATAGCTCATTTGTCCCAGAAATCTCTTGAGTTTCTTGGGATTTTCTGGTGGTGGAATTTTCTGGATAACCTCCATTTTCTTTGGATCTACCAGAATTCCCTGTTGGCACACAATGTGTCCCAATAATAATCCTGAATTCACACAGAATGTACATTTTTCCGGGTTGAGACTTACTCCATTGTTTCTGCAGGCTTGTAGGCAAAGTTTTAACTGTGTCAAATGTTTGGATTTCTGTCCAAAGACACTGAAATCATCCAAAAATACCTGCATAAAATCATTGAGATAGTTCTTGAATATCTCAGATACTGCTCGTTGAAATGTGGCTGGTGCATTGCAAAGTCCAAATGGCATGACTTTGTAAGCATATGCTCCCCATTCAGTGATGAATGCGGTCTTTTCTTGGTCTTCTTCTGCTATCTATACCTGGTTGTATCCACTAAACCCATCCATGAATGAGTACATCTCATGTCCAGCCACTGTGTCCAACAGTGTTTCAGTGAAAGGTAGTGGAAAAGGATATTTCTTGGTTCTTGCGTTTAACTTGCGGTAGTCCACACACACTCGTAGTTTTCCATTTTTCTTGGGTACTATCACAATGGGCGATAACCATTGTGTGTCTCTACTGGGTATATGAATCCTGCATCCAGTAACTTCTTGATTTCTTCCCAAACTTTAGCTGCATAGTTGGGGTTCATTTTGTAACGGTGCTGACGAATTGGTTTTGTGTCAACTTCCAATTCAATTCGGTGCTGACAGATGCTAGAAGGTATCCCCTTCAAATCCTTGTAGTTCCAGGCAAATACATCTTTGCATTCAGTGAATAATGTAGTGGCTTCTTGTAGAAATGATTCTTCGAGACCTGCACTTACTCGTATTATCTGGTTCTTCCGCTGTTCCCAGATTCACTTGAATCAATTGAGTTTCTTCCGTTACTGTCCATCCTGCAATCTCTTGTCCGATGGTTGCAATTGTGGCAGGTACTTCACTGATTTGAATGTCTTCTTTCCCTTTCTTGATAGAACCGGGCCGGGTGTTGAGGTGTGTCCATCGCTTCTTCCTCTGGATCTTCATTTCTCGAAGTATTTGGTTCTCCTTGGGTGTTCACCATGTGACATCCTACTGTTGTGGTATGCTTGACCACCAGTTGTCCAATAGGTTCCAACTGTGGATGTGCTACGTATACTGTGGCTTCTTCTTCATCCGACAGTCCACTGGACCAATCATATTCTTCCACTATGCAAGGTCGTTTCTCTCGTGGAATGGTACCTCGTTGCTTCGTCGTGATGGTGACTTGTTCTGCTCCCTTTTTTATTGTGAGAGTCTGATTTCCCCAATCGTGGTGTGATTGGGCTTGTGTTAACCATGGTCGGCCAAGTAGTAGTGAATATCTTTCTGCCACATCCTCCATTTTGAGAATGGTTACTGATATTTCGTATACCAGTCCTGCTACTTCCATTGCAAGTCGTCTGATGATTCCCAATGGTTGCACTTTTCGTTGATCAGCCATTCGTACCGTGAATGGAGCAGGTTCCATATGCCCCAATCCTAATGACTTTTCATCTTTTCTGTCATGATATTCACTCCTGATCCTCCATCGATGAGTACATTCGTTACCATCTTCCGGCCAATATGTACTTGTATTACGCTGCTTCGTCGTAATCTGGAGTTTGTCGTATAGTTGTGGGTTTAATCGTGTAAACCTCTGGTGTTAACATAGTATGGACTGCAGGATTCCTTCAACTTACAATGAATAACAGAGAAATAGAACCAGACACGTATGACAGTCCCGCATTTGTGACACCATGTTGCCTTTCGTGGCCCTTCATTTTTAAAATTCTTGATAGCCTCTGCTATCTTCTGATCCAAAGTGGTTTTGTCAATCACTTCTTTCTTCTTTTGCTTGGTCTTTTCTTCATCATCAGAGTCTTCTTCTTCCAAGAGATCCTTGGAATCTTTGCTTCTGCTTTGATGGAATCCCAATTCCAACTTCTTTGCAGTCCCTACTACTTCAGCCAAAGTGTTGTTAGGCACGACTATGACCATGGTTACATAGTCAGGACGAAGTCCATTGATGAACCATGATTTTTGCAAATCATCCCCTGGTGCTTGAGGTAGTTTCCTGATCAGAGTTTTCATTCTCTCCAGGTAGTTGACTACCAATTCTTTCTTTTTCTGTCTTAGGTTCTGTAATCCTTTGAAAATTTCAGATGTGGATTTGTTGGATCTATATCTTTCTTGAAACGCGGCTCTCATATCCGCCCAATTCGCAAAGTGACTAGCTGGGAAAGTCGCCAACCATTCAATGCCTTTTGGGACCATTGAACAAGGAAATAGTCGGACCTTCTCTTGGTCTGTTGCTTCATTGTAAATGGTGCACATGTTTTCAAATTGATTAAGATGGATATCTGGATCAGATTTCCCATCATATAAAGGAAATGGTGGTCTGGTTTTGCTTGCTGCTAAAGCCATCGGTGCAGCTGGTGCAACTGGTTGTCCAAACTGGGATGGTCCCGCTGTTGCTGGCTGTGGTGGTGTTGGTGTTTGTCTTCCAAACAGTGATTCAAAGCTAGGAGGTCCTTGTCCCAATGATAGTCGTCTTCCAGCTGCTGCCCCTACTAAGCTTAATGAATTTTTAAAAGCTTTGAGTGCAGTTCTGGTTATCCTTTCTGGAGAAGTGTTTTCACTTCTTTCACCTTCTTCACTCAAAATGTTCTCAAATCTTTCTTCTAATATTTCAGCAAAACCTCTATTTGGGCTTGTTACTGTAGAAGGTCCTTCAGATCTTTCTTGTGGTAACCATTCACCAAGTACATTACTGGCAACTTCTTCTGGTGTAGTGTTCCCACTTCCCACCGATCCGATTTCCTGATCTTCTGGTTTATCACTGTTTGATGTCTCACCTTGAATAATTTTCAAGTTCTGAGTATCAGTGATCAATGTGTATTTAGAGGGACTCAGAGTGATTCTGTGTACTTCTATGATGATGTGACGAGCTCTGAAGTAAAGTCATGTTATTCGAAGTATCTCTGTGTAGAGTGAATGTGAGATGGAGAGAATGTGCATTATGAGAGAACGTGAGATGGTGAGAATGTGTATCATCTCAGAATAGTTCTTGTTTTCTCTTGACTACCATCTGCTTGTATGAACCAAGAGGCTTCAGTCCTTTCGACTAAGATCTTTTATGCTTAAGAGACTGTAGATTGGGCTTAATCAATAGGATTAAGCAGCCTGCAGAGATATGGCTTCATCCGACGTTTATGGTTTAGCTATCCTTAAAACGATTACTTCATAATCGTTTCTGAAAGCATACCGTCGGACAACCTCTGTTGCATGTCTTAAGAAATGGGTAGTAGTGTTAATAGCCTGTTTTGTCTAAGTCATGAACCAGTGGTTAACATTTGGCGACCATACTGGGGACTAACGGTATGTTGAGTTCGAGAGTACTCAAAGAAGGATGGTTACTCAGTGATTTCTTGAAATCACGACAGAACGAGTCAACAGAAGCAAAGGAATGGAAAACATTCCTGGAAAATTTTCATGGTTTACCAAGAGCAGTACAACAGAAAATCTTTCTGTCAATCGCGAAAGAAGATGACAAATGGGGATTGAAGGGAGGATTGATCAGTATTACACGAGCACCTTGGGAATGTAGGATTAGAAGTGAAGAGTGGTTGTCTTGTCTAGCTCTATTGATTACTCTAATCTCAATCAGAAAAGTTTGTTACACTAGTTATATTTTCAGAGAAGGATGTTCAAATTATGAATATTGTCACACGATCATAGAAGCAGTGGAGTACTAGATACCCAAAGACTTATTGCAAGTCAGATACACTGAAAAAGACAGATGGTATTATTGTGCCCATTAAAAAGTTTGGTGATCAATCAGTAAAAAGGAAAATTAAGTCCTAATACGGATTCTTGCAAGATAGGATGAATCTTGAAGAAAGGGTAGAGACACTATAAATTTTCTTTACTGACATACCAAGACTGTTTTAAAGGGTACTAAAAAGGAATTCTACATATGATGTGGGAATGAATGAGGAAATTAAAGAAATCTGGGAACTCTTCACTTAACCGAGCCTCCCTTTCTGCAGCATATTTCTCTATTCGTTCAGCTCTATCTTGTTTAGCTTCTGAGTTGCGTGCAGTCTTTTTATACTATGCTTGAAAGAGCCGTTACAGCTTGCGGTCGTTAATGACCGTTTGCCTAATTGCCTACGCAACCTAAAAGGTTTGCTAAAAAGTGGCTCGTTGTAGTGGTCGTGAGCCATAGTGGTAAACGGTCCACTACTCCCTCTATTGGTTAAAGCCGATGCTAACGTGACCATGTGATATCGTGGTTCACGGCTCACAGTTACTACACTACCCACTACTGCTCTCGTGGTAATGTACGTTGTTTCGCCATTGGCTAAGTACCGCATATTTAGCCGTCTCTGCCTGCGGCTCAGGTAGTGTAGTCCATCACTACCCGGTATGTCCCGTTGTGACCCTCGTTGTCTGTCCCTTGTAGCATAGCCGTTATCAGTAGCAACGGGGTCAGCTACTTGCACAGGCACCTGCTGTGGAAGCTGTGGTATTGCCACCACTGGCCCTTCTACCACTGGCAACTCCTGCACCTCCTGCGAAGAAGACTGAAAAATCAAAGTCTTGGCATGCAAATAAGTAGCCACCAGCTGCTCCTCGGGAATAAAGACTCTCTTGTCAATATTTGAACTCGGGTCATCCACTTGAGTCTGCAGGCCTTCCACATCATCATGTAACTCCGTTATCCTACTATAGACAATGTCTATAGTAGTTGTGGCAATGTTCTGCACCTGGAATCTGAGATCATTCATCTCTCCCTGGGTGAGCTTCCTTTGCCTTCTACCGGCCCTTGTGCTAACCACACTTGCATAAGGTGATTATCCACCATGTCTTGTGTGGCACCCCTGAGAGTCTGCTCCTCCTTGAGTCTGTACACATCTATCTACTGCTGTAAAGCCTCCATGCGCTTCGCATGAGGTTCAACCAGGGCCGTATAGGCAGCAGCCAAATTATTGGCTTCCTTCCAAGCCTTGTTAGCCACATAGAGTTCATTCTTATGGACCATGAGTGTTTGCTGCAACGCCGAAGCTCCGAGTTGGCCCGGTGGCCAGTTTGGGAGTTAGGCGCGTACATCAAAGTGAGTAACTATGACTTGAAGGGGAGCTTACCGAAGTGAGATGCGCGACAGAGCGTAACTTATGATGTCTCTTCACCACAAGGGCTATTGCCTTCCAGCTGAAAGGTGGACACCTTCATGACACACCAGACCGTGGTTAGAACCTACAACCACATCCACGTGGTATGTGCCCATTACCACTGGGCTACATGTTGGTTGTCACGTGCTTGGTATATGACATTCTCCCGCACAATCACAAGATCCGCTGCCCCTGACAACAACTCTATGGTCAAATGGACTGAGAGTCTGTTCCAAGGTGCCCAGGACAACACCCGGGGGGGGGGGGGGGTGTGCCTTGGTGGCAGGGCCCACAGTCAGCGATCTGCCACCTCAACCTCGCGCCATTACTCTACTATGGATATGGTGGGTTGCTGCTGCTGGGGCTCTTGCGAGCCCATGCTAGCTTGTGTGCCTTAACATATGCCTCACTAAAATAGTGATAGAGCGGCAATTTACTGAGCGAGTGCTGCTCATGCTCTTACGTTCTTACCCTACTATTGAGGGTCATTAAGTTCAACTTGCCAAGTTTGCCGCCCCCTATAGAATACATATATATATATATATATATATCAAATGAAACACAAGGCTTGGGCCTTGTAGTGAGGGAAAAAATAAACCTCTTTCTGAGCTATGGAGGCATTACAGGGGTAGAGCCCTAGCCCAAAGGAAGAGAGACAGATGACAAGGGTTTAATGAACCCTAGACCCACATGCCGATACACGAGTGGCTTACCAGCAGCCCTACCTTTTTAGGGGATATTGGCCCACCCCCGAAAGGAGGCAGTAGCCGCGAGGCGAAGTGACTCTTAGTATGCCGACCTTGGCTGGAGTCTTCTCTCTCTCTTTAGGGGATATTCAGCCTAAAAGCACCAAAATAAAGGGGGGCTACAACACCCCTTTGTAAAAAACAAGGGTCTGAAAAACAAAACAAAACCAAACAGTGTCTGTTCCTGGCCAAGTGGTGCCAAAAAGCACATGGAAACAACCATTTTTGCCTTGGAAGTGAGTTCCCTTGCGCCCTAGATCCAATGGTCGGCGCCCCATTGCACCAGAAACCTCCACGATTACTTGTGAGGGCCATCCCACAGCCAAGGGTTTGGCGGGCTAGAGGAGCAGGGCGTCACCACCGCGCCCCATCTCCCATTAGGCTATGGTGTCTGAAATGCCTTGACGTTTTCAAAACAGCCAGTTTTTACGAACACTACATGGGCTATGACAAAAAATGGTGTATGTTGGCTTCGTAGACTTTTGAAAGGCTATGATTCGGTTCTTTGGAGACCTTTTTTTTCCAACGGCTCCATAGGTTGGAGTCACTCCGGACATCCTTTATGCCATCTTTTCCATGTACGAGATTGTCATTGGCATGGTCGACGTCGCGGGGGAATTCTCAGCAGAGGTGCATAACAACATTGGGGTCAAACAGGGCTGTCCCCTCTTACCTCCACTTTTCGGGATCTACATTGACGCTTTGGAGGGTTACATCTCAAAAAAACCATGAAGTTGGGGTGCCGTTGGACCAATGAATCACATCTCTACGTTGATGATGTTGCCCCCTTGGCACAATCTCCTATCTTCCTGCGACGCCATCTTTACATCCTGGGAGAGTTCTCCAAAGACTATGGGTTGCAAATCAATCTTAGCAAAACTAAGATCATGGTTGTCAATGGCCAGACAGACCGAGCTTCGTCTTCGACCAACAGGAAATTGGGATTGTCAAATCATACAAATACCTGGGTCTGGTTATCCACTCTCCCAAATTCGAGTTTGCATCAACTACCATGGACAGATTGACGAAGGGCAAGGAAGCCTCCATCCGCTCTTTAGGCCAAATGCAAACATATACATTTGCACCAACACCCAACCAAAAAGTTGTTATTTGATAGCGTTGTCACCCCGGCCGCCACTTATGGTTGTGAGTTCTGGGCACTTTGTGTCCCATCTCGATGGGAAAAAAATCTAGAACCATTGCAATCATCTTCTCTCCAAGCAATGCTTCGCACAAGGGGCACAATTCCATCTTACACCCTATGTGCACGTGTGCCACTTCAAACCGAGGCCGGCTTTCAAACTTTCTTAAAATTTTACAAGCCCTCCCACCCAAGGGGGTCGGGGCAAGAGCCCTCGCAACATCTATTAGGCTCAAAACAGCAGGTTTCAAGCACTCCTAGTATGTTTGAGTGTGCAATTATTTTGAGTGCCGTGGACTCTATTCATTTGCTTTTGCCACAAGATCCAGAAGAGGGGGAAATCACATCCAAACAGGATCGCAACCACTTCATTAGAAAGGAACTTATGGAACTACATGTCAAGAGAACTTGGAAGCTACCCAATCTCACAACAAAACTCCATTTCTATCGAGAGACATTCTTGGTTCTCCATGATGATAGGATCTTGTGATCCCAATTACCTTCCCACGCCTTTATCTCCTTCCCTCCTGAGGGCAGTTCATGGTGGGCTCCCACAATCTACGGATAGAATGTACTCATAAAACGTTGTTTGCCGTACCTTTGTGGCCATTGACCCTGCGCCCAGTTCCAGCGGATCATAGATATGAAAACCTGCAACAGGAGGACAGGCTACGCCCCACTTGCACCAGGTGCAACCAGGAAATTGAAACTGAAGAACACTTCATTTATTATTGCCCTCTTATGTTGTGAGATCTGTGGGAGACTCCCCTGTCTATTCCATGGAACTCAATCTCTCACTTGAGGATCATAAATGCTTGGCAGCTTACCTGCACGAGGCCTTGACCCTTAGACAATCCCTTGAGCAGTAGTTGCTTTTGGATTTTAGGCTCTGGTTTTGTTTCCTATCTTGTTTTTTCCATTTTGTCCTATAAGCTCTTTGAGCTTTCCACGGACATTATAAAGTACCCTTTCATCTCATTTCATTTCTTTTCCTATCTTTACTCACAGCAAAAGCCCATGGAAGAGTGGACTGCTGTCTGCACCATTTTGTGTTGCTGCAAGCAATGACGGTCATGGGTGGTGGGGGTACAGTCAACCACACGCTGATATGGTCGCACCCATTGCAGCATGTGCTCACAACCTTCACATTTTTGCTACAGCATTTGCAACCAGAAGTGTCCTTTCCTAAACTTACAAATGTGCCCACCAATTAATTCGGTATATCACATTAGCTCCACCCTGACAAGCTTTCCTTTGTCGAATGGAACAACCAAAAGTCACCTACTTACATAGAAAGGGAATCTGCTGCACCAGCAGCAGACTACCAGCAAATGCAACCAATCCAATGATGGTCTGATCACCATCACTCAACCCCTCCTTGCAGTTTCTGTCAGCGAGCCCTGCTCCAACAGCTCTGTCAGAACCATCCGCATTTTCTCTAAAGAGATGGGCTTTAATATGACACCGTCCATACCCAGGCTCAGGCAACGATCCCTGGTTGCTCGGTCTGTGTTAGCAGTTAGGGCCACCAGCAATGGCCGTTCATGTCGTGCGAACTTCTCTTGAATCCGAATGGCGACCTCATACCCATCCATGTCAGGCATGCAGACATCCAGCAGAAGCACTTCAAATATCTGACTAGGCTGTGAGATCACTTGCAAGCATTCACGCCCTGAGCTCACAACAGTCACATCGCATCCAAGCCGAATCAGCAAACCCCTTGTCACCATCCGGTTCACACTGCCAGCACACAGCCAAGTTAGTAGAAGGCTTATATCCATTAGGAACCAACAACTTGATATAAAAGTGGTTAGAATCTAGCATTCCTTGTCACAATAGTTCATGGTATTCATGGGAGATCCACGAGGAGCAATTGAAGCGACATATATCCTATTATAATATCATCCAACAACCTCTGGTCCAAAATTGCACCTGAAAAACGCAACCAACTGTAAATGTGCCCTTCTTGGGATTGGCTCTATGAATCCATCCCATTTGATGGTGATCCCCTAAATTGGAGCAATAGGGGGATTCACTAGCACACACCAATAATGATTAGAGATCTTCCACTTTCCCGTGCTAGACAGAAGAAAATAAACAGAACAGTGGATGGTAATGCATACCTATTGTCGTCCGTAACCAGAACTCTGACACCAGAGAAGTCAGTGCGAAGGTGGCTTGGTTGCACTGCTGGCACATTCTGGATGGACTTTTCTGTATTACGCGCTGGCAGACCCAGCTTCACAATGAAGGTGACGGCTGCCCCCGTCCCCAAACCCTCACTCTCTATCCAAATATGACCCGCCATCAGATTAACAAACCTGTGCCATCCAATGAAATACAATCCAGGAATATACCCAACTAAGTAGGGTCCAAGTACATGGATGTAATAGGCCTCACACATGAATAAATGCTACAAACACCAACAACGGACAACTGACGCTGCAGGAAAAGTTGTAGCCAATGTTTCTTTTGTTACACCCAGGCATTAGCGACTCACTTAACACTCACTTACCTCTGCATTTCATCTCCACCCATAGGATGTGACCAGTGAGAATGTTGTTCTACATAATGCGAAGAAGAGGATACCTTTTACAGATAGCGAGGCCAAGCCCTGTCCCACCGTAGTTCCTAGTGGTGGTGGAATCAGCTTGCACGAATTTGTTGAAAAGCTTTGGAATGTCTTGTGGATTGAGACCCAATCCTGTGTCATGCACCTGCTCAAGGAACACTAGGTCAAAAACAGACACCCACCATTCTGACCATACCAGGCCAAATATATCCATCTCAAAAGCAGAAGACATCATGACGACCCGTGTGTCATGGCAGCCAATTTGATAACATGCCTGTCCAGTCAAATAAGACTTGCTGTAAGGGGCAGCAGCAGAACTAAGGTTGGGATGCAAAGAGAGGGTGTACTCATAAGACGTTGTTTGCCGTAGCCTTGTGGCCATTGACCCCGCGCCCAGTTTGAGCGGGAACAAAAGGAACAGAACCTACCTCTGTCAGTGGCTGACGTTGGTAGTAAGACTTACCTTCATATAAAGAATTAATCCGGGTTTTCCAGATATCCTCTAGAAATCCCTTCACACAAGCATCAATCTGCAGTGTGTGATTTGCCCAAAAACTAGGCCTCAGGAGGGCCTGGGCTTTTGGCTCAGCCTCGAGACTTTCAAAGTTGGTAAACAGGGGTACAGGCACAATTCCCTTGATAGAGTTGAAGAGAGCGTCTCTTTGGTGAGAGAACCCCGGACAGTGTATCAGAAAATGAATACTGTCTTCAGATTGCCCACACGACGGGCAATTGCACTCTCCCTTTCCTCTCTGCTTCTGTTTGCTATTCAAAGGTAGGCTTCCTGCCCTGAGTTTAAATTTCAGTCTAGTGCCGAGAGTGGGTAGACCCTTGAGGTCATCCAAGATGTCCTCCCCCATGTCACTGACTGGAAACAAGTTCAGGGAAGTTTTCTGCCTAACTTCATTTTCATCAGACAATCTCATGGCAACAGACATGGCTTTGGACACTACAGCCTCTAAGTCAGATTTATCCAGCAGGGTCAAGACTTGCGGATCCAGGTCCAGGTCCTTGAGAATCTCTTCTACTCTCTTCTGCCAGGACTTAGCCTGTTTGACAGGGCGGTCCTGTTTCCAAGATATAGAGTCGATTAACTTAGGATATCTGGTGTTGGGCATATGTTGCAGCTGACCCCACCATCTGACCTTGAATTCATCTCGTCGGGAGCTTAAGGATGGAATGCCAAACTCACCCCGAACAGCCACATTGGCTGTTTTGGAGCATGCTGACATACACTCCTTAAGCACCCCCACTTGAATGGATTCTAGAGACTTAGCCTGGTTGGAGTTATCAACCCATATAGCAGATCCGTACTCCAAGGCAGGTCTAATAACGCGACAAAGCATGGTTTTCTTAACCTCAGAGTTGACCCCTCTGCAGTGGAAAAATTTAGTGAGCCCCAGAGCTTTGCCCTTGCCAGTTTGAACAACTTTCCGGATATGTGCATCCCAATTACAATTGGAGGAAAACTCAACGCCCAGGTAAGTGTAGGAAGGGAGGACCAGGATCTCTTGGCTACCCCACTGCCACTTAAGATCACTTCCTCCCTCTCCTCTGTCGTTGAATGCTACCACTGCACATTTGCTGACAATAGCCTCTAGCCCCCAAAGATCAAAGTATCTCTTCGCGCAATCAATCAACTCCTGGAGATTGGTTGGAGTCTCCCCTACGCCTGCGAAGTCATCCGCAAACATAAGGGCTGGTATGGTGGTATCACCCACCCTTAACCCAAATCCCTCACTTTCCACATCCTCGAGGAGTTGATTGATGAAAACATTGAAGAGCAGAGGGGAGAGAGTACATCCTTGAGCTACACCTTGGTCTATGTCAAAGAAGTTGGACTTCTGTCCGTTAACAGTGACACAGCTTTTGGTATGAGCATACAAATTGTGGACAACTCTCCACATCTTTCCCTTGATCCCACAAGACCAGAGGCGGAACCATAGGCCATCTCTCCACACTGTGTCATAAGCCTTTTTGACACCCAGGAAAAAAACATAAGTGGGTTTGCCTTCTTTTTTCCTTCCCTGCGAAGAGAGGGACAGAAGTGTACAGAAACTGGGAGAGGGAGAGGGAGAGAGCGAATGTACTCATGCCATTCCCGTGAACGTTGGCTTCCCATAGCCTTACGGCCATCGACCCCACGGGAAATTATTCCTCCCTGGAACTTTTGTGGGGTTTGCACACCAGGGTTTCGCAGAAGGCCCCACGCCCAGTTTGGATGGAAACAGAGGGAACAGACACTACCTTTGTGAGGGGCTCACTCCAGTAGTGGGACTTACCTTGACATAAACCATTAGGTCAGGCCTTCCAGATTAGACCCCAACAGGCCCAGGGCTTTAGGCTCAGCTTTGAGATTTTCAAAGTTGGTGAACAGAGGTGCAAGGACTACGTTCTTGATGGTCCTGGAGAGGGTTGCTCTCTCATGAGAATATCCCAAACATTGTATCAGAAAATGGACAATGTATCAGAAATGGATTTTGTCTTCAGGCCACCCGCACATCAGGCATTGACAATCTCCCTATCCTCTCTGCATCGTTTTTTGTTCAAACGTAGACTCACCGCACTGACTTTGAAGTTCAGTCAAAAGCTGAGGGTAGGTAGGCCCTTCAGATCATCCTTAAGGTCCTCACCCATGTCACAACTGGAAACGAGTTCAGTTACATTTTATGCCTAACTTCGTTGGATGGATGGATGGAGAGAGAGAGAATGTACTCATAAGACGTTGCTTGCCGTAGCCTTGTGGCCATTGACCCTGTGCCCAGTTTGAGCAGAACAGATGGAGAGAGAGAGAGAGAGAGAGAAAGGGACAATGTACTCATAAGACGTTTGCCGTAGTCTTGCGGCCATAGACCCCACACCCAGTTTGGGCAGAACAGAGAGAGAGAGAGAGAATAAACTCATGCTGTTCCCTGCAAACATTGGCTTGCCATAGACTTGCGGCCGTCGACCCCGTGAGAAACTAACCCTCAAGAGCCTTTTGTGGGGTTCAGGTTTACCGAGAGAGAGAGATATATATATATGCTTATCCCTTATTCCTTCTGTAGACATGTCATAGGAGGACTCTGTCCCAGTAGTGACCCAGTAGAGTAACAATATGAAGGAAGAGAGAATGCACCTGGACTCTGATGAAGCAGTGTTGCTCACCCTGAACTGGCCGGAAATCAGGCATGCAAGGGTCCCTGGGATACTCCGGTCTTTCTAAACAAACATTGACAGTTACGCTGCCTTCCTTGGTGAATTTAACAGCATTGCCAACAACATTGAGGGCTGTCTGCATCAACCGTTTGTCATCCCCGACTGCATACTCCGGAAGATCTCTTGACAGGCTGAGAGAGACTGAAAGCTTCTTGACTGAGGCTATTGGCTTCACTAAATTTTGCACCTGCAGGATAATACCACAACAAAAGATCATATGAAACAATTGACCAAGACAATTGACCAAGACAATTGTGGTTATTTTTGATAGCATTAACAGTTCCATTAGGTTCCGGTAATTCCAGTGGGAAAGAATATTTACCCTGCAGAAAGATGACAATATCACTTCCACATGCAATAGAGCCACTTTTGACAATGTTACAATCTATACAACCAAATAGTTGATCCCAACACGCTCTATCCTCTCTCATCCCCTTTCCATTACAAACATCCCTTGCACAACCTCCGACAAAAGCATGCATGACAAGACGGACTTTGCGACTCATTTGTAATCTACGAGACCACCAATGGACACAGTGGTCAGACCAGAGAACTGTCCCACGTAGTCAAACTTTAACCTACATTTCATTTCTAGGGTTACCAGAAAGACTGGAGGAGTGTACCTCTTTGAAAACAGCTGGGAGATTAAAAGTGCGTATGTCTAGTTCCAAGCTCCCATCTTCCAGGCGAGAAAGGTCCAACACATCATTAATCAAAGTGGCTAAAAGGTTGCTGCTTTTCCGAACCGTGTCCACCATGGACCTCTGTTCAGGAGTCAACTCTGTTTCCTGTAGAAGGGAAGAGAGTGCAATGATGGCATGCATGGGGGCCCGCATCTCGTGGTTCATGACTGCCAAAAAGTCATTGCGGGCACGTATAGCTGTTTCAGCCTCCCCACGTGCATTGTCCAGGGCAACATTTTGTTCCATTAGAAGATCCCGGGCCTGCATCGACTCTTCCAGGATTGCTGCATGAGAGAGTGCCACAGCTACCTGTTTGCAACAAAGATGAGAAATGTTAGCTTGCTAATCAAAAATCGAAAAGCTGAACCCACACTTACCAGCATAATGCACTATCCTGTAGCATTGGACCTGCAACAAAGGAAACTCAAAAGATCGATCGATCGATCTCTCTTTCTCTCTCTCTCTCTCTCTCCTCTCCTGCTCTTAGCACTTGTCTCCTCACTTCCCACATCCTTGAATTTCCTCGGGTACTCAACATCTAATAAGTCTAAGCAGAAGCACGTCCACAACTATGGGAAGCAGAGTCGAAATGGGCACATCCCCTAATATCTCCGGCGCAGAAGTACGAGACCCGAATATTACACCAGAAAATAGAGGAATTGACAGCAGAAATTACCTGGGGAATCATCAACTACAATCCCAAGGACTGTAATAAGAGTGAAAAAAAGAGAAGGAGAAAACACAAACAGGGTAGAGAGATAACAGTCAGAGAGAACCAGAGAGCCTACCTGATCCACCACAACCTCCACAAGTTCCAGTTCATGGACATGCCACCTGCGTGCACTGTCAGACGGCAGCATAAGAACCATGAGAGCATAGGGAGGCTTCGAGGTCTCCGGCCAGTCCCCAGTGCGGAAATTGATGAGATGGAGTAGTGGTACTCGAACAGCAACAACATCCCCTACCACATATTTGCCTGTTCGGGACCTGGTGACACAAACTGGACTATTGGGTGAGATTACCATTGCCCGGTTACTGCTAAAGACCTGTTTTATTGTGGTATGATGAATTGGGACCAGCACGCGCACAGGGTCCGGTTGCCGGAGGGCATGAGAAAGCTTTAGGTCCTCCCCATTTTCCATGGGCATCCACAAAGTGCACTCTTCAAGAGCAAGTGTCTTACCCAACTCAACCAGGGTAGTATTCAGTATAGTGTGGCGATCCAGAGTGCTTCGAATTTCATGAGTCAGCATTCGAACGTGGCGACCAGTCTCCTCCTGCGTGCGAATCAGCCCCATCTCTCTATCTAGCTCAGCAGCCCTTTTCTTAAGGAAAAGCTCTCGTGTTTTTACACCAAGGAGGTCCGGAATTATGTGGACAAGCATAAGGACAGTCGCACAAGAAACAACAGCAGTCAAGACTTTGGCAATCGTCAACATAATTGCCACAGTTCGCGTATGGGGATCAAATGTCCAAAGGCTGATAAGGTGGGTCGCTCCACAGAGAACAATGAACGCACCAAACTGCACCACCACCCACCGATAGGGAAAGATTGACGATTTCTTGACGAAGTAGATCAACTCCAGAGGGATCGAAAAGTACGCCAGCGCAATGAAGAAGTCCGATATGTATTGATACCGCATTAGTAGGTCGTCTGGGGGCCATTGTGCGTCAATACAGTTACACGCCTCCATCTCCGTTTCTAACCCTCTCTGTTTCTACTCCTTACGTAATCCTATCCATGTAATACACCTCCCTTGCAGGTCTTATGGGGACTTGAAGCTGAACGGAAGTGCCCTCCTGCAAGTATTATCCATGAGACCCAGCCCCAAACAGGCGAGCTGAAGGTCATCACCACATACGCACCTCCATCACACAGAGCAAAAGAGGTAAAACTGAAGCTGCCTGGCACGTACATCTGGGCATTTCACAGCAGAGCAGTCACAATATCATTCTGCCCACAGGAGCAAGGATTTCTCCTGAAGGGTTCAAGGAAACCAGCTCCAAGAGGCTCAGTCCATTAACCAGTTATCATTGGAACACGGTTGATCTAACAAACATCTTAAATGCACAGATTACATTCTGTAGCCTCCGAACGAGAGGCCGACCTATCACATTTAAACTCATACCTGCTGAGTATCCCATCATAGAAATGGCAGTGTTCACGTCGGATTTATCCACAGTCGCAGACCCGGACTGGTGACTTCTGCTTCCATGGATACCGAAAGCCCTAGAATCCCAACTCCCTCAGATTTCCGAGCTTCAGCTCCCCCACAGTCCACCGCAGACACACCACAGCGATCCTCCAAACGATCTCTCAAGTCTCGAGAGACGAGCTAGAGCTGCGGGTGTCGTGTCGCAGGTAGCACGGCCGACGTTCCCCGCCGGGTTGGGAACGTTGGAATGTTGGAACTCGGGTTGGGTTGTCCACCTGTCCTCACCATATTGCCCGACCCCACGTCTAACGTCGAAGCCTGTTATGACACGCCACGTCAAGATATTTAGTTTGTCCCCCGTGCCCGACACGGATTGTCGGGCAGACACAACTACAATCATCCAATCGTGTAACAGAGACGGACATCCGAATGGATGGTATGAGTAATGACACCAGGGAGGGGCCGGCCGGGCGACCCGGTCTTCCCCTTGGTGACCCGGCCTGATCCTCCATCTCTGCCCTTCCGTCGCCGTCTTGTTTCCGAGTGTGTGTGTGTGTTTTCGTGGATCGAGTGTTGTTCTCTACAAGTCTGAGATTTTTGGCAATGGATTAGGTCATGGCCGGCGTGGCTCCGGGCATGGCATCTGTGAGCTTCTCAACCTCTGGTATGTCATCCAATCGATAACCGTGTATCCGTTTCTCTTTGTGTTGAGAAATGGCCTTGTAGTGGAGATGGCGTTGGAAGTGAGCTAACATAGAATTGGACGTGAATTTCATACTATTCCCTGTAAGCATTAGATTTAAGAATCCCCCCAGACATCTGAGATTTTTCTTGGAAGAAAAAGGATTTCCCAAAGCGAATGAGCTGAGCAGGGCATAGTTTTACGAGTTAGAGAGGGAGAGAGAGAGATGCATGTGTTCTCTGTGAATGCGACAAGTGGCTGATGCATAGTTGGATGTGGAGGAGGAGGATTGATAGTGGAGGAGCAGCACGAGAATCTGCGCAGATTTGTAGACGAATGGCGGGGTCAGGTGTCAGAGACTTTGGAGGCTGTGGCGGACAATGGCCTGATGGGCGTAGCATCCAGAGATATAGCGGACATAAATCAGGACCCTTTGCATATTGCAACAGATGCATGTGAAGATGGCTCTCTTTTGGACCTCATTGCAACCGACAACGTCACGTTTAATAAATTGATGACCATCTTGGCTTACGACTGTCTTGAGCTGGATCGCCTGCACCATCTGGTACGGTTCTATCTGGATTTGCAACGTGCGTGTTAAGAACTCCTGCCGAATTCCCTATTCGAGTGCATTTTGCTCCCCGCAGTCAGGGTTTGCGTTAGTCCGTTTCGGCGACCTTCAGACGACTATATCTGGCCTGTAAGTTCACGCACAGGTTTTTGTGAGGTAATGGATAAACAGCTGGATTGTCCTAATCGTAGAGAAGGGATCTTGCAGGCTTTGACGAAATTCTGCCCCGGTTTGCTTGTGTTTGGACTTTGCCTGACTGGCGATGAGGCTCCGACAGAGGGAGAGCTTCAAAAAAAATTTGCAAAATCACTGGGATTTTTTCAGGAGCTTTTGTATTTTCTCTATGACTTGAGGGCCGTCCTTGTCAACCTGGTGCAGCAGCTGGGAGCCATCTACACAAACGATGGGCATCAGCTGTCGTTTACGTCTGTTCATCTGCAAACAGCATTTTTGTCCCTAGCAGAGGGCTTTGCCGTACTTGTCACTGTTGACCAAATCGTTGCCCAAAATCCAGCCATTGGACATTCCATGTCCCTCTTCACACGGTGCCCCTCACTCCCACTCCTTCCCCTCTGTATCTCTCATGCTGTTAGTCCTCAATGATTGTTCTTGACTGTAATCTATAGGGCAAAGACTTGTCACATCATGCCCCTTCCCTTTCTGCTTTTGGGGTTTGGGTGCAGGTGGTGGGTGAAGAGTGCCATTGAAAGTAGGACTAATCAGCACACATGGGTCAATGATACTGATGATTCTTTACGGATTGTAAATGGACACACAGAATGCTACACTCAGTAAGAAGTGAGCCCACAAGGTTTGGAATGGTAGCAGAGAACGTGGAGAAACTGGACCACGCTGTCAATGATATGGACAACTTGTTGATTGAAGGCCTTTTTCAGGTACTCGTTCCCTTCTATATGTAGGCAGGTCCTGGGGGCAGAATCCAGGTTACTCTACTGGTCCAAATGTTGTGTGGGGTCCTGCCTGGTGTGGTGTGTCTTCTGGCAGTACTTGTTGTGACACTTGTTGCGACCTACAAGTACTTCCAGGGGTACCCTTGTTGTTGGGTGGGACGCGCAGCTGCTGACATACAGTCTTATGGCAGACAGCCATGTTGCAGAAAGAACTAGGGAAGATGATGACTCAGTGCTCAACCAACGTGGCACTGGTTGATCGTCAAACTCCAACTGATGAAGACACTTCGCAAGCATGAATTGCATGCAGTGCTTACCCCATTTGTCAATTTGAGGAAGTGGAGTGTTCATTGATGCAGAGGTCGGTACAAGAAGATTTCATTTCCCATTCAGAGATGGTCAAACTGAAGGCGAATAGGCAATTCCTTGATGAGGTTTTGTATTGTCTGCGTGATATCCTTGGTCAAGTACTTTCTCGTCTTGGTGAGCCAAATCCCTCCTTCTGGTTGTGACTAGAGCCTGCTAGATGAGCTATGGTTGTTGCAATCACAGTGCAAGCACAAGGAGTTGACTAACCTTTCACTGTATTTTGAACAATCAAATCTGTACATGCACTCGGGGAATCATGAATTCTTTTTCTTCTGGGTGTCCACTGTTTCTTTACCTGTACACTGCTTCATACTGTATTCCTCATTTGGGAGTTTGTTGAGCCTAGTAGATTCTGTGAATGACAGAGCAGTAGGAGCCTCTTTGAGAATTGAAGTAGTTCAGAATTTTTCGTCAGCTCTGTGCAGTTCACTACACTTTTAATCTCTACTCAGTGATGTATATCCAGATTCAATGCAAGAGCGGCCTCATGACCGGGAAAAGATAGCAGGCCTACTCGCTATGTTTGTGTTCCACTCCTGGATGACAGGTATGTCCTCCTAAGTTGCACTTCTTTGACAAATTGGCAAAGAACTTTCTGGTAACAGCCCGATGGTTCACAAGGTCCTTACCTTAGAGCTGTGAGAAAAGTGTGAGAGATGCCCCATCACCCCTATGGCAACAAAAGACTCTGCACATTGGCAAAAA
The DNA here is from genome assembly GCA_030704615.1 of Takakia lepidozioides. Classification (NCBI taxonomy): domain Eukaryota; kingdom Viridiplantae; phylum Streptophyta; class Takakiopsida; order Takakiales; family Takakiaceae; genus Takakia; species Takakia lepidozioides. The sequence goes on along the minus strand of CM060731.1, from coordinate 10,432,264 downwards.
AAGTGATGAGGACCCAAATGCCCTGGACATCTTTCCATTCAGGGTTTAGGGCAAGTCAAACACCAACCTTTGCGAAAGAAATCGTGTCTAGTGGACAACTGTCCAGCATGTGAAAAGTGGTACTGAAAAGCCACTGATGCGACACGCAACCCCAGGGCAACCCCAACTTTGAGCTCTGGTAGTAATATGATGCAGAAACTTCAAAAGAATTTAAGATTATTATTTTTTAGACAGCAGACTCTTGCTTGGGAGGGTAGCAAGTGACTTCTTGAATCTGGGTTGTCTGGCCATCAACTTTCATCGCCAATAATTTATGCTAGAGGAAAACGTTTGGAGGTATGGGAGCTGGATTTTTTTTCCAAGTATGTGGGTCCAAAATTGGCGGTGGCGTGCCAGTGATCAAACTTGCAAGCTTGGAAGTACATGAATAACATGAGAACTCACATCCCAAGTTTTTGAGTAGATGTGATACAACATCCTGTATTTCCTGGCAGGACTGGGAGTGCTTTAGGTTATACACTGCTATATCTCAACTGAACAATGACCTCGTATGTATGAAGCCTAGCTCACTGGTTGCCACTGCAGCTTGGTGGTGCCTGATGCTCTTTGCATTCAGTCTCTTTGTGTGGATCAGAGCATAACATGCGGGGGACGGATGGTATGACACGGCAGCGGAGGGCCCAGAGAAGAGACTTGCAAAGTTCATTTCAGAAGTGTTGAAGCGCACTCCGGTACTTCACGTCTTCTGCAGTGTCCGGCTGATTCCTTTGGAATTTCTCAGGGTCCACCTCCCCCCATGGGCTCTCACATCGTCATTGATTAAAGAAGCTCGAAAGGGTGCTGCTGCAATCAACAGTAGTTACCTGGGAGGCCTTGATGAAGCTCTCACAGGGTAGGTGCTCTAAAATTAACTGGTTGAGTTTGATGTGTTGTAGCCTGCATTGTCCTATGGCTACTACTTCATTGGCCAATGGCTATTTCTTGTTGGGTAAGTTCTACATTTACCTTTCCAGCAAATGCATGTTCAAATGTTAAAGACAAGTCTCTTTAGGGGCTACTCTCCAAAAATAAGGCCACATTCGAGGAATTATGTCTTCAGTTATTGTATGCATAGAGTGGTTTTGTTTAGTGCCTATTATAACGGTCTCAGGTGCAGCAAATCTCAATTTCCTATATTGGTCTTGAAACTAAGCTTTTATCTCGCAAAACGTCTGCAGTTAGCTGTTGCGTTTGGAAGTGCTAGAAGTGCTAGACTTTGAGACTAAAGTGATGGTTTGTCTGTGGTGTGCTCTCCTCAGGAGCTCCCAGACTTTACGGACTGGGTTAGTGAACTGGCTGGTGTCATTTGACTCTACAGTATCTCCCACGGTAATTTTTTCTTTTGTGCAGTTCCCTGGATTAAATTGCGTCTCTTTGTTTTCTTTTTCTTTTTTTAAATAATGGAATGTAAGGAGTTCCTCTTTCGCGTAGCCATGGTGTTTCTCATCCTTGTTGTCTGTTTTATTTCATGACGTTTGTCCATGGCTTATTTGTGAGTAAGAGTCTACGATACAGGGCTATTTCTACAGTCATGGACGAGAAAGGATGGAAAATTGAGAGAGAATTTTACAATGACCTCTTGAGGTCCCAGTGGACACAGTAATGAGTAGAGCTATTGAAAGAGAGGGAATAAGAACTGCACCTTGCTAGTCACAATTTCTTAGAGTACCATGTTGACATTGAGAAGTTCCACTGGAACTCCTCTCCTCCTCAATTGCTTATGCAGGTACAGCAATTGGCCATTCATGCAGTGCTGGGAACCAGACTGAAGCAGCTTGCTCAGGTATATACTGATTGACTTGCCGAGTGTCAGTTGGAGTGCCAGGAGAAGCATGCAAGGAAGACAGGAGAATGCATCTATGTGATGTACTAGTTAAACCTGATTAATTCTGTGAGTTCACTTCAAATAGATCTGGCAAAAGGCCTGATTGTGCTGTGATGCTGTGTGAGCCAGGGGGTGTTTCTTACCAACAGACTTCGTCATATTGTGAGGGCCACCATTGATTGCCATGTTTCTTTACAAGTAATCGGGCTCGCCACTTTCTTCTTGTATCTACTTTTCTCTTTCCACATGGAGACGCTTGAGAGTTTTAAGGCTTGGAATGAGGTCTCTACATTCAGATTCTACATCATCTTTCAAAATCAGTTAATTGTCTCTTGTTTCCTTGGATTCATAGGCACAGCTTATGGTTGTCAATGTCAAGTAGTTCTCTTCTAGTTTTTTTGGCACGCTACTTCCATACATTGTGATGAGTATACTGTTTGGCGGAAACGTTACAAAGGGTTGACTGCGTCTAATGGAATAATAGCAAGAGTAGGATGTTTCATGGTAAGGTCGATCATAACCTGATTTATGAAAGGAGTGGGTTCTTACTTTATTTTATTGAATGGGAATAAGCAGGAACCCATAAGCAAGGACCAAGTTCGTAGCCTGCGCCATGCTGCTGAATTGCTCCAGGTATTTTTTACCACCTGACAAGCAAGAAGTAAAGTCAGGCTTTGTTCCTAAGCAGCAATGCTATCTGGGAATGAAAGGCTGTCTAGTTTACTTTGTATCCTTCAGCCATTTTGTGCTGAAACATCTACAGCAAGAGTATTATATGTTTCTAATCTTCCCTCTCGCGCTCTCTGGGTATTGTAGGCAGTGAGGGCAGTATACCACAGACGCAACAGTGAGACAGCACAAAGCATCACCCACATGATACAACTGGCTCAAACCCAGATTCAAAAGCACCTCCTTCCTCTCAAGGTATATTGCTTTTTCCCTGAGCTGGTTGAAATCTACTTCAGTAAGTGTCAGTCCAAAAAGGGATTGGGTAAAGCTAGTTTCCCACATTGTTGAAATTTGTTGCGTCTTCCATATCACTCAAATGCGCTATAATAAATATTATAGCTCTCTTCAATTGCTTTGGAGCAACTCATTGTGGTAATTAAATCAGTCACATTGTCTATGAGGGACTGTTCCAGGGGAGAAGTGCTTCAGGGACAATCACAATGGAGTCAAAGAACGATGATCAAGGATACATTAATGAGGACAAAGTAATGAGCACGCACCTGTGGAGATGGAGAGGGAGAAATCAGTGAATCTGTGCCCAAGTCTTCTACTAAATTCATTGTTGATTGTGGCAGGCACAGCTGGAAGCAGACCTGGTAACAAATTCTCGGGCGAGTACCTTACACTTCTTTGCACAATCCTTGACCCGCGGTCTGATTCTTTACCACGCCATGGTGTTTTTTACATGTTGCTCATGTTTCACAAGTTTTATCTCGGTGTTCTTGTTCTTGTTTTTGTCCTCTGGGTCCTTAGGCCACCCATGGACAAAATGAAGATTTTTTTCTTTCCTCGTTCTTCTTGTCTGTCCCTCTGCCACAAAATAAACATTGCTACCTCATTGAAGCTGGGCATTAATTCCATGGCAACAAGCACCGTATGATGAAGACTTCTCTTCCTCTCCACTCCCAAGGGCATACTCTCTTCTGAATTTGTTCTTCCATTTGGGGATGTGTGGAAGGCGGGAAGGACCTGGACTCCAAGCTCCAAGATGCGTTGGCTGCGGTAACTATATCTCTCTCAAGACACTGATCCTTCTTTCTAACGAAGGATTTCTTGATGACATTTATGATTGTTCATAGTTTTGCAAATAGCATCCACATGAATTTGAGCATAGTATCATATGTGATCTACACCAGCTGATGAAGGTGGTGGCAGCTTGTAATGCCACACTTCATGCAGTTGATGGTCTGAGACTTTGTGGTTGGCAGCACAATGTTAAGATTGCACTCTCTATTTTGCACTAGTTTAGGTTCTTACAGATGATCCTGTTGCTAATAAGGAGAGATTACCAGGGGTCCTGATCCTTTGGTCCATTGATCAAGTGCCACAATATTGAAGGTAGAGGCTGAGGAGTTCAACTTACATTGCAAATACAGCGTGCAAGACAATAAAGGGGAGGGACATGTTGGAGAGAGGCACAGAAATAGCATCAATGGATTGAATGGGTGGGTGGGACAGGTGAACCTTGCTTTGGAGATGCTGCAGGGTTGTGCAAGCATTCACCGCCGCATTGTTCTGCACCTCTCTCTGGATGTCCTGTGCAGCATTGTATGTACCATCTTTTGTCAATGCTCCTTCTTGCACGCTTACTACATCTGGCCAACTTCCAGGTTCCGAAAGAACTCCTAGTTTACAATCTAATTTTTTCGAGACTAGAACACCTGTCTCAGTACACTAGGGCTGTTGTTGTGCTATATTGAAGTTCTTTACAGAGAGCTAAAAAATGTTGTGCTGTTGGTTTTGCATTCAGCAAAGCAGGCTCCCAGAAGAGACAGCAACAGAGATAATGGAGATGTGCATGCTAATGGAAATGGCAGCTGATATCCAGGAGCTCGTTTATGCATCAACTGACTGCAGCCTTCTATACTGGTGTAGAGAGATGATGCCTACATGCTTTGCCTTGCTCTATGCACAGACCAGTGAAGCCCACAGCCTTCAGTATGTTCTTTCCTTGCACTGGATATTTGTCCTTCAAATCTTTTATTGGGCTGTGAACAAGCTCACTGTACGTTCAATGAATCATGGTCCTTCAGTCAACGTCAGCAGGATGTCAATTGTAGGCTGCAAGAATCTGTTCTGTTCCTACATTTGGAGTTTGGACTCTTCGATGCTTGCAGCTCTCATGTCTTGTTTGTGATCCATCTACCGACAATCTGCGACAATCTGTGTATGTTACACAAAGCACATCGTAGTGAATGTTTGTTGTAACTTATTAGAAGCCTGAACCTCTTAAGGGAGATGTCCCATACCAATCCCTTTACATATCTTGATGAAGTTGGCAGACTGTAACACTAAGTGAGTTTCACCTCACAACTTCTAAATACCCGTTGTTGTAGTCATTAGTTTGGGCTAAAAGATGAAGGGCATCTCATAGAACTTTTATGGATGATCTTGATACTAAGGGACTGTGGACTTTGGGTTTAGAACAGGTATGTGATCAATGCATTCAAAGATGGCATCAGGTTACTCAAAGCAGGGAATGCTGAGGACTGTGTAATTGAGTCATATGAGAAAGAGCTGGAAGATACCATCACCAATGTAGGTGCTCCACTTTTTGTACATGGCTTTGTGTTTGCAGGGATGTGTTTGTGCATCTTGAGGAGTAGAAGTGGTCTCTGATAAGCTGTGGGGCCACTGTTTAATGGGAAGCACAGGAAGTTATTGCACCCCTCTGTCGTGACGTTGAGACTGATCTGCGCCTGCACGTTCACTCTGCCCATCTCAAGGGTAGTGTCAATGTCAACCCTACCAAGGTATATCTTCATTGTGATGACCTTCTTTGTGTTGGTAATATATTTCTCTTTTCCATTACATACCCTCCTGGCCATAGATGTCGTACGCTCCTGGTTTGGTGCTAATGTTTGTTTGGACTTGCCCTTTCCCTTTCGCACGAGGGAATTGCTTTATTGGCTGTGGCAAACACAAGTGTCATATTGATCATTATGTTTAGGTGTAGAATGTATGAAGAGAAAGAAAGAAGAAACTCCATGTTGTCCATGAGAAGCTGGGAGAGCTTATGAAAGAATGAAACAAGAGCTTCTACAACCTCCAGATCATGACAGCTTCAGGCTAGGAGTGCTGTCTAGCACGTTCTGGGGCCAGAGGGTTCTGGACTCACAGAGGCCCCATGGGACAAGTAGAACAATATAGTAGAACAACAGAAAGAAACAACACAATGTCCGGAAAAAGCCCAAAGAGCTTGTGTCGCAAATGCATGACTCACAAAGAGCAACTAGACAACCAGGCTGCTTGTAAAGGTGAGACAAAGAACTATTGGTCTGCACTTCCTGCATGTTGCAAGCTGGGGGGAGGATAAGGGCTGTGCACATGCTTAGGCAGAATGGTTGTGAAAAACTCGGTTTCCTTCAATTAAGACTATGGAGTGATGCTTTGTGCATCAGAGTGGTCTGCCAGGCTTGTCATGGTGTTGTAAAGCCTTTGCCTCTCAAGCCTTCACTTTTATTTGTCCAATCCATACACTCCTTAAGCATGTGATTGCAATTAATGGCTATGGTGTGTGTTTCCAGACAGGGGTTCGAGATTTATCATGTTTTCTGCAAGTAAAGCCTCTGCGGCTTGCAACCAAGTACATACACATAAAAAGGCGTGTGGAGAGCTATCTTAATGCTGCATTCTATGACCACACTGCAGTTGCCCTCCATAACTGGAAGGTGAAGTTGACTGATAGTATGTATTTGTTTCCTTGCTAACTAGAGTTTTTTTGCACCTTGTGAATGGTGTTGACTGTAGTCAACTTCATTGCTTGAGCATTCATGCATACAAATGCTGGTGGGATGTTACAGTCCCAACTGACTTTTGATTTCAGGCTTTGCAGATGTTCAGTGTCAAGGAAGATTTGTCTCCAGTTTGAGTGGTTCGCAGAAGTGCGAGATGGTCCTCAGTTTGCGTCAGCATACATGAACTTGCCTGTAACTGGATTTTTCTTTGCCGAGGGCTAGGTTGAATCTCATATATCCTAACGGCTTCACAAAAATGGCTCCAGGGGAATTTGTCTCTTGGGGACTGCGTCTTTTCAAAGTGTCCAATGTTCAGAGAGCAGGATCGATTGATATATTCCACATATGGACAACCACTTCACTCCTGCTCCCATACACTCAGTCCATTCTATGGCTCTTCTGTGTATCTGTCCGTGCTTGGATTACTATTGAGAGCTATGTCACCAATGTGCAGACATATGGGGAAATGCGGCAGCTGGCTGAGCAAAAGTATGGACTAGAGCTGGATGACATTCATTTGCCATGCCAAACGCTGGAGCAGGGCGTTGATGTTCTTGAAGTAATGCGCAACATCCACATCTTTGTGGCGTCCTACACCTACAATCTCAACACCCAGGTCTTCATTCACCATGGTTGATTTACATCTGGTAAACTGTAGCAGCAGCATTTTCCCTGATTACATTCAAACACACTGTCAATATGTTCACTTAGACACATTGCTTTAATCTGTTGTTTTATTCAAGTGTGTTCTTAATATCCACAGCTTCAGTGAAGTCCCTTGTGAGTCATCCGATAAATGGATCAGGGAATGACCATAATACGGGAAGGGAAGACAGGCAGAGCTTACCGTGTGTATCTTGTCTTTGTCCTCGGACAGAGCTAAGACAAAGTCACCGACTGGATGTCACAGTGGGAGCCTTTGAATGTAGGTGTTCATAGAGAGGTTGACAAATGCCTCCTATCGCAAACATATCAACACGATCAGCGTGAAGCATGTGGCCAATTCCATTCGCACTCATGGCACCGGTATCATCAGCACTACTGTGAACTTTACATACCAGTACCTTGCCCAAAAGTTCGTGGCTTTCTCTCAGTTCCTCTTTGACGACCACATAAAGTCACGTCTAATCAAGGAGCGTCGGTTTTTCAAGGTTCACACATCTGAGACCTTTTCTCCTTGATTCCTAGATAGTTATGGGATTTGGTGTTATTCAAGAAAGACTGTAGATAAAAACATTGAAAGAACTAGCATAAAAACCCATATTTTTTGGCTGTGACTTGTGCCGGTCTAGCAGTTAATGAAAGCGAGGAGTGTCCACAGATTGGGTGTCTAGAGGAGTGATTTTGCTTCCTGTTTTATCTTACTTCTACATAGAGAAGGCAGAAACTGATTCATCTGTTGAACATCTTCGGTTAGGAAAATAAGGGAACGGAGAGAAAAGAGTATCCAGTTGCGAGAGCTCAGAAGCTCAGCCAAGACATCAAAAAACTTGGGGTCTCGGAAAGTGGCCACAGCTACCTGGATCAGTTCCGTCAGCTTGTTGCAGAGATGGGAAACGCACTAGGATTTGTGCGAATGGTACGCATGGGAGGCCTCAGTTATTGTAGCGCTGCTTTGGGGTACGTATGGCAAGGTTCACTACTGTATATGCTCCTTACTACTTTGGCATCATAGGATAATAGCTTGCTTGTCGCGTTATGCATTGGATGAGAGAGTTTCTCTCTCTTGCTCTCTTCTCCCTCATCTCGTCTTTCTCTGACCTAAAGAGAACTAGATATGTCTGTTCATATTGGTTCAGGTGAGTAAAATTGGTTTCCGTGATGTGACAGATTTGTACAAGAAGGGAAGAATATTAGTTTTGAGCTAGCTTCGAAAGATCTGGGCATGGCACCAGGGGCTGTCAAGGCTGGCAAGCACCTTGATATGGCCTTAGAGAGCCAAAACATGTCAGCTGATGGCACAAATTACTTTAGTATCCTTGTCAATGTATTTTCTCAGGTGGTTCTCTTCTTTCCATGATCCCTGGTGCTTCCAATGTCTGAGTGAATTTTATCAATCAGTTCATCTGTAACTTGTTTGTGAACTCTTCTTACACATGGACTGCCCACTACAGGTTCGGTGATTCTCCATGGCGATACAAACATGTCCCTATCCAGTATAGAGTGTATGTTTGATCCTTTTTCTTGCTCATGATTTGAACCATTTATTTCATGGAAATTTACTCAAAAGTAAGTGTCGGAGATTTACTAAATGGACCAGCTCCTTGGTTTGAGTCTGCTCTTTCTTGTCCTCCTCTGAGCATTGTATAGGCATGCCAATGAAGGGCTCCATGTCCATACTTGTCCCCTTCAGGCATCCAGGATACGTATCTGATTTTTACCCAACATTGGTTCTGGATGTGGGTACCAAAGATGATCTATTTGTTAAGCGTACAGATGACCCTGACTTTCTGTTTTGGAGCAGGAGCTGCGTGGTGATGATAATTTGCATTTAAGGGAGTTCTTTCTCATTGTGCCCGCACTCATGGTTAATGCTGTTGAAGCAATGTTGCACGCAAAAGCTAAGCTCTTCAAACGAGGCCGCAGTTCTGCAGATGCCCTCTTCACAGACGATGGCTTTGTACTTGGAGTTGCGTATCTGCTGAAAGTGAGTATCGCAGCTACCTTACCCTTGTCCATTAAAGGACTGTTCAAATTCCATATTCAAAGGAATAGCTTGCGGTTGTAAGACACGGATGTTTGCATGTCTCTTGCTATTCCAATGATGAGCCTGCCTTGGATGTTTTGTATGACTGTTGTCTCCCAAAACCGGAAGAACAGCACGGATGAAATGGATGACAGATAACATAGTATTGGAATTCAAACCAACAATGTGACTACAAAGGTAACAAGTGGCTTACACGAGCTATTTTGGGGGGAACAGGTCCTAGGGCAAGATAAACAGTTCGACTCACTCCATTGGTTTGAAACTGCAAGGAAGCACTACAGGGCCGAGAGGGCACATCTGGAGGAAAGTCTCGACATGGACAACATAGGCAGTGGCCTTCTGGGGCTTCAAATTTGGAGCCAAAAGCTGGCATCAATATCTGAGGAAGATGCCCACAAGATGCAGCTGGTATTCCCCACCTTCTGCTAGAGGGAGGGAGACCTTGGCCATCTCTTCATTTGCCTCATGTGAATGCTCTGATGTTTGCTCTTGTCCAGATGCTCCTTACAGATTTCGAAGTGGAGATGGCAACTTTACTCTCGAGAAAGAAATATCTGTGAGTGGTTCAGATTCTTTCAGCACTTCGACAAAGGGAAGGCTCTTCTCCGGAATCTCCGTTATTGGGTTTTTTTCTTAGTAATCTGAGGGTGGCCAATGGGGTGGTGGGAAATGCAGGCAGCAAAGCGAGTGGGCGACTACTTGACTGAGCTGGAGCTTATTGATTTCAATTTCTCAGGAGCTAGAATATTCTTTCACTTCGATGCATGATTTGTACTTCTGTGTGCAGTTGTGAGCCCATGGACGGCCTGTATGAAGTGAAGTTGCTACACTAAAGAGATGCAATGCCCTGTCCATACAGAATATGTAGGTTGGATGCCAATAACCAACCATTGCTTTCAGATCAAAGGAGCACTAGGTACTTAGTCATATGAATTAATTGACGCTTCAATTACTACCCGAAATGCCGCCAAGGCATTTTTTATATAGGGTTCTTGAAAAGCTTCCAGGATTATCTCATTCAACTAGGGCGAATGCATCCCACAATAGTTCAGCTAGTGCAGGCCTGTTGCACAACGGTAGCAAACTGTTTCACGCAAAGAATCCCTTTAGATGGTGGAACATCTGGTGTTAGTCCAAGCATTCACTCACATTGTTGGTGAATCTAGCTTTGCTCTCTTGATTTTGTCCATAGATGAGGCGTCTCCTAGCAACAAGAAGTGGAAATAAGCCCAATATGACCTAAATAGAAAGTTCAAGATTGTATGGGTTGCTAGGTTTATATGGGCAGAAAGTGTTATAGGTGAAGATGGCATGATTCATGCTGTAAAGTGCTAGGTGTGCTCCAGAAATGATGGGGAAGACAATCTTTGTGCTTGAGTTAGACTCCTCAATCAAGCATGTTAGAGCATCTTCACGGTGAGCAGGGCCATCAAACGCTATTTATTCTGATTACAGGGGTGACAGTATTTTTTATGGGGACGGTTTGGCACTCCACCATTGAGACGGTAGAAGACCCGGCACAAATAGGCATAAATAGCCCTGATCACAACTTGGCAGGCCGATCACAATCTTGGAGCATCGAAATGGATCTTTGGAGGGCGCAATTGATGGCTGGGTTGGCTGGCACGTGCAAATCTAATGTAGAGTGGTTGGCGGGGTCCATGTAAGATGTGAGGGATGCAGATTTGTGACTGGCCTGCAGCAATTCTACCGGGCCGGCAACTGTGGAGCAAGCTGCGCAGCCTCTTTAGGACCCCCACCACGCTAGATTGCCGTTTTTGGGCAAGTACCATGACACCGTGGAGATGCTCTTAGTAAGAAGAAGGCAACAGTTGCCATGCCTAGAATACCAACGGAGAAGTTTTACTACAACAAAGAGAGCCAACATTTCAAGAATGAAGCCCTGTATGCATCTTACTTGAGGGATTGAGTGATTTAGATGCAAATTGTTGGAGAGGTGGTCCAGGATAAGCGGCAGTTGGTCCATTTCGTCGTTGTTTTAATTCGACATATTTAATGAAGGCAAACCCACGAGGAGGGATTGAAAGATCTTTTCAAACGGCTGAAAATAAAGAATACTCCAAACAAACACTTGTCCAATAATAGTGGCTGGGAGATGGCCGGAATGCATGGTTTGAAAATCTTGCAAGCCACCAAGGAGGTTGTGAAGGCATCTAGGTATATATCAGTGTCATGAGATCATGTAACCTCAATTGACAACCAAAATTGGGCATCTATTCATGTTTATTGCATGTAAAATTGACGCAGAATACCCATATTGCTCACATTGGAGAAACTTATAGATGGTGCAAATGCGGATGCATTGAAAAGACTCATGAAGCCCTCTTTGATTGGTGGAGGTCTAACCAGAGAGAAATTGGTTGAAAGTCTTGTATCATTTGGCACAGATGGTGTAAGTGTCTTTAAAGGCTTGTGGACAAGCGTCACTGTGCAACTACAACAGAAAGATGCTCCTCACATGGTGGGGGTCCATTGTATGGCCCATTGCACCAACTTGGTAGTCCAAACTTTGAGTGACTTCAACTTGGTGAATCGGCTGGAAACTTTGTTTCAATCTTTGCACTCTTATTTTGTGTACAATCCAAAATGTCATCTTGAGTTCAAAAACTAGCCGAGTTGATGTAAATCAAGGGTAACAAAATTCTTCGAAATATAAAGACCCGGTGGATTAGTATGCTCAAACCAGTTGTAGTTATGGTTGAGTATATGTCAAGATGGTCTTGGACAGTATGGGGGAGGCCGAAGCAGCTTCCAACCTTTGATCTCTTTGTTGATATTGAACTTTTTGTTGGGTCTATGTTGTGTACTACCATTGCTCAGAGCAGTTAACTTCTTGATGAAGTTTGCACACTTTTGTAGTTGATTTCTTCACCGCAGTGAAAATATGCCAATCATCTATGCTATGTATACAGATGCTACAACAACTTTTGTAGGCCCCGAGTTTGTTGAATTTCAAAGCTTGGTTAAGTTCAATCATTCCACTTTAGGCTAGTTACGCCGGCTTCGGCCGGAGTCTTCTCTCTCTTCAGTGCCCCTACGAGAATAGACACCGATGCCGTGAGGTGGGCCATGAATTTAGCCACGTGGACAATCTTCATGTCATCAAAGCGTGAGCATAAGCTTGCAGGCTCATGGCCTGACATTCCCTCATGTTGTCCTTTTGAGGTTCATTGACTTGAACGTTTCAATAATGGAAAATTGTTGGAAGCAAATGTTACTCCGAGGAAAAAAAAAAATGTTAACATGAGTTATAAGGTTCACTATAATCTACATGTACATAGCATCATTAACCCTTAAGTTCCCAAGCGACCTGAATCGGGTCACTTTGAATTTGCAGTTCGACCTAATTTTTGCAGATCTAATCTGATGGGGCCCCTCCTGAAGCTTTAATGACAAGGATTTGTCTCGAAAAAACAAAATTAAAAAAAAACAAAAGCTGTGACTTACAAAAAATATCTTAGATCTTTAATTTACGTTTTAGGGCCTGAAAAGGGCTGGCAGGTAAACAAGCCCAAAACAGATTGCACTCCAAAGGCCATTTTTGGCAGAAAATTAGCAATTTTGGAAAAAACACTTCACCTTGTGGTGTGTGAGCATTACATACACACATCCACCATTGGCTTTTAAAAAATTTGTAGAAAAAAAAGTACTTCATTTGGAGGCACATTTTCTCTTGTCAATTTTGAGATTTCAACCCCCATGTAATTGCATGAATAGCAACCATAGGTGAAAAAATCAGTTGGACCTGCAATTTAGTTGGGTCATAGCCACTCCACTATTGATTTGGAAATGGTGGGTCTTGGGGCAAGCAAAATTGGATAAAGCTAGGTTTTAATTTGGTCAAACCAATTTCTTTCTCACTTTTTATTTGGGACCTGATATTTGAGGTCCGGGCAAACGCTATAATCTCACAATTTCCACGGTGGACTTGGCTCCTTTTTTGGCATGTCATGCATAAATGAGCTGGGCCCATTGCTATAAGGCTGGAATCTGTGGATGATTTTTGGTAGGTTTCTAGGGGCAATTTACTGCAGCTGGGTACCCAAAATTGATAAAAAGTCAAAAAAGGGCTTGGGAACTTGAGGGTTAAGAACTATACATTGTTTCCTGTACAGGGTTTCCAGTAGCGTGTGAACAAGCATCACGATTCTTGTAGAATGTCAAATACTGCACTTGTGATTTGATTTGTCGCGCATGAAGAGTACATGATCACCACATCCTCCTGCATGTTACCGGTGGTGGCACGAGAAGGGGCCAAGGGAGAATAAAAAGAAGGAAAAGTCATGTACACATTGCATCGCTGTTGATTTCTTGATATAAGACTAGAAATGAACCTCACCCCTCAATTTGTCTTTCGCACTGTCTGCAAGTTGCTGCTGACAGACACCGGGATACCACTTCCATCCTTCCAAACAAGTTGCACTTCCAAATATGGCTTTCACATGCCTCATATGCACGTATCGACCTACCCCTATACAACAAATTCACATCGATGCAGGCCTACAGAAAGACACAACAATCTTCATTCCAAAAGACAGGGGCAGGGTGTATTGCATGATGCGTGATAGCAGACCAGAAAGGAGGGCGGCAGTGCTACAATACAAGTCAATGAGCTGGTCAATCCCCACAGTTGCCAAAAGTACTAAATAGATGAGAGCCAAAAAGAGTCCAATGCTGGAAAGGCAACGACCTCGCGAGGGGGCTGGTTCCCCAGCCCAATCTAACATAATCTGCTAGGCATGGTGCTGCAGTTGTGTACAACAATCAAATAAAGAGAGGTATGGCCAATCTTGAATTGGTGGGAAGCTGCCCAGGGTACGTGAAGGAATGTGGTGGTTGCACTGAAAGAAGTTGTCCAAAGATGTGGACAACATCGGTTCTATCATAAGAGTTGACTTTAGGGAATGCGATGAAGGTGCTCCTCACACAGACGCCATCGCCTTGCAGACACATGCAGTCCCCAAAGAGTTGAACCCCTTTCAATGGGATCACAAGCTTGTGAACGCCTTCGCAGTACATACGTACACTAGTGTACAACTGATTCTATAGAGATACACACTAGTGTACCACTGCCGTGGTACCGGCTCTTTCCTTTCTCGCCTTCCTCCTAGCCTCTAGGCTTTCTCTGGGTATTGCCTACCGTACGAAGCCGATGTGCAGATCAGGCTCATTTCTTGCAAGGTTTGATCGAGCTTAGAAACGAACAATCCACATCTTTGACCTGATCTGTTGTGTAAGACGATAACTGCCCGCTACTGCTTCGTGCCGGGAAGAAGAACGGTAGTAGAAAATTGAACCCGGCACTAAAGAGACACAACGGTACACGGACTTGCAGGAGAGAAACAGAGGGACAAAGAGACTTCAGAGAGGTGAATACCTTGTAGCTTGTAGTTTGTAGGAAGCTATCATTGTGCAGACCTTCTGGAAATGAGTCTCATTGCGTCACTATTGCATCTTGTTCATTTTGGTGTTTTATGACATCCAACAGGAGATTTGAACCCAGTTAGGGGGCTTATTGGGTTCTTCTCATTTCATTAGGGATTTTAACAATAATTCAGTAGCGGATGAATGGTGGTGAAAAGTTGCATGATTTTAGTTCAACAAGGTACCAAATTGTCCACAACGTTCAAAACCACCGTGGGAGATGAAGGGTTGAGGGTTAACTTACTACAGGCGGCTATCAACAACAACAGGCACACTAAGCAGAGCTACCTAGCTGAAGGACCTTGCACCAAGAGTGCAAAAACGAGCAAGCAACATTAAATTAGAGGCCATGGAGGCCACACCTTCTAGACTGCACATCGCACATTTCAATACATGGTCTCCTTCAGGCTCTCTAAAAGTGGCTCTCTTGAGCACCCCTGGTAGGAGTTAAGCACTAAGCCAGAGAGAAAAGATGTATGTGCGTCGAAGACGAAGGCTTGACCATGTTTCACCAACTCTCCTCTAAAACCGCACAACCCAGAACTGCCCCTCTTGACTCCCCCATAGGTTTCAACTGCCTCCAGGTCACACTATTGCCTTCGATGGTAGGGTTACAAGCAATCACCGAATTCAACCTCACAATGTCACACATTGTGGATTGCCCATTATTGGCCAACCGTCTCACCACCATGCCACCCACCACATACAACTCATCCCGCAGACCAATGAGGCCGAAGTTCAAACCTTTGGAATCCTTTTCAATTTTTGGAATGGGACCAATACTGACCCACTCACCCACTTGAGAATCATACACTTTGATGATGTTTCCGTCCGAAACATCTAATGCATACATGGATCCATGCATGGTTGTAACAGGGCAAGGCTTCTTGTGTCGTGAGAATAACCCTACATCATGAACTGAGTTACCATGTTGCCCGTACCGGATTGTAGATCTCCACTGTTTGTTGATCCGGCTGATTCTCCGCAGGGCCGGCAATGACATAGAACAAATTTGATAAGGAAACCCCAACACAATTCTCCCGCCCATCAGGCATTGGCGCTATCACTTCCCACCTGCAGAAATTCATGCGAGGGAAATTATCACTACAGTACCTCCAATTATACATCTACACACATGCCATTCTTATATGTGTTTGTCTGTCTCCTATAATGCCACCTATTTCATACAACACTTAGAAAGGCCACATGTGGGCATCTATTGGAAGGTAAGATGGTAGAATCAATCGCATGGTCTAGCATGATGTCATTACCAGCCATTTTTTCACCACTCAATTCTAGTGATCCATCTGCTATGCTCAAGCTCCAGGACAATTTGGCCTGAGTCTTAACCCTCACAGCTCTTAGAGGGCCAGTATATTTGCAGGGTGCCATCAATGAGTGCATCTTATTCTACTTCGGCCTACCGTCAGACTAGGGACTGTACAAGTTGTGTTCTGTCATTCATGCCTGGTGCCTTACTACTTCAAAGGCGACCTGTGTCCACTACCGCCAATTTCAACAAAGGCACAGCTTTCTCAAGCCCTAAGAATTCAAAATACACGCACCTATCTTCAGAAGGGTCATACACCTCTGCATCTGACAGAGGGCTTGGCCCTGAAGAGCTGCAGCCACCCGCCACATAGACCTTCCCACCTATTACAGCACATGCGAAGTTGCGGCGGGGCACACACATACTACTGACCTTACTCCACTGCCTGGAGAAAGGGTCAAATTGCATCGCATCACTTGTAGCCAAGCAATCTGGGGGATGTCGATTAAATCCTGTGTAGTAACCCCCCATCACCAGCAGCTTTTTGGCCACCCCTACACACGCAAACCCATAGTGGCGATGCTGAGCATTAACACCTGGCCTCCGTGGCAGCACATGCCACTTACTAGCTGCTGGGTCATAGGCAGTCCAGTATCCCTCTTTAGGCTCCTCAGTCAAAACAAATAGCCAGTCGCCACACTGGCCCCCCTGCGCCTGGGCATTGTGCAAACTCAGGACTTCGAATCAAACCCTGCCAGCGCTTGGATACAGCTTCGAGTAACCCATGGTAGCCATGTGAAATTTTGGCTAGGCAATGAATTGCGAGATCGTTAGGGAGCCCTGGGATGAGATCTTCATCCGAACCTGCCTCTCTTTCTTCACTGCCAGGAGAACACATATGCCATCATCATTATTGAATTACAAAATGTTATCCATAACCAAAAGAAACGAAGGCCTAGTTAGAGTTGCAACTGCTAGCAGAAATTGCAAGAATTCATTTTAAGCCGTCTTGAGCATGTGTCTTCACCACACCTGGGTTTACCACTTGCATATCCCATCCAAACATGGTGTCGGCATTGCAACGTATCTATCTCTCCGAATACATTTGGTGGTGTTTGATTATAAATGGGTCACAGCAGGGATGTGCAGTGTGTGGGAGGGGAAAAAAAAATTCAATCAAAAACAATGTTTCATAATGATGGATGAAATAGGGGAGAAGCAGGGAGTCTCAAGTGTGTGGCTGTGGGGAGTCAGAGTGTGTGTGTGTGCGGTACCTACAATAAACTAGAAAACCAAGTCCAGCAAAGGGAGAGAGAGAGAGAGAGAGAGAGATGTCATGCTGAGTACTCATGACACGTTCTTTGCCACAGCGTTGTGGCCATAGACCCCGCATCCATTCTTGGGGAGAAGAAGTACTCATTCCCAATACTCCAGAGGGAGGGGATCATGGTCTTAGTAAGCACCCATTTCCACAAGGAAGGTCCTAAGAGGAGCCATATTCCATAGCAAAGTTGCATAAGTTTGCATGAGAAGGTTTAGGGAATGTTCCTCCATGAGTAAGAATACTCCACCAAAGGGAAGCCACATTGGTCAGAAAGGAAAGGAAAATGTAAACTTGCCAACGTTGCATCACTTGCAATGTATTCAACTGAATACCAGTATGTCCCATGTAGAAGCCTTTAGCTTCCAGATAGTATTCACAGGTTCAGAGTAGAGGTAGTCAAGTCTATGTGTTTTCATCAAACCATCCTCTCTTTGTGAAATGTATACCAAGCAGTATTCTATGCACTTCACAGTGCTTGTAGAGCCTGGAATGTACCTTGCTTGTAGCCATACCCCAGCAGTAAGGTAAGTGTTCCTTCAACAATTGCCTGCTCATCTCGGCTGTCTTAGGTTAACCACTTAGGGCAGACCCTGATGAGTCTCTCCGTGCACCCGTTCCGTTCTGACAGCTTTCTCAACAGAATAATGGGATCAGGCAATTCCTTAGTGGTGTTATTAGGACTTAGCTACATTCAAGGAAAATGAAAGGAAAGAAATTAAATGAAATGAAGGTTCTTCATAAGATGGAGAGAGATACAAGTACCCACTGTCCTGAAGGCCTCTTTCTCTCAGGTCCACAGGCTCTTGTTAGTTCCAAAACAGAGAGGAATCTCATCCACCCATACACAGCTAGGGCCCACCAGAGATATGTAGAGCTGTGCAAAAGGAAAACCAGCAAGAGTCTTCTCAGTGTCTGGGAAACTGAGACAGGGATTTACAGACCCATCCAAAAGTAACGGGACGTCATAATGGTCATATTAACCACATTTGATTCGTGAATAGCATCCACATTCAACACCAAAGAGAAAGCTGCGGTTCCCTGACAAATAGACAATGGGAGGGTAAATGCCTCCCTTGCCCTCGTCGATTAGAGATATCGGGGTACTACACACTTGTTCATCTTCCCACAGATCAGATGAAGTAGAAATACCTTGAGGAGCAAGTTCGAACAGGATCCATGTACAGATACCATCGTCTCAGCATCGCCAGGAAGGCTTCAGCCATGGATGATGAATCAACCCATGAACAACGGAGGTCGTCAGGAGTCAGCAGTTTTCTGCGTGCCTTTCAGTGCAGAATACAGTCCCTAAAGAAGACGAGAATGGAAGACTCTTTGAGAAAATCTCATAGAGGACTCAGTCGATGGGAAAGCAAATCAATGGTCTTACGGCAGGCTTCTCATGTGAACACTCCCAGACTATTTGAGCTTTCAGTGTGATCTGAGCGAGACAAATGTAGGTCCCCCACTTGTCACACTGTATGCGGAAACAACTAAGCAGAGACTCATCCAGCCAAGCAGGGAAGCCCTAATTTTAACAAAGCCAAAAAATATGACGGTTTTTACGTGTCCAAGCGTTGCATACAACGGAAAGAAGCATGATATTTTTCTTAGTTCATTTTTAGGTCGTTTATAGGCCAGAAAATTGCACTGTACCTTCCAGCCCGCAAGGTCCTTGCCATGCTGGCAAGATACCTAACGAAATTCAGAAGGTACTCAAAATATCATGGTTCTTTAGGCCAGAGAAGGGTCTATCTTGAGACCCTTCCGGGATTTGAGGTACCCTCCGTTTTTTCGTTTTTTTTTTTTTAAATGAACAGCCTTGGATGGAGATTTATTTGGTAATGGATTATACGCTACAATACCATACTGACCAGTGTTGGGAGGTTATTATCTTTTGTAAGACCCGTTGGTTCCGGGTATTGGTTGGATGAGGTTGTGGACATACCCGCCGGAGACCAATACTAGAATTATTTAGGATTTTACATACCCGGGGGTTATCAATCAAGCCCATTATCAAAATTATTAGACAACAATCAAACATGGATGATAACCTACTATTATCAACCCGGGCTCGGGGTTTTAAAAAAAATCTTCAACCATTTTTTAAGAGCACCCTGTCCATCCATGTAAAATTTATCCGAACTTATCAAAGTGATGAGGGATACTAACTAATTAAATCAAAATATTATCTACTAACTAATACTGATGTACTTATTTAGGTGGCTAGAATTATCAAGTTAGTTAGTATTCCTAAGTACTCTAAGTAGTTTGTATTTTTTAAGGTACGGTGTGTAAATTTTGGCAATGTTTGACGACGTTTAAGTATTAGTTCGGTTTAATATGTTTTTAAGGGGGTGTTAAATCCTTGAAGCGATGGGGAATCAAAACTAAAATGTGACATGATATTGATATGTGGGAAATCTAGTTTTTTTAGCCCTCATAAATATCAATATCAATATCACTGAAGCCTTATCCAAGGGTCCGCGTCTCAGCATCAATATGAACTCAGCACTTAACCGCCGGGTAGGTTATGAACCTGGTATTGTCCAACAATGTACCTTGCAGGTTTGGGTCCACATGCCCGCATTGATACCTGTGTTGGTTTGGTACCTGGGTTTTGCTGAGTATCAACCCGGGTCTCTCCTAACCTAACCTACTGTTCTCTGTTCCTATAAACATTTGTAGTACCCTACCAGAAGGTTCTCGAGTTCCCGGGCAGCCCCCCCAAACCCTAACAGGCGGTGGTTAGGGTTCTCCATTCCCCGGCCCCTACCAGAGCTCGACTCGTCGTTTCAAGTATGTTCGGTTATCATCTTAATATGCTCATATAGACATTATGGATGCAAGGTTTCATGTGTTTATGAGCGTTTATGAGACACTATGGATGCAATTTTGATTCAGTGTATAATTGTATGGGGGTTGGTATCCTGTGAGATAAGCAGGTTTCCCTTGTGGTTTTCTTGAATATTGAAATGGCTGTTGTGCGCATACGTATCGCTACACAACTACATCGTTGTCCAAACCACGCCACACATATATGCACAATAAAGTAGTCTGCCACAATGATATGAAAATTAAATTCACAGTGTCTGTTGACACAAAAACACCAAATACAATACAATCACTCGTTAAAATAAGAGTCGAGCCAGGGGCACCCCAAGCTATGGGGACTCCACCCCACAACATCCTACTCTCCCTCCATAAGTACACTCAAATGCTAAGCAGCGAGGGAGTTCGGTCGTGTAGGCTCAACTCGAGAGAGATGAGCCGCACGACTGACGAGCTCGTGAAGATAAGATGGTTCAGGTGTCAAGCTAAACTTGACACCTGACTTAACACTTGAACTAATACAAATAACTAGATTTATTCTAGTTAGTTTCACACTGTGTTTATTTAACTTGACAGCTGTCGTACGCATACGTATTGCTACACAACTACATCGTTGTCCAAACCACACCACACATATATGCACAATAAAGTAGTCTGTCACAATCGCCCCCCTAGCTGGTGATTAGGTCTTTTTAACTCCAGATAGCTACAAGATGTAATAGCCACAGCCGTACTAAGTCCTCTATCACTATCCCTATTATACTCAAACTCTATAGACCAAGAGGCTGGGTACAAGAGTAGCCCCATCGTTAGTCGTCGTCTTGCAATCTGTGAACTTGAGCCAGGATCTCGTGTGTTGGTCTCCTAGTAGTTTGGCCTTGCATTTCTTGTTAGCCTTCCATGGTTGTATCTACTCCCACTATCCAATGCAGGGTGAAATCTCCGAACCCCAGGACGATAGCCCCCACCACGTATGGTAGCATACCTCAACGTATCACGATGTTGTGCAATGGCAAGGTTCTCGAAAGCCATGGGCATGACTTTCTTGAACAACTCCGCATGCTGACCACATGCACGTGCCCACACGTCCGGATCGTCAAGATTGAGAACTACTGCAGCCTCCCTGCGAATAGATGCAGGCAAATCTGGCTCTCGGCCAGAAGGAAATAAGGCAAGAACGAAGCAAGTAATGCTTGCTTGCTGAACTTGGAGCCCATGGCTAACCAGGGTAGCTAAAGGTCCCAATCTCCAAGGTGTCCCTTCTGCAAGCCATACTTGCGCAAACCCCTCTTAACCGTTTGCACAACCCTCTCTGCCAAGCCATCGGCCTCAGGATGATCCCGAGAAGTGGTACGGTGGTCTATCAAGGCCTTGTCACACAACGCCTGAAACTCCCCCAAGAACTCTCTCCCTTGATCCGTGAGTACCTCAGCTGGAGCACCAAATCGGCTAAGTACACGATCCAAGAATGCATACGCAGCTCCCTCACTAGCCTTATCAGGCAATGGAACCAACTCGATCCACTTGGAGAAGTGCTCCACTATCACCAACACGTACTTGTTGTGGCGCATGGTCAGTGGCAACGGTCCTGCGAAGTCAAGACTCCACCTGTAGCCCAATCCCATGATCGGAAGAGGGTGCAATTGTGGTGTAGGGGCGTTGAATGAAGCACGCACCCTGTCACACACCATGCACCTAACCACAAATTGTTGCACCTCTGTGTGCATACCACGCCACCAATACTGCCCTTGCAATAGACTATGAGTGCGTTGCACCCCAAAATGCCCCAACTTCTCATGGGCATGCCGCACTAACCGTGCCCGCTGTGTTGGGTGAGGCACAATCCTCCCTCGACCATCTTCCCACACTCGGAGCAGGTGTGTCCCCTCCCACTTAAACCTCTTGGCTCATTGTAGGATCCGATCCCTCTCCTTGGCAGTCACAGTGGCTGTCGTGTCTCCAGTGCGGAGATAGTCCAACACAGCTAAATCCTCATGTATATCTTTGGCGCCACCTTGTTCATTGCTGGCCTCAGGGTCCTCAGACACTCGGTCTACAGTCATCCATGTTGTAGGTCCAACATGGCCTTCCGCTGCCAAGATACATAGAAATGCAGATGCATGCCATCCGGGCACCATCTCCTCGTCCATCTCACCATGCCACCGAGCTCCAGTATCATCCTGCTGGTTCGTGCATGGATTGCGACTCAACCCATCTGCATCCCGATTGACCAACCCCGTCGATGCACAACCTGAAAGTTATACTCTTGAAGTATGAGTGCCCACCGTGCAAGCTTCCCGTAAGCTTATCTGACTCCATCAACCACTTGAGTGGCTGGTGATCCGTGACAAGGGTGAAGAGATTGCCGTATAGATAGCACCTGAAGTGTGCCACGGCCCACACTCCAACAATAAGTCTTGATCTGACATCCATTGGAGTTGACATCATGGGCCTTCAGTCAAATATTTTTGTTCGTATGTTTTTTGTGGTTCCTTTTGTTCCATTAGCTTTTGAGTTTCCTTTTTTGAAAAGCAAGTTCACTTCATTTTTCTTTGTGTAGGTCTCCTCATTGTCTTCCTTTTCTACAGTACCGTAACCGTTGTCTATTATGTAATCTCCGCATAATCGTTTGGAACTTTGTGTATGAATCATCATCTTTATGTATATGTGTTGTTTGTTCTTGCAGAAAATGTGTTCTAAAGAAAAGCATAGGGGGTCGCATTTGTTGAACTATGAGGCTACAAACTCCCATTTGTAGGTCAATTTGGCATTACATTACCCAGCCGCCTATCGACACATCTACACATGTAGTGATAAAATCACATTTACACAGTCATATTGGCATCATTCTAGGATTCTTCATCCATACTGGTCGTCATCCATTTGTTCATTCGTACATTCACACATTACTGGAAATGACCTTAGTATGTCTTACGCAATCGTATTCCCTTGGGAGCATTCTCCCTCATATGAGCTATACTTAGTCTCTGCAGCGTTGTTCGAGCGGCTAGCATAAGCCACTACGAACTCTCTTCCCTCATCATCCACCTATGTGAGCACCGCTCCAAGCCCCAGCATGCTCCAGTCTGTATGCAGCTGAAAATGACGCCCCCTGATAGGCCGTCTCAAGATGGGTATCGAGGTCAACCTCGCCTTGAGCTCTTGGAAAGCTCGTTCTTGCTCATCTTCCCACTGCCACTCCTGGTCTACCTTGGTCAGCTTGGTTAGAGCCTTTGCAATGGCACTAAATCCCTTGACAAACCGTCTATAATAGTTTGTCAACCCCATGAAAGCTCGAACTCGGCTCACATCCGCCTCTACCTTAGTCTGCTGTACCCCCAATCCTCCAGGATATATCGTGTGACCCAGATACTCAATTTGGTTGTGGAAAAACTTGCACTTCCCCGGATGTAACTTCAATCCGTGCGCCCTCAAGCGCTCAAATACCACCTGAAGGTGTCTCTCATGCTCCTCCACCATAGCACTAAAGATGATGATGTTATCTATGTAGCACCGAGCAAACTCCACCCCTGCTAGAATCCTGTCCATGACTCTTTGAAACTCTGCAGGAGCGTTCTTAAGCCCAAATGGTAAGAACCGCCACTGGTATAGGCAATCCTTCTCGTGCTCATTGATCCCCCAGAATGTCGTCTTCTGCTTATCCGCCTCCTTGATCGGCAACTGGTGATATCTGGATCGTAAATCCAAAGTGCTAAAGACTTTGACATGCCCAATGGCATCAAAGATCTCCTCTGGTGTTGGCATGGCATACCTATCAGACTTGGTCTGACGATTTACAGGCCGGTAATCACCGCACATACGTCTCTCCGTCCAATTGCTATAGACGTCCTTCTTGGCTGGCATCACTGTGGCTGAAGCATATTCTCCACTAGATAGCTCCACCAAACCAGCCTCCCAGAGGTCATGAGTCATCATCTGAATCAAGGACCTCTCCATAAATCTAGTTATTTGTATTTAACACTTGGAATTAGTTCAAGTGTTAAGTCAGGTGTCAAGTTTAGCTTGACACCTGAACCATCTTATCTTCACGAGCTCGTCAGTCGTGCGGCTCATCTCTCTCGAGTTGAGCCTACACGACCGAGCTCCTTCACTGCTTAGAATCTGAGTGTGCTTATGAAGGGAGAATAGGATGTTGTGGGGTGGAGTCCCCATAGCTTGGGGTGCCCCTGGCTCGACTCTTAGTTTAACGAGTGATGGTGTTGTATTTCATGTTCTTGTGTCAACAGTGTGAGTCTAAGTTTCTATCACTCGAGAGAGATGATCTCTTACCTGTAAGTGCAAGGTAGGAGTTGAGGGTTAGCACTTGTATGATTACATGTGTGTAAGTAGTGCTTAGTTTGAGAAGCTTAAAAAAAAAACAAAAAACAAAAAGAAACATGCAGGTTCCGATCATCTCTGGTTTCTGGGTATATAGATGATCATGGAAAGCATAGCAATCAGAGGAGGGCTCCTGCCTCTTGGTTTTGGTTGGTGGTGACAGTAGGAACTCAGACTCATTCTGACCATATGTATGGTGTGCGAGTAGTGAAGGCCGAATGAGAAGCGGTTGTCGTGCTTATGGGTCAGCTTGGTAAGGACGCCGAGAGGATGACTAGGAGAGGATGGAGCAGGGCTAGGGCCAAGAAGCACAAGTCTGGCGGACACCAAATCACCACCTCGGAAAAGACCAAAGTTGTTGACAACGGAGGAGCTAGATGTGCTTTGTGGGGTGGTGATGGGGCAATTTGGTGCCTGTTGTCGCTGATCCTTGACCTGTAAATTGCACACTGAAGCAAACAAACGGGCAGTAATAGGAAGGCGGAAACCATTCAAAGTGTTGCTGCAGCACTTCAAAGCCAACAATAATCGCCTTCAGTATGGCGGGAAGCTGCATGATACGGCTGAGGTTAATCCCTTACCAATGGCCACTAAGGTGTACTGTTTGAAACACCATCAACGTATGCGTGCATTTTTAGGCTCTCTTTTCCGCGATGCAAGCACTCGAGCCATCCCTAATGCACGGACAAGCCCTGATGATACTCTGTCAAAACCTGGTGGGCAGCTGCCATCTACACTTGCTCTCTCTTCAGACCAATCTTCGGACCTGCAGACCAAGGTTCAGCCCTTAGGTTCCAGTCAGAAGAAGCTTCGAAAGCAAAGAGACAAGAAGCTCTTGCCTGTGCAAGCCTCACAGCTAACACACGTGAAGTCAGAACCAGGACCTCTGCAACCTCTAGACCATGCTCGGCCAGGGACAACAACTGGTTAGGGCGGTGCTCCAGGTCTCCAGCATTTAGACAACAAATTTGGGACCGGAGGAATCTCTTTGGAGAACGGGCAGTCAGTTGCAGGGAATGGCCGACTTTCCCAAGGCTCTCCTGCGCTGGGCACTAGTGTGCCTGGTGTTTCAGGGAATGCAACACAACAATCTTTGGGAGGTGTTTCGGTCATATGACATGATCTAAGGGTATTTTGCAGTGCATTGTTACGAGGCACAACATTTGGAATAAGTCTGCGAGAAGCGTGCGCCCTGTGTTACCAAAATCTTAGGTTTTGCACCCTGGGGGCTGATGCAGATTGGGCGAGGCAAAAGCGCAGAACTTGATAGAGCTAGACGAGTTGGTAGGAGTTAGATTTTGTTCCTCTGAAGATTAGTTCGTTGGGTGCACAACTAAAGGGGCAGATGTGTCACTCAGGCTCCACATAATTCATTTACATGTACTTGCAATAGAAGCTTGGCAGCCCTGATGAAGAGCGAAGGTGTTCAGATTGCTTCACTGAGGCATGTGCACGTCAAGTGTGGCATGGAAGGGTGTGCTAGATGGAGTGGATGCGAAGAATCAAAGCCCCAGAGTCGGCATAGCTACAAATCTTGGCTGGAGCAGAGCAGTTCACCGGTGTATGTTTGAAACACCTGTAGGTGAAATCCAGGGAATCTGTGAGAACTACGTGGACGTGTTGGGAACTCGTAGATGACTTGGGAGCAATTTTTAATGGCGAGAACGTTTTGGTGTTAAAAAAAAAAAAACCCCTTTTGATCTAATTTAAATGATTTAGAGCCTAATTGGTCATATCTTTGTCAAATGGACTCCGTTTGACTCAGTTTTTTGGGGGGATAGCTGCAGAAAGAGGAAATCTACCTATCTAGCAGGATGACATGCATGGTACGGCAGAGTTGCCTGCCATGGTTGCTCACACTCCATTGTGGGGTACGAGCAAGCATTTGCAGCAGGTTGCTGATAGACGGGTGCAACAAGCCTGGGTAGAGGCCTTCGTACCGTCAAGAGAGGAGGAGAGTGCGATGATTGCACCAGGACCACCTCAGTTGTCGCCATTGGACACCACACCTATTGTGTGGCAGTGCCCGGATGAAGGCATATGCCTTCTGGACTTGTTTGGCGGGATCAGCACTGGATTGGCTGCAGTGTTGCAGGCAGGTGTACGAGTTTGACGTTACCTGTATGTGGAGAGGGATGAGACTGCACGACGCGTCTCAATACGCCATGTTGCTCAGTTGATGCAGCAGTACCCTGATTTTGTTGCCAGTGTCTGCAGTTCGTGGATACCAACAAGCATTGCCAGCAGACATCTCTTTGCTGGGGGCGCATGATTTGGAGCGGGTTGACCCTATTCATTTGGTAGTGGCAGGTTGGCCCTGCCAAGGGCATTCATCAGCTGGTCATGGCAATGGGTTACAAGACTCAAGGTCACGCCTGTTTTGGGAGATGTTGAGGGTCTTACGCTATTTACAGCTTCAGCAAACAGACTCTCCGGCATATATTTTGGAGAATGTACCATTGATGGGTGATTCTCGGGCCAAGGTGATGGCCAGTGTGCATCAAGTGCGGTCTTGGCTTGGGTTAGCAGTGTTGCTGGACGCAGCTGCATTGGGGTCACGGGCTCATCGCCCACGACTATGGTGGACCAACTTGATGCCACCTGCATTGCTCAAGCGTGCATTTGATGGGGTGCAGCGGCCACCACACCTGACGGTAGATAGCATTTTGGACATGGAGAGAAAGTCTCAGCGTGTGAGACACAATGACCGATCACTTTTGGCAGTGGTCAATAAGGTGGGTCACCCACGAGCCACATTGCCTACACTACTCAGCTTTCCAGGATCTCATGCTTTCCGGGATGGTGGACCTGGCCTCTTGTGGGATAGCCAGTTGCAGCAATTAGTGGAGCCCAATGCTGACGAGCGTGAGCAGGCGATGGGTTTTACCACTGGTACCACGGCGGTGCCATCTCTTTCTGAGGCATCACGTCGTCAGGTGTTGGGGCAAGCAATGGATCTCAATTGCTTGACCTGGATTATCAGCTATGGCTGAGCAGCGCAGAGTACGGAGTACACTTCCCTTGATGGTCTCCCTGCCTACCGAGACGGTACAGGCAGCGAGTGGGGGCGAACAGGTGAGGACCACGAGGTGCAGACCGCATCCATTGCACACGTAGGAGGTGCTCGAGGTTCAGAAGGAGTTGGCAGCCAAGGCGGCGGTGATGGATGAGGTTGGGGATTTTTCTCGGGTTGAGGAGGTCCTCAAGGATGGGATGATGGGGCAGGATGAGACATTGTCACTGATAGAGGAGGTAGTGATCACTGCTCAAGAGGTTGCAGCATAGCAACCACGAGACGCGTCTTCTACCTCTAAGCCTGCTGGACTCAAGGTTGCAGTCACGGAGGACAACTGGGAGCCTGATGTTGGACCTATAGTCACCGAAGGAGAGAGACGACGTATACGGCGGTTTGTGAGGACTTACAGGAACTGCTTTGCCTTCAGTTTGAAGGACTTATGAGCACTGAAGGGTCAAGAGATTCGCATTGAATTGGCTACTGACACACCAATCTTTCGGAGACCCTATAGATACAGTGACATAGAGAGGTCATTGATTCAGATGAGAACTCAGGACCTTTGGGAGGCTGGGTTGGTGGAGCTATCTGGGGGAGAGTATGCTTCAGCCATAGTGATGTCAGCCAAGAAGGATGTCTATGGCAATTGGACGGAGAGGCGTATGTGCGGTGATTACCGGCCTGTAAATTGTCAGACCAAGTCCGATAGGTATACCATGCCGATACCGGAGGAGATCTTTGATGCCATTGGGCATGCCAAAATCTTTAGCACTTTGGATTTACGATCTGGATATCACCAGTTGCCGATCAAGGAGGCGGATAAGCAGAAGATGACATTCTGGGGGATCAATGAGCACGAGAAAGATTGCCTATACCAGTGGCGGTTCTTACCATTTGGGCTTAAAAATGCTTTGGCAGAATTTCAGAGAGTCATGGACAGGATTCTAGCAGGGGTGGAGTTTACTCGGTGCTACATAGATGACATCATCATCTTTAGTGCTACGGTAGAGGAGCATGAGAGACACCTTCAGGTGGTATTTGAGCGCTTGAGGGCGCACAGATTGAACTTACATCCGGGGAAGTGCAAGTTTTTCCACAACCGAATTGAGTATCTGGGTCACATGATATATCCTGGAGGATTGGGGGTACAGCAGACTAAGGTAGAGTCCATTGCACAGATTCCACGCCCCACGGATGTGAGCCGAGTTCGAGCTTTCATGGGGTTAGCAAACTATTATAGACGGTTTGTTAAGGGATTTAGTGCCATTGCAAAGGCTCTAACCAAACTGACCAAGGTGGACCAGGAGTGGCAGTGGAAAGATGAGCAAGAACGAGCTTTCCAAGAGCTCAAGGCGAGGTTGACCTCGATACCCATCTTGAGACGACCTATCAGGGGGCGTCATTTTCAGCTGCATACAGATTGGAGCATGATGGGGCTTGGAGCGGTGCTTACACAGGTGGATGATGAGGGAAGAGAGTTTATAAAGGCTTATGACAGTCGCTCGAACAACGCTGCAGAGGCTAAGTATAGCTCATATGAGGGAGAGTGCTTAGCTGCAGTGTGGGCCGTGGCACACTTCAGGTGCTATCTATATGGCAATCTCTTCACCCTTGTCACGGATCACCAGCCACTCAAGTGGTTGATGGAGTCAGACAAGCTTACGGGGAAGCTTGCATGGTGGGCACTCATACTTCAAGAGTATAACTTTCAGGTTGTGCATCGACCGGGTTTGGTCAATCGGGATGTGGATGGGTTGAGTCGCAATCCATGCACGAGCCAGCAGGATGACACTGGAGCTCGGTGGCACGGTGAGACGGACGAGGAGATGGTGCCCGGATGGCATGCATTTGCATTTTTGTGTATCTTGGCAGCGGAAGGCCAGGTTGGACCTACAACAGGGATGACTGTAGACCGAGTGTCTGAGGATCCTGAGGCCAGCAATGAGCAAGGTGGCGCCAAAGATATACATGAGGATTCAGCTGTGTTGGACTATCTCCGCACTGGGGGCACGGCAGCCACTATGACTGCCAAAGAGAGGGATCGGATCCTACAACGAGCCAAGAGGTTCAAGTGGGAGGGGACACACCTGCTCTGAAGTGTGGGAAGATGGTTGAGTGAGGATTGTGCCTCACCCAACCCAGCGGGCACGGTTAGTGCGGCATGCCCATGAGGAGTTGGGGCATTTTGGGGTGCGACGCACTCATAGTCTACTGCAGGGGCAGGATTGGTGGCATGGTATGCACACAAAGGTGCAACAATTTGTGGCTAGGTGCATGGTGTGTGACAGGGTGCGTGCTTCATTCAACGCCCCTACTCCACAATTGCACCCTCTTCCGATCATGGGATTGGGCTAGAGGTGGAGTCTTGACTTCGTAGGGCCGTTGCCACTGACCATGCGCCACAATAAGTACGTGTTGATGATGGTGGAGCACTTCTCCAAGTGGATCGAGTTGGTTCCATTGCCTGATAAGGCTAGTGAGGGAGCTGCGTATGCATTCTTGGATTGTGTACTTAGCCGATTCGGTGCTCCAGCTGAGGTACTCACGGACCAAGGGAGATGAGTTCTTGGGGGAGTTTCAGACGTTGTGTGACAAGGCCTTGGTAGACCACCGCACCACTTCTCGGGATCATCCTGAGGCCGATGGCTTGGCAGAGAGGGTTGTTCAGACAGTGAAGAGGGGTTTGCGCAAGTATGGCTTGCAAAAGGGACACCTAGGAGATTGGGACCTTTAGTTACCATGGTTAGCCATGGGCTACAGGTTCAGCAAGCAAGCATCACTTGCCTCCTTCTCACCATATTTTCTTCTCTTTGGCCGAGAGCCAGATTTGCCTGCATCCATTCGTAGAGAAGCTACTACAGTTCTCAACCTTGACGATCCGGACGTGTGGGCACTACATGTGGTCAGCGCGCGGAGTTGTTCAAGAAAGTCATGCCCATGGCTTTCGAGAACCTTGCCATTGCGCAACATCGTGATACATTGAGGTATGCTATCATACGTGGTGGGGGCTATCGTCCTGGGGTTCGGAGATTTCACCCTGGTGACTATGTTTATTTGCAGCAGACTGCTCCAACGACCCTGGATGTGACTGCATGACATGTTATTTTGAGGGTTCGAGAGGTATTTCCCTCAGGCGTCTTGATCTTGGAGGGTCGGGATGGCATGACTTGGAAGGACCATGTGCGTAATTGCGCGCCATGTCACCTTCCGAATATCGATGGCAGGATTGATCCAAACCTGGCAGTGGTACCTGCAAGTTTGAGGTGCATGTTGTGTGGGTCTGCTAGAGGGGCAGCCACCATGCTGATGTGTGATCGATGTTCTAGAGGTTGGCATATAGGATGCTTGACTCCACCTCTTGAGATGGTTCATGATGGGGATTGGTTATGTCTGCATTGCATTGGATAGTGGGAGTGGATACAACCATGGAAGGCTAACAAAAAATGCAAGGCCAAGCTACTAGGAGACCAACACACGAGATCCTGACTCAAGTTCACAGATTGCAAGACGGCGACTAACGATGGGGTTGCTCTTGTACCCGGCCTCTTGGTCTATAGAGTTTGAGAACAAAAGGGACAGTGATAGAGGACTTAGTACGGCTGTGGCTATTACATCTTGTAGCTATCTGGAGTTAGAGGGACCTAACCACCAGCTAGGGGGGCGATTGTGGCAGACTACTTTATTGTGCATATATGTGTGGTGTGGTTTGGACAGTGATGTAGTTGTGTAGCGATACGTATGCGCACGACACACCCTTGAGGACCTCCTCAACCCGAGAAAAATCCCCAACCTCATCCATCACCGCCGCCTTGGCTGCCAAATCCCTCTGAACCTCGAGCACCTCCCACGTGTGCCATAGATGCGGCCTACACCTCGTGGTCCGCACCTGTTCGCCCCCACTCGCTGCCTATACCGTCTCGGTAGGCAGAGAGACTATCAAGGGAAGTGTACTCCGTACTCTATGCTGCTCAGCCATAGCCAAGCTGATAATCTAGGTCAAGCAATTGAGATCCATTGCTTGCCCCAACACCTGACGACGTGATGCCTTAGAAAGAGATGGCACCGCCGTGGTACCAGTGGTAAAACCCATCGCCCGCTCGCGCTCGTCAGCATTGGGTTCCACTAACTGCTGCAACTGGCTATCCCACAAGAGGCCAGGTCCACCATCTCGGAAAGCATAAGATCCTGGAAAGCTGAGCAGTGTAGGTAATGTTGCTCGTGGGTGATCCACTTTATTGACCACTGCCAAAGATGATCAGTCATCGTGTCTCACACGTTGAGACTATCTCCCTATGTCCAAAATGCTATCCACCGTCAGGTTTGGTGGCCGTTGCACCCCATCAAATGCACGCTTGAGCAGTGCAGGTGACATCAAGTTGGTCCACCATAGTCGTGGGCGATGAGCCCGTGACCCCACTGCAGCTGCATCCAGCAACACTGCTGACCCAAGCCAAGACCGCACTTGATGAACACCGGCCATCACCTTGGCCCGAGAATCACCCATCAATGGCACATTCTCCAAGATATATGTCGGAGAGTCTGTTTGCTGAAGCTGTAAATAGCGTAAGACCCTCAACATCTCCCAAAACAGACGTGACCTTGAGTCTTGTAACCCATTGCCATACCCGGCTGATGAATGCCCTTGGCAGGGCCAACCTGCCACTACCAAGTGAATATGGCCAACCCGCTCCAAATCATATGCCCCCAACAAAGAGATGTTTGCTGACAAGGCTTGTTGGTATCCACGAACTACAGACACCGGCAACAAATCAGGGTACTGCTGCACCAACTGAGCAACATAACGCAGTGAGACACGTCGTGCAGTCTCATCCCTCTCCACATACAGGTAACGTCGAACTCGTACATCTGCCTGCAACACTGTAGCCAATCCAGTGCTGATCCCGCCAAACAAGTCCAGAAGGCATATGCCTTCATCCGGGCACTGCCACACAATAGGTGTGGTGTCCAATGGCGACAACTGAGGTGGTCTTTGTGCAATCACCGCACTCTCCTCCTCTCCTGACGGTACAAAGACATCTACCCAAGCTTGTTGCACCCGTCTATCAGCATCCTGCTGCAAATCCTTACTCGTACCCCACAATGGAGTGTGAACAACCATGGCAGGCAACTCCGCCATATCATGCATGTCATCCTGTTCTGCTGGAGGTGGCACATCATCTGCATGGGCATTGCCCTCCAGCAACTCTCCAGGCCAATTAACTGCAGTTGTGAAGGCTGCTAGTGTTGGCATCTTGCCCCGCTGGGCAGCAGCAACACCCCCAATGAATATCACAGGAACCTGTACACGACGACCATCCCCTGATTGTCATCTAGGCCTGTAGGATGCTGACTCCTCCCAAAAATCCAGGGTGAAGCCCATGTGATACAACACTGCCCCACCAACGAAGACATCGTAAGAGACCGCGTCTGTCATAATGGCCTTGGCTGGCATCACTGAGCCATCTATAGGATGATCCGGCTGTAGTCTAATGGCCAACTCACGCCGTATCATGCCCCAAGCCTGCTCTAATCTCCCAGAGATGTCTGTATCTGGAAAGGACAAGGCTCCATATCCGCCTCCATGAGGCCCAAACCTGCAATAGCAGCTCTGCCCAACATCAGTGGCTGAGCTCCCGAGTCCAACAAGGCCCGCAGTGGCCGGTACCTCTTGCCTGCCGGTCCACTCAAAGAGAAAATATCATCCTGATTGTCTAACAAGACAACTCCAGATGTCACCATGGCGCGCTCAAAGGCTGGCATAGCTAGCAGCTCCGTCAACCTGACAGCTGCAGCTTGACATGGCGCAGCCGTGGCAGTCTTTACCCTCAAATCCGAGGATCCCTCTGCCACTACACCTTCCACTAACTCCGCAGAAGATGAAGTGATCTCCTCACTCTCACAGAGTGTTGTTGCTAGTCTGAACACTACAGCTGGTCTTACCCCCGGCGTCGCAATCATGGTTGCCAAGAACACTGTGGCCTGACACAAAGAGGTGGCCGCCCCCAACAACACACTGGCTGCACTAGCCTTGGCAGCAGGTGTCAGTGCTGCACGTGTAGCTCTCCCCAATAGCTCAATAACGGCCTCTACTTCGGTATCCGTCGGGCGAGAACTAGGTGCCATGGATGTCATCGACCCTATCTCCGCCAAGATGAATGATTGAGGCAACCTAGCTTGACGGCGAGCCTCCCCACGCTGTAGATCCAACTCCACATCTGCACCTCGTGGCTCATGGCAGTAGACTCCACCTGCAGTAGTGGTAGTGCTGCCCCACACATAAATCTCATGTCTCCCATGTCTCTTCCGTCAGGATGACGCTGCTAAGGAAGAACAGGAAGTGGACCCTCAGGTCTTGGAGCTGGTACCACCTGAGCTGTAGCCATGGCAGCAAATCTTTGTTCTAGCTGCTGAAGCCGGTTGGCCATGCCTTGGTCAACGCCCTAACCTCCACATCCTTGGCCATACTGTGCTTGCCCTGTCATGCACCTCGTGCCTGACCACCTCGACCTCTCTGAGGTGCTCCACCTCTCCCTCGACCACCATTGTTCCCTTGGAACTGGCCTCGCCGCAACTCAGGGTGCAAGTCATAAGACTGGGCATCTCCATGCCCATACTTGCCACAATGCCCACACTGCAACTATGCAGGCTGTACTTGTGTCGGCCCTTTGTCACTCTCTGGGCAATCTTTCTTGACATGGGGTCCTCCACATGTCCAACGTACCACCCCTGGTTGTTGTTGGCCTGCAAAAGATGCTACTGGCCTCTGCACTTGAGGTCCCATGTAAGCTCCATGGAATTTGGATTGGGCAACCTTGCCCCCCTGACCACATTGTTGGGCAGTCCCTTGTGCCTGTTGGCTGGCAGCTGCGCCTCATGCAGACATGTCCTTGCCAAATCCAATGGTAACAACTCGCTCCTCCACCATGTTGAGCTCAATCCGCTCAGCCAACAGAAACACATCTGCTAATGTGGGTTGGGCCGCTTGTAACAGGGTTGCATCCCGCACCCTTCTCCTGAGCTCATTGTCCAAAATTCCATACCAGAACTGGACTGCCTGAGCTTCAGTAACCCCTTGGGTCACATTTATCAAGCGCCTCATACAAGTGTAGGCCTCTCGCAAGCTCTCACTGGATTTGCACTGGAAGTCTTGCAAACTTCGCAGCTTCTCTGTCCGTACGCCTTGGTAGTTCCTCCACAACTCCTGGAAGAACTCCACCACCGGGTTGAATCTAGGCACATGTGTTGTAGCTGTGGCATGAGGAGTAGTAGCACCTTTTGAACTGGTACCACCTGCAGAAGTACCGACACTACTTGTTCCACTACTAGTGCTGGCAGTGGGAGATATTGGTGCTGATGCAGCTACTGGTCGCGTCATGCCTCGAGTAATGGAGACGTAGTCAAGTGACCAATATATCCTCCACTCCTCAATCTCTGCTTCATGTCCTCGCCTGAACTCGTGGTAATCGTCCATAGGCAGGCCTTCCAAATGCTGGAACAGTCACTTCCACACCATGAATGGGGTGAACAGCTGTGGATTGCGTATCTGCTGCAAATCACACTAGTTGTCGAACTCCTAGATAAAGTCATCCAGCTTGATTGTGCCCACAGCTCCAGAGTACCTACGAGGCCCCTTGGTAGTTCCATACATCTCCTCCATGTCGTCCCACAATAATGACGAAGAAAACTGCACACATGTTGATGAAGCCTCC
The DNA here is from genome assembly GCA_030704615.1 of Takakia lepidozioides. NCBI lineage: Eukaryota > Viridiplantae > Streptophyta > Takakiopsida > Takakiales > Takakiaceae > Takakia > Takakia lepidozioides. The sequence goes on along the minus strand of CM060731.1, from coordinate 10,397,299 downwards.
GAGTCTGTGTCAGACTCTACACTAGTTGAGGGTGGAGATGAAGGTGGTCTGAACCGAACCCCTCGTCTTGTGAACCCACTCTCACTGTTACTGTTTGTAGCCGTACTCCCCTCAAAACCCTTGGGTAACTCCGTGATGATACTCACAACCCGCACCTCCTCCACGTGACACTATAAGGCTCTAGTACTAATTCTAATAGTGACACGGGTGGGCATCTGTTGCGGTTTAAGGGTCATATCCCAGTGGCTCAGGGCACCTGCACTTGCATCCACCGCAAGAACTCCTATGGTTGGCTGGTCATCAACCTAGTCTCACCATAGAAGAAACATTGGTGTTCTTGCTGGTCATCACTCCAGCCTCACCACCGACAACATACTCTAGGATTGACCGGTGATCAAATCCGGCCTAATCCCTATGAAAGCAAGCGCCCACACAAAACCAACATGACGCACAGTCAAGCATGCAGGTGTTGGGGGGGATCCAAACACAAGAAATCAAAACATCAACACCCCCACACCAAAATCCCTCCGCAGTGCTGCTCCTGCAGAATACCCCAGCCCAAAAACCCGGACTGACTCTTGCCTCCACCTATGGAAAGGTTTTGGCCTACCGAGAGGGTGGAAAGCTATGGGGAGGAGAGACTAAAGCAATTCCTAACCCCAGCATGCCCTCATCCCGACACTCTCCATTTCCTCTCTAGCCATACACTAATGTCAAAGAGTGACAGGTGTGTTACGAACAGAAAGCTTGGTGATCATCCCTAACTTGAAACAGCTTATTCAATGGACCTCAAATATATGTGGGGAAGATCTAATTTACATTAGAAAAATTCTATAGATTTTTGGTCAGGTCCAAAAAACTAAAACGAGGTCTGAGTTGATAGATTTCCCCTTCCTGCAGCTATCTCCCCAAAAACTGCGTCAAACGGAGCTCATTTGACAAAGATGTGGCCAAACAGGCTCTCTAAACATAATATATGACCTTAAATGGAAACAAATACAAGGAAAAACTATTTTCAATTAGTTTCTTTTGGTTCCCTGATCCCACGTTTTTTTTTTTCTTTTTTTTTTTCTTTTTGCGATTCCCTGTAGGTTCCCATCAAGTTAAAAAAATACAGTGCCATGCGAGTGCCATGCGAGTGCCCGCAAAATCCCCAAGCCATTTAGAGCCCGACACCACCTTCGGCCAGCGATTCAAGAGCAATTGGCCCTCATTTGAATTGACTAATCAATTTCACAGCCATCCACCATTTTCCAACTTCAATCCAGCTTCACCTTGACGTGGTGGCCAGCCATATCGTTGACTATTGGTATTCGATTGGCAGGCAAAACGAACCCTGATCAATTCCAATTCAAATAGCCCACCATGGAAAATACAAAGATTAATGAGATCACCACAACCTGGTCACGGCGGAGGAGCTTGTCAATCTTCTTCACACCTTCCTCGAGTCAAGGCCATCCAAACTCCATTGTTCGCAGGTCTCCAACAGTCTCAAGATCCGTCATGTTCATCTTGCCACTGACATCAATCCATCATGATTACCTTACCCTCTCAGCAACGTAAGTGTCACTGAGGTGTTACTTGACTACCTAGGTGCGCTATGACATCGCCCCTGTAGATTTATCAAACCTACAGATGGACGAGTGGACATCCCAACCAGGACCACCTGAGCAGTAGTGCCGATTGCCCAAGTTAATTCTGATTCAAGCTTCTGTCCGCAGCTCCACCATTGCAGAGTTCGTCGATGGAGCTAGCTAATCGTCCTCCATTAGAGCCAATGTCATATCCAGCCCGATAGGTCGACTTTGGATACGATTAATGAAAACAAAACGAGGGTCTGGTCTGTTCAGCTTTTGTCCGAGTCGATGGAAGCCGCCAGACCACGAACCCAATATTCTGATGGCAAATCATTCATTGAGTTCTTCCAGCCAACATGGCCTCACACCGTGCTCCACTTCTCTTCACATCTCTACCGTCAGGTTGCTCTACCGAGACACTGCCGCTCCCCGCTTCTTCCTGTTCTTAACAACCATCAACTTGAGTGACGGCTTTTCATTATATTTGCTAACTCAGTTACCAATAAGCCACTCCATATTCTGCTTGTCATTGTGGTTTTTAAGCACCAGCCTGCAAGTACCTTGTAAACATATCGACGCCAACCAACTGGCTACGTTGCGGTCAGCCCCGTCATGTGTTGTTATCAGCTTCCTAGCTTACAAGATCGGCTAACATCAACCCTTGCAGATACTCTTCCGTGTGGCTTATCCCTGGCATATTATAGGCTAGATGTTGCAGGTCATGAGCTGGTTCCAATACGGCTTGGCAGCAACGGCTACACCATTCGGAGCGTTGCTAGCCAATCTTTCTTCTCAAAATTTCATTTTTCTCTTAACTACAGGTTTTCTCGACACGAGTAATCCCTTCAACTGCTAATTTTTTTCCACTCAATCTTCCACTCACTCAACTGAGCTGACATCTTAAGGAAGCTTCAAACACAAAAACAAGACACTAGTGCTAACTAAGACTCGTATCTCGCACTAAAAGACACAAGCCATCTCGCTCGAGTGATATGAAAACTAAACTCACAGAGTGTCTGTTGACACAAAAACACGAAATACAATACAATCACTCGTTAAAATAAGAGTCGAGCTAGGGGCACCCCAAGCTATGGGGACTCCACCCCACAACATCCTACTCTCCCTCCATAAGTACATTCAGATGCTAAGCAGCGAGGGAGCTACGTCGTGCAGGCTCAACTCGAGAGAGATGAGTCGCACGACTGACTGACGAGCTCGTGAAGTTAAGATGGTTCAGGTGTCAAGCTAAACTTGACACCTGACTTAACACTTGAACTAATTCCAAGTGTTAAATACAAATAACTAGATTTATTCTAGTTAGTTTCACACTGTGTTTATTTAACTTGACATGGCCATTTGAACTGTTCAGATGGTCATTTGAATACTAGTACCATTTTTATTTTATTAATTTTTAATACGTTTATTGACATTCAGATGTCATTGCTCATGTCCGGATTGATTTTTTTTCTCTTAAAACCACTCTATACATACCAGATTCATACTTGAAAAAATCAGGGGCTGCATTATTGGAAAACCTACCTGCCTTAAAAAAAATTCAGCACTGCATACGAGGACCCTTCTGGTATTTCCAATTCAAGATATCAGACCAACACTGGTTGATACCCTCTGCGTACCCAATACCCTCCCAACACTAGTAGTATTGACCTAGTTTATTAGGCACTTCTGCGCCTTCTTTTCTTTTCTTTTTTTTAAAATAAAAAATAAATATTTTAAAAAGGGAAACACCTGGGAGCGACAGCTCACAAATCAGGCCCCTTTGTAATGAGAGGAGAAAATAACCTCTTTCATTTATGCACCATGGAGGCGAATGAGTGGGACATCGCCCAGGAACCATACCACACCCCTCAGTAGCAAGATTTGACCCCGGAACCATCTGGGTGGCACTAAGTGCACTTAACCAACTGAGCTACTGACTGTTGGTGCACCTAATAATTAATAAAAATGTAGAATTTAGGACCAGGCTGGTCTGGTTCCTGATACCAGGGTTGATACTCGGGTCTGATACCCATACCAAACCAACACTGGTACATACAACCTTCACATTCTTTTATCACATATCAAACATTATGTTTAAAAAAAAAGAAAATTACCCCAACAATAGTTTTTGAGGGAGGTCAAAAACAATTGTTGAGGTAACATCTATTTTCAAGACCATTATGTTTTTTTTACGAGAAAATTACCTCAACAATAGTTTTTGAGGGAGGTGCCTAACAATTATTCATTATTTATCCAGGGTCGACTGTAATACATGCCTAATGTTTGTAGGTGAGGGACCTAAATAATAAAAACGAATCTGCCAGCGTAGGGTTAGCGAATACCATACTAGTCTGGAGTTGATGGCTAGGATTTAGTATTGATACTCGTTGCAAGCGTTTCACAACCATTCTTCGACTAGTATCAATCCTTGTTGACGGGAAGTAGGGAAGAGTGTTAATATGGTCTCAAGGGGACAAGTCTTAGGTCCTTGAGGTGTCTCAAACCAAATTGTTCATGCGTGGAAAAAATTTCAGCCCACAAATTGCGCCATGAGAGCAAATGTGCATGCAACATTGATTTGCAATAAAGTATGATATGAAGTTTGCAGTCGGTGGCAATGAGATCATTTTTCATGTGCAGTTCCGCTTTTCATGTATGATACACTCTTCAAGTGTTTTTTAAGTCAATTGAAGGCTTGTTTGATACCAGATCCCAGTATATATACCAGCTGGTATTACTTGGGCACATTTCTATTGATACCATTGCTTAAGTGATGAAAATTTTCTCAATACCCTTACCAGACTGGTATCTAACTTGATAAATATCCCCGGTACCAATGTTCCCCTGGTATGTCATTTTCAGATCCACCCATATACCAGGACCAGCCTGGTATCCCAAAATGTTGATACCAGACCAACATAGGTATTTACTAAACCCTAAACCTTTCCAACTGTTTTTTTTGTTTTTTTTTACCTGTTTTATTTTTCCTATACCTAAACATCTGGCACAACCCTACTTCTCTTTGCTTGTGTTTTTCACAATTTGGAAATTTTGGTGTTTTTCATACTTTTCGAGTAATTAGGCACTTCTCATGAAATTTTTCCAAATTTTAGGCACATTTTCCAAAAATGTTCTCAATTTAATTAGGCACTTGATTTTGAATTAATTATTGCCTAATAAGCTAGGTCAGTACGTATTAATAGGTTTACTCCAGTATATATAATTCTAATAAATATTTGCTGTGATCATTGGATTGTGCTTCGATTTTGATTTTGTAATGGCTCGGGAAATGACTACAATCCAACGAACTTCTTTAACATGCACTACCAGACTCGATGGTATGGGATGGCTCGAGATGGTACTTAAATATATTGCCACCAATGTATGGAAGTGCATGTCATGGCAGAGCATGGGATGGCCCACATACAGACATCGCTGTAAATGTATGACGTCGAACATGGGGATGTAGACATGAGTGAAGAAGAGGGTTTTACTGTGAGAAATTTGCATTTTAAAATTCATAACCCAGGCCCAAATCAGGAGGCAACGGTCGCGAGTGAGACTGGCAATGAATACTTACACAGTCATCATCTCGTTGCACACGCTCGTTCAATGTTCAATCCCACAACCTCGGCACTGCCCAATCCTACATCGCGTCACCCACTAAAGGAATCTTTAGAACACAAATTTGTTCGCAGAGAGAATCAGAAAAGAGAGAAGATGCCAAGAGAGGAAGAATATGCTGCAATGTTTCTTTGAACCCCACCAACAGCCATTTGCCACGTAGTATCCATGGTTTTGATATAAATACCACGTGGGCAGGTTGCAGATACGAGGAACATAACATGTACGAGGCGTGGGGAAGACGAAGGGAGGATGGCGATGGCCTCGTACCCCAAGGCGCTGGGGGTGGCAGCGGTTTGCTACATAGGAGTTGACTACCTGCGAGAAGTAGCACCAGATCTGCATGAGAGACTGAGACCTTTGTTATGGGGATTTTTTGCAGTTGCAGCAGCAGTTCGGGCTCCTTTCTATGGGTACTGGAATCGCGAGCTTCGCAGTGTGGGGGTGTTTGTGGGATCTTTAGTATTCATGCTGAGCGCTCTGGTCATCGAAGCTATTTCGGTACAGTACGTCACCACAGTGATGGGTCTTGACTGGCATTGGTAAGCCTGACCCTCCTAGTGTTGTTTCCATGTACTGTGTACACTCACAAATGAGAAATTCATGGGATTTCGGGTTTGATTGCGAATGGAGACAAATGGATCGTGCGAGGGATGAGTATGGAATTTAGCTTCCTCGTAGAATTAATAAGTTTAGCAATTTGGCGTGAAAATTGGATCCCCATGACAGACATGTGTGACCTACTATAAATTCGGGTAGCAACATGATTTTGAGGAAGGGGCCTTAAATATTGAAGCAAATCTAGTAGTCGGATTTGCCTATCGAAGCCACATGGTTTCTTTGTAAAGATTTCTTTCTGGAAATCATAAGTGAACTTGAGCTGCATCGACATTTCCAAGATCTGTACCAGTTGGTTTTTTTTTCGTTTGCAGTGGGGAGGCGGAAGTTAGCAGTAGCATGATGTTTGAGGCCCAAGTGTGGGCCTTTTATTTAGTGCATGTGGAATATATTTTTGGACTGTGAGTTGTGTCCTGCAAGAGTTGGGGCAAGATTTTGCGACATGATTGTACAGCCGGTTGTTTTCAGTGTTCAGAATAGTTTCTGATCTTAGGCACACCACCTATTATTGCGTTGGAGAGTTATTTCTCTCCTACCTCCTCTCTTTGTTATGCCTTTTCCTTTGCTTTGGTCTCCCCTTCCTGCACCCAGTTTAAGATATCTGAAAAGCTTGTTCTTGAAAGTTGGGGGACCAAACCTGCAATGCACACACCCACACTTTCTCTATGTCGTACACTTCTTGCAGGAGATCTGCCCCCCTTCCGGACATTGGCCAATGGCTGTTATTGGCTCTAAACGAGAAACTCCCTTCTCCAGTCGTGCAGCTGCTACGGGCCCCAGTTATTGGACTCCACCACTACCTGATGCTCTTCCTTCTTCTGGCATTCTCTGTGTTGTATGGTTGCATCAAAGCCCCCGGTCTTGGCATTGGGGCACGCTATATGTTTACCATGGGGGTAGGACGGCTCATTCGTGTTTTGACGTTTGTGTCAACTATTTTGCCGTCGGCAAGACCTTGGTGTGCACATGCTCGTTTTCGAACAGCCAGTTATCCGCACCCTTGGGCACAAAAATTCTATTTCCCGTACGCCAACAACCCTGAGAGTATACGGGAGCTAATTAACCGCGATGAGAGCTATGGCAAGTCATTTCCTTGTCTCTTGACAGATGTGTTTTTTTTGGTGTCTGTAACATCTCGTCTGTCCATGAAATTCACTTGTCTATCAGTTTGTCAGTGCATGCTTATCTGGTAGCACACCTGGAGTGGAACAGCTGAAATGACGACTATGACTTTGCAGCAGCAATTGCATGGAAGATGTTTCTGCCGATAGGGGCCAAGTGCAACTCGTCAAATGGTGTTAAGATAGAGGAAGAATAGTTCCAGCTAGATGAGACTTGAATCGTCTCTCTATATCTCTCTAGAAAGATCGTTTTTCAGATTGGATCAGTATTCAGGCGACATGTTTGGTTGTGGTTGTGTTTATGTTTGCAGCATCAGTGGGTGAATACCCAGCCGAGTATGTCCCAAACTGGGGACCCATGCAGTTCCTGGTCAACATTTTAAGACCCCCAGACCCTGAGCTTTACCCTCACAGCGCGGGTGAAAACTGGTTTACGACCTTGAAGAGAGCCGGCGGTGGTTGCAATGATTTAATTTTCAGTGGCCACATGCTGGTCTCTGTCCTTACTGCCATGGCATGGACGGTGCGTCTTCCCATATATCTTGTCATTGTTATGAGCTGGTGTCTGCAATATACTGCTGTTGTTTGAGGTTTGTTCCGAGTTCCTCTTCTGAATGTCTCAAAGCACTGAATTGAGAGGGAGGAGGAATGGTTCCCACTGGAGGTCAACCCTCCTGGAGCCCATTGTGGAGCTTCTATCACCAGGATATCCTGAAATTGCTTTGGTGCTCCTTCAACCACTCCACGTACAAGGAATCGCATGTTGGTCAAAGAGCTGGCATTGGCATCAAACTGGGAAAATTTAAATACCAACTGTGGCCCTCTACCTGCGATGGATGTGACACATGTGGCTGGGGTTGCACTGCGAGAGAGAGAAGGTGTTTGCCGTAGCCTTTGGCCATGGACCCTGTGCCCAGTCTGGCGGAACAAGAGGGAACGATCACCGGACACTAGCTTTGTGAGGGTCTCACTCCAGTAGTGGGATACCTTGGTATAAACAATCTCTAAAATCCCTTCACACAACCATCAACCTGCTGTGTGTGAGCTGCCCAGCAAATAGGGCCTTGGCTTCAGTCTCAGCCTCAAGATTTTAAAAGTTGGTGAATTGAGGTACAGGGACTATGTTCTTGATGGTCCTGAAGAGGGTCGCTCTCTGATGAGAATACCCCCGGACATTGTATCAGAAAATGGATATTGTCTTGAGGCCGCCCGCACATCAGGCATTGACAAGCTCCCTTTCCTCTCTGCACCTGTTTTTTGTTCAAAGGTAGACTCCCCACCCTGAGTTTAAATTTCAGTCTAGGGCCAAGGGTAGGTAGGCCCTTCACATGTCACAAACTGGAAACAAGTTCACGGAAGTTTTATGCCTAACTTCGTTTTGTTCAAGCACCCATTCCCAAAAGGTAGGTGTTACTGAGCCGAGTACTACAGCAAGGGGACATATGGAGGCCTTTGATTTGCAAAAGCATTCATAGATTCAGAGCAGAACTCAGTCAAGTCCAGGTAAGTTCCAGGTAAGTTCCTCATGGTGTCAACTCTCTTTGTGTTGCCATACTAAGCAGCCCTTCAAAGTGGTTGAGGAGTCTGACTGGATACCTTACTTGTAGCCATAGTTCAGCAGTAAATGATTCAGCTCCTTCAGCTCTTGCCTGCTCCTCTTCCAAATGAGAAGAGTGGCCAGGCCTTGTAGGCAGCTGCTTTAGGTTAAGACCTACAGAGAACCCTGATGATTCATCCTAATGAGTCATCCCGTTCTCCAATTTCCTGTTCCATTCTAGGCAGAAAATTCTGAACAGAATAACGTGATCAGGCAATTCTTGAATGCTGTTACAAAGAACTTAGCCACATTCAAGGAAAGAATGTATTCATAAGACGTTGTTGCCGTAGCCTTGTGGCCATTGACCCTGCACTCAGTTTGAGCAGAACACAAAGGGACAGAAACTACCTTTGTCACGGGCTGACACCGGTAGTATGACTTACCTTCGAACAGACAATTCATCTGAGTTTTCCAGATATCCTCTAGAAATCCCTTTACACAAGCATCAATCTGCTGTGTGTGGTTTGCCCAATAACTAGGCCTCAAAAGGGCCTGGGCTTTTGGCTCAGCCTCGAGACTTTCAAAGTTGGTAAACAGGGGTACAGGCACAATTCCCTTGATGGATTTGAAGAGGACGTCTCTCTGGTTAGAGTACCTAGGACAATGAATCAGAAAGTGAATATTGTCTTCAGGTTGCCCACACAACGGGCATTTGCAATCCCCCTTTCCTCTCTGCTTCTGTTTGCTGTTCAAAGGTAGGCTTCCCGCCTTGAGTTTAAATTTCAGTCTAGTGCCGAGGGTGGGTAAACCCTTGAGGTCATCCATGATGGCCTCTCCCATGTCACAAACTGGAAACAAGTTCAGGGAAGTTTTCTGCCTATCATTTTCATCAGACAATTTCCTGGCGACAGACATTGCTTTGGACAGTACCGCCTCTAAGTCAGATTTATCCAGCAGGGATAAGAAAGGCTTGCGGACTTAGATTCAGATCCTTGAGAATCTCTTCTACTCTCTTCCGCCAGGGCTTAGCCTGTTTGACAGGGTGATCCTGCGTCCAAGATATAGAGTCGATTAACTCAGGATATCTGATATTAGTCATATGTGGCAACTGGCCCCACCATCTGACGTTCAAGGAAAGAAAGAGATAGAGAGAGAAAAATCCTCAAGCCTCTCATTTTCAGGTTTCCTAATTCTAACACAAGGCATTGGCTACAGTAGACGGGCGAGAGCAATGTACATTGACCGGATCATGTTGAAGGTGTACACATATACTACAGTATGTTGCTGCTACAGAGCCTAGCACAAGACATCATGGACTAATTCACCATCAAATGTCCTGTTTGTTCACTAGGATTCAAGGATAGAGAGAGAGCGATCAAGCAATTCTTGAGTGTAGTAACAAAGAAAAGGATGTAGTCATAAGAATAGGCCCCACGCCCAGTTTGGACAGAAACATAGGGAAAAGGTACTACCTTTGTGAGGGGCTCACGTGACACCTTCGTATAAACAACTAGTTCGGGCTTTCCAGATATCCTCTAGAAAGCCCTCCACACAAGCATCAATCTGCTGTGTGTGAGCAGCCGAAAAGTTAGACCCAACAGGGCCAGGGCTTTAGGCTCAGCCTCGAGATTTTCGAAGTTGGTGAACAGACACGCAGGGACCATGTTCTTGACGTTCCTGAAGAGGGTCACTCTCTGGGGAGAATACCCCGGACAATGTATCAGAAAATGGAGATTGTCTTCAGGTTGCCTGCACATTGGGCAATTACGATCTCCTTTTCCTCTCTGCATCTGTTTATTGTTCAAGATAGGCTCTCCACCCCGAGTTTAAATTCATCGGACAGTCTTTGGGCATCAGACTTGGCTTTAGACACAACCCCTCCAGGTCAGCTTCATCCAAGGGAAGAGAGAGAGAGAGAGAGAGAGAGAGAGAGAGAGAGCCTGCCATGGGAAAATGCAGATCATTTGGAAGTCTAAAATGAATTCACTTGACTGTAAAGGGAATCTTATCAGGCCAGTGAACTCAAGGGGCTGATAATTGGTGCTTGGTACATGCAGGAAGCGTATCCGGGGTGGACTTCAGTGCTAGTATGGCTGTTGGTCGTACATTCAGCACAGCGTGAGATTCGAGAACGACATCACTACAGTGTGGATGTCGTTGCAGGGATTTATATGGGGATTTTGCTGTGGAGGATTACCAGTTTTATCTGGTCAAGTCGAGACCAGGCAAAAGAGTTAAGAATGAAGCAATTTGCTGCAATGGAAGGGGATATTGTGAAAGCGGCAAAAGATGGGGATATTGATAGAATCAGGGGCATGTTGGATAAGATGGAGAAAGCTGGGAAGGAAACAAAGATATCAAGGTGGACCTTGTATGTGTTTGGGGGGTTCATACTTTCCACCTCTCTTGGGCTTGGGCTTCTTGCATTTACATGGACAGCTGATGGATAACAGCTGTGATTGTTGAATTATAGCAGATTGTTCAGTAAAGAGGCTGGCACCCCTTGTGAGATTCAAGGAAACACTTGTTTGTAGTGGGAAGCTACTTTATCAAGAGGCTATGAGCAGTATGACAATCCTTTTGGCGATAACTTTCGAGTCTAACCCTGGCTCATTGTCATTGTTGTGCACTGCATGCTCGCTCTCCAGAGTTAGCCTTCCTTTGAGGGCCTCTTTGAGGCTTCCAAAATGCTTGCTCCATAAGGACGATACTAACTTGCTGCTTGTTCGATTGCGAAGTTCCACTAGTGACGCCCAAAATGAGAGACCAACACTCTGTTGGCTCTTCCCTAGCGTGTCACCGACGCGTCGGTGCCTTTCGTCAACGTCCGTCTCCGCTTTCATCGTCGAGACCGTTTGTCCACCGCCGGCATCTTCCCGAACCTTCCAGTCCCCCGAGGGCCGGTTACCGACTTCTCCGGTCGTGCGTCACTGGGATTTCCGGTCACAGACTTTAGGATAGGGTAATTTTAGTCTAGTCCTTTTCAGTTTTTCAACTTTACATTTAGAAGAGGTTAAAAAGGAAAAGATGGAAGTAGGAGAAACCCAGTCACAGTGGGGGTAGTGGGGGTACATATTAGGGTAGGGTAAATTTAGTTGTTGTTTAGTTTCTTCGTTTACTTTTAGTTAACCAATAAGTTCCAAGCCCTTTTTTGATTTTATCAATTTTGGGTACCCAGCTGCAGTAAATTGCCCCTAGAAACCTACCAAAAATCATCCAGAGATTCCAGCCTTATAGCAATGGGCCCAGCTCATTTATGCATAACATACCAAAAAAAGGAGCCAATTCCACCGTGGAAATTGTGAGATTATAGCGTTTGCCCGGACCTCAAATATCAGGTCCCAAATAAAAAGTGAGAAAGAAATTGGTTTGACAAAATTAAAACCTAGCTTTATCCAATTTTGCTTGCCCCAAGACCCACCATTTCCAAATCAATAGTGGAGTGGCTATGACCCCACTAAATTGCAGGTCCAACTGATTTTTTCACCTATGGTTGCTATGCTTGCAATTACATAGGGGTAGAAATCTCAAAATTGACAAGAGAAAATGTGCCTCCAAATGAAGTACTTTTTTTTCTACAAATTTTTTAAAAGCCAATGGTGGATGTGTGTATGTAATGCTCACTCACCACAAGGTGAAGTGCTTTTTCCAAAATTGCTAATTTTCTGCCAAAAATGGCTTTTGGAATGCAATCTGTTTTGGGCTTGTTTACCTGCCACGTCAGCAGTCAACAAGTCCTTTTCAGGCCCCAAAACGTAAATGAGATAAAGATTCTTTAACGTCCAGTGAATTTACAGAGCCTACTGCTCAACACACATGCCATCGAGGGCCCAATTGACGGTCTGAAGGCACATGTTGAAGGATTGAACCCAGGATCACCTAGGTTATGCACAGGTAAGGCAGACACACCCAACCACTGGGCTACCTGCTCAAGTGCAGAGATCTAAGATATTTTTTGTATGTAAAAGCTTTTGTTTTTTTAATCATACTCGAGACAAATCCCTTGTCATTAAAGCTTCAGGAGTGGGGCCCATCAGATTAGATCTGCAAAATTAGGTCGAACTGCAAATTCAAAGTGACCCGATTCAGGTCGCTTGGGAACTTAAGGGTTAAGGTTACTAGTTACTACGTTACTACAGGTTAATATGGAAAAGATGGAATAAAGGTAAAATGTACAGAAGAAGGCAGAACGACGACCGGCTATGGCCGGTGGGGTGTGAGGTTCGGCGAAGGCCTCGTGTTTCTCGAGCAGCTCCTTCGCCATCTCTTGTTTACTTTTCCTTAACTTTTTCTTTGCTGTTCTGCGTTATATAAACGCAGGCCTTCGCTCTCTCTTCTCACTTCTTACTTGCTTGGGAATTGTAGAGCGCTCTCTCTGAGTTCTCAGTCTCCTCTCAGCTTTCTCTCTGTGTAGTGCTAGAGTTTGCGCTTGTAGGTGTTTCTGTAAGATTTGAGACACCATGCAGATCTTTGTGAAGACGTTGACCGGGAAGACCATCACCTTGGAGGTCGAGAGCTCCGATACTATTGACAATGTTAAGACGAAGATCCAGGACAAGGAGGGCATCCCCCCCGACCAGCAGAGACTCATCTTTGCGGGAAAGCAGCTCGAGGATGGCCGAACCCTTGCGGATTACAACATCCAGAAGGAATCCACGTTGCACTTGGTGCTGCGTTTGAGAGGTGGTATGCAGATCTTTGTCAAGACCTTGACTGGGAAGACCATCACGCTTGAGGTGGAGAGCTCGGATACCATCGACAACGTCAAGACTAAGATTCAAGATAAGGAGGGCATCCCCCCTGACCAGCAGCGTTTGATCTTTGCTGGAAAACAACTCGAGGACGGCCGTACTTTGGCTGATTACAACATCCAGAAGGAGTCCACTTTGCACTTGGTCCTCCGTTTGAGGGGAGGCATGCAGATCTTCGTGAAAACCCTGACTGGGAAGACTATCACTCTTGAGGTGGAAAGCTCGGATACTATCGATAACGTGAAAACTAAGATTCAAGACAAGGAGGGCATCCCACCTGACCAGCAGCGTTTGATCTTTGCTGGCAAGCAACTCGAGGACGGCCGTACTTTGGCTGACTACAACATCCAGAAGGAGTCCACCTTGCACTTGGTGCTCCGTTTGAGGGGGGGCATGCAGATCTTTGTGAAAACCCTGACCGGGAAGACTATCACTCTTGAGGTGGAAAGTTCGGACACCATCGACAACGTTAAAACTAAGATTCAAGACAAGGAGGGCATCCCCCCCGATCAGCAGCGTTTGATCTTTGCCGGCAAGCAACTAGAGGACGGACGTACCCTGGCGGATTACAACATCCAGAAGGAGTCTACCTTGCACTTGGTGCTCCGTTTGAGGGGAGGCATGCAGATCTTTGTGAAAACACTGACTGGAAAGACCATTACTCTCGAGGTTGAGAGTTCCGACACCATCGACAATGTGAAGACTAAGATTCAAGATAAGGAGGGTATCCCTCCTGACCAGCAGCGCCTGATCTTTGCAGGCAAGCAGTTAGAAGATGGCCGCACTTTGGCGGATTACAACATCCAGAAGGAGTCCACCTTGCACCTGGTTCTCCGTTTGAGGGGAGGCATGCAGATCTTTGTAAAGACACTGACCGGCAAGACTATCACTCTGGAGGTGGAGAGCTCGGACACAATTGACAACGTGAAGACCAAGATTCAGGATAAGGAGGGTATCCCCCCGGACCAGCAGCGCTTGATTTTCGCTGGCAAGCAACTTGAGGATGGCCGCACTCTAGCAGATTACAACATCCAGAAAGAGTCTACCCTGCACTTGGTGCTTCGTTTGAGGGGAGGTATGCAGATCTTTGTGAAAACCCTGACTGGGAAGACTATAACTTTAGAGGTAGAGAGTTCTGATACTATTGATAACGTTAAGACCAAAATTCAGGATAAGGAAGGCATTCCCCCTGACCAGCAACGTTTGATTTTTGCTGGCAAGCAGCTTGAGGATGGTCGCACCTTGGCCGACTACAACATACAGAAAGAGTCTACTCTTCACCTTGTTCTCCGCCTGCGTGGTGGCCAGTAGATTTATGCAGGATTCGTGATATAAGTACTAGCACAATAAAGCATCTTGTTCCTTATACGGCTGTCCACATTTTGTAAGTGTCTTCTATGTATATGGCTCCCTGATCATTTACCGCACTATTTGCTATTACAATCTATCACACCTCTGCAGACTGAGTTTTCTGCAGACTGAGTTCATGTAAGGGTGTGCTTGTGCACATTTGTAGCAACAATTTGAGTACAAATAGCAGGGTGATGTGAGTATGTAGATGAATCTTTAGTGGGGATTTACTCTGGGAGATAGCGAGTTGATGTTCACATGGATTGTATTGAGGGAGATGGCATATGACTAGGATGACTGTTTGATCAATGGAATGTTGCAAACTGTGACAATTGTTACATGCTGTAACGGAAATTACCCTTATCTGTTTGCACCTAGTGATACGGGGGTGAACTTGTGGACCTCTGTTATATTTCTCTACATATATTCCTCTGTGTCTAGCTCCCTGAAGTAGGAGATTGGGCCTGCTGGACATTATGACATTATGTGCCTGCCTTACTGGATGGGAGAAGAATTCTTCTCTCACTCAGCCTAGCGCCCCTCCCCCCCCCCACCACAGATCTTCATCCTTGAATTCCCTTGCCCTACACTCCACACATACACCTACTGTGCCTTGGAGGCTCACATAGCAGCAATAGCATGCAAAAAATTTGTTGAGTTTGATAGGTCAAAGGAATTGGGCCTGCTAAACAATGTCGGATTGCCTCACCGGATGGGTTGGGAGACCATGAAGTGACAAAACTTAACCCTTAAAAAGTATCATGGGTAGTTTCTTAGGTTTCACTAAACTTAGACTGCCAAGTTTTAGTCATGGAGCTATAGAGGTCGTGTGCAGGTGCTTGCTTTGGCCTTGAGATATCCTTGTGTCTTGTGCTTCTTTACATGGCTACCTTAAGTCTTGAAAAGGTGAGCTGGTTGGATCAAAGTTTGTATTGGCCTATCCCTGTCCTGGTCAGTTACAGTGTTGGACGGGAATGTCCATTTTTTAATACCAGACTGGTCCTGGTATGAAGGGTCCCTGTATAGGTATCTATACAGGTATGAGCAACTTGGGTATGAATCTGGTATGAGTAGTTGTACTTTGGGCTGTATATGAGTATGGTGCTGGTATTGCCCTTTCTCTGTAGTGATACTGGGGGTATGAGCACTGGTATGATATTTCTACAGCTCACCATACTTAGAAATAAATGTCATTTAGCACATAGCTATTTTTAATCCAAGCCGTGAAACACTAGGCAAAGGTAACCCAAAGGAGCGTGAAACAGCAAATGAAGTCTAAATTGCAACATGGAGCCTTGAATTAACCAAATTGTAGTACAGGGTATAACTAGCTGCACTAACATATACTCGTACCTATCTCCATTCGCCATGAACTCACCGCAATATTGGTATTGGGACCATGCTATTCCTCCATATATCCAGACTGGTATGGTATGTGTGCGGGGAATCCTAAAGCCATACTCCCCCATTACGTGTATCACATGGGTACACTGGTTCTTTCATACCCGACTGGTATGTTCTTCAATATATATATTCATACCTGTATACCATACCTAGGTTAAACCAGGTATACCACTCCAACACTAGAACAAACATCACAAGGATAGTTCTATACTTCAGAAGAAACCCTCACTTCTGAGTTTGTTGTCTTTTCACATAGCTGTTCACCACTTGGCGACTTGGTGCCAGTCTCAAGATGTTGATCTTGAAGCACATTTGTATGGAGTTTTGTGGTAGGTCTGAAGTCTGAACGACAGAGTGAATGAAGCACACACAAGTCTCTGATTTCTGAAGATGGCGGCTATGGATCCTGTACATAATAAAAGTGACAAGCTTTCAGAACCTGCAGCCAAAGGCCAAAAATTGCATGACTATGGCACATATATTCCTGAAAAGTGAAGCATTAATAATAATAGGATTGGTTCCATGCTCATTATAATGCAAAACGGTTTTAGTTGAGAGAGCGAACCTGGCCCCTAAAAACTGCACCTGTGATATCCCAGTGTGGTCGTCTCCTGTTCACCATCAATCCTCAAACATCTAACACCGAAGCACCCTACAAATCAAACCCTAAAAGCTGCATGCATGCCTGAACCAAGGTCATCCAGCCACACGCTCGGTAGCAGTGTTGGACGGCTATCACTTCTTCTAATGTCTTGATATTCCTCATGGCGAGGTTACTTTGAAAGAGGTTATTGTATCCTCTAACTATAATTAAGGGGCCTGATTTGTGAAGAGCGGTCATGAGGGTGTTTCCCTCAATAAAATATTAAAAATAATTGATATCAAAATAGAAAAAATAAAATTAGCATCTTTGTAAATTTTTAATATACTAGGGTAGTATGTGCCGTTGGCCCAAGTGTCCAGCGTCATCTAAGCCCAAGGGTCCACTATCATCTAAGCCCAAGTGTAAGATCTTCTATGTATCCTAATGCGGGTAGCATGTGCCTATGGCCCATGTGTGTGAAGAATTGAAATCTAAGATCAAATACAATATGTATCCCAGTGTCTCTCCTATGGCGAGGCCCAAATGCGACCTCTAAGGTAGCATGAGCCGTGGCCCCAAGTGTCAAGTGTCATCTAAGTCCAAGTGTAAGATCTTCTATGTATCCCAGTAGGTCTCCTAGGTCGAGGCCCAAGTGCAACCTCTAGGATAGCCTGTACCCTATGTATCCCTTATGTATCTAGAGACCCTCCTGTTTGGGAGATCCAGGCCTGGGGTAGCTTGCGCCATTGGCCCACGTGTTAAAAATTGAAATCTAAGTCCAAGTGCAATCCCCTATGTATTCAAGTAGCGTCTCCTATGTCAAGGCCCATGTGTGAAGAATTGAAATCTAAGCCCAAGTGTAATTTCTTATGTATCCAAGTGGGTCTCCTATGTCGAGGCCCAAGTGCGACCTCTAATGTAGCCTATGCCATTGGCCCATGTGTGATGAATTGAAATCTAAGCCCAAGTGCAATCTTCTATTCATGTATCCAAGTGTATCTCCCATGTAGAGCCCCAATTGTCCACTGTTATCTAAGCCCAAGTCCAATCTACTATGTATCCAAGTGCGTCTCATATGTCAAGGCCCAAGTGCAACCTCTAGGCCCTAAGGTAGCCTGTGCCGTTGGCCCAAGTGTCCAATGTCATCTAAGTCTAATCAGTTTTTTTCCACAGAGCCTACGACCAGATTTGAACCGGAGACCTTTCCCTTGATTTCTCTCCCATCGAGGCTCCAACCATTGTCCCATGAATGCCCACTAAGTTGCCATTTTTGCTATTTTTCGTGAATTTCCAGCGACCAAAAGTACTTGGAATTCCACATCTCCCACACCGCATGTCCAAAAATCATGAGACCAAGCCCGTGCACCCCTCCTCGTCGAGGGCTTTCCAACGATACCAAGCACCAGCATTGGGGCCTTGCGGTTTGGGACATCTCAACGTGACAAAACAAAACAAAACAAAACAAACGTCTTGCTTCATAGATGACTAGGGTAGCATGTGTCGTTGGCCCAAGTGTCCAATGTCATCTTAGCCCAAGTGCAATCTCCTATGCATCCAACTTTGGCGTCTCCTATGTGCGTCTCTTATGTCAAGGCCCATCTAAGTCCAAGTGCAATCCCCTATGTATCAAAGTGCATCTCTATGTCGAGGCCCAAATGCAACCTCTAGGGTAGCATTTGCCGTTGGCCCAAGTGTCCAGTGTCATCTAAGTCCAAGTGCAATCCCCTATGTATCCAAGTGCGTCTCATATGTCGAGGCCCAAATGCGACATCTAGGGTAGCATGCAAGTGCCGTTGGCCCAAGTGTCCACTGTCATCTAAGCCCAAGTGTAAGATCTTCTATGTATCCCAGCGCGTCTCCCATGTCAAGGCCCAAGTGCGACCTCTAGTATAGCCTATGTCGTTGGCCCGTGTGTGAAGAATTGAAATCTAAGACCAAGTGTAATTTCCTATATAACGTCCCAAATGCATCTCCTATGTCGAGGCCCATCTAAAGTGCAATCTTCTATTCAAGTATCCAAATGCATCTCCCATGTAGAGCCCCAATTGTCCACGGCGCACATTAGGAAAGGCCCGGGAGTTTAATGTGACCCCTACGGTCCTGCCTGCGTGGCACCCCCCGCCACCCCAGCCGCACCCCCTTCGCCGGCTCCTGCACGGCTTGCGGTCGTTGCGCCCCCTCGCCCCCGTGCCACCCCCCCCCCCCCGCCCGCCCGCCCCGCCCCGCCCCCGCTGGCCGGCCGTCACCACACCACATGAACTTTGTGGCACATGACACCTATCACCACAACCCAACATCGCGCGCGGGATTAGCACATGATTCGGATGGATGGGATGTAACATGATCCATGCACTACAAGAGATGAGCGTTTTTAGGACTACGGGTTTGGCGGAGTCATAAAAACTGCACTAGGTACATGACTACAGAGCGCTGAAATGCATTACAGTTTTAGTTTTATGACTTTGTAGTAATGGATATCACTACATGACTCCGGAAAGTTAGGGAGCATTGGTCAAACATTGTTGACCATGATGACAGGGATGGTTTATATGACTAGTGTGATATGTTTGACTACATGTGGACGACGTTTCATGGAATCTTGTGACTCCATGACTGAAGATGGTTTCAGAGCTCTATTTATATGACTACATCACTACACGTGTCATTTTGAAGGCACATATAATGCAAATAAGGTTGCCCATTAGGTTTAAAAAAGTTAAATTTTTTGCTAATAAGGTTGCCCATTAGTGTAATCGTGAACAGAAAGGAGGGCTGGGACTTGGCGTCTTTTTGTCTCCTGCGCCACACCACATAGCTGAGGGATGGAACGCGATCTTAGCAGGATATGCAGGGGCGTGGGATGGAGGCGTTGAGCAAATGATGCACGAAGGAGAAGACGAGGACGAGACGAGGACAAGCGAGCTCGCCGTTCTTGGGAGAGTCAGCTTGGTCTTAGCAAGCGTGTTTCAATCTCTGACTACTCATCTACGCCGTAGTGGTTCAATCTGACAGACCAATCCAACATTACCTGACTACAGACACAAGCAGCACACACAAGAGGTCATCGGTCAAATCCTCCATGGGTCAGGACAGGTCAAGGACAATGTGGTAGGGCACCTTCTTCTTCAACCTATTTCAGCCTGTGTTGCCCTCTCATCAGACTCGACCGCAAGATGCATATTGAATTCTGTAAGTTAGGTCGTTGGGTACATCTGTGGTGGTTTGGAGTGACTTTGGCAAGTTACTGCCAGTGTGGCAGCAGGGAAGTATCCAAAAACATATAATAGAGGTGAGGGGTGAACACTTTCCGACCCCAATGGTGGGACAATGGAGACAAAAAGGCGAATGCCTGTTGGACTACAGAGAGAAGCAGATGCATTTCAGATTGTGATAAGTAGGGTTGGGGTGTTTTGGGAAGAACTCCACACCAGTATGGTTGGGGTGTTTGCTGGTAGAATTGTAGGGTCAGAGGCATGGATAGCTGAAGGAGCAGGGATAGAGTGTGGGTCCACATTCATCCAAGAGGGCTGGATTTCAAGCTCCACATTACCTATGATTCCCTGTGGAAGGATAGCTACAAGAAACCTACATGGGTAGATGGTCAACTGGAAGCGGCATGCTGTACTACATGTCATTACTGTACTATATGTCATTCCAGAGACTGTCATTGTTGGTCCATGTGTTTTACAACAATGCTATCAATATAAGACTCCTTGTTCGCATTGGAAGCTCAATCCCTGCAAGTTCATTGTGTGTGAAGCTCAAACTTGCGATTTGAAGGATCTTGTAGCCAAGTTCATTCAACCGGAAAGGAGAAATTCTGAAAGCTCCCAAATTTGATGTGGGCAAGCTTATGGAGGTATGACTTAGCTTCCCTCCTCTAATGTAAGTGTTGGATAAGTTTCATTTAGTGTCGACCTTCACTGCATATATTGGCTCTTTTCTTGGCTGGTTTCATATTTTCTTGGCTGGTATGCTGTTGGTTGGCTTCTTTCATTTCACGTGTGTATGGAAGGGGAGAAGTACTTTCCTAAGTTCTGCTGCAACAATGTCTTTTTCCAGCCTAGATGTTTTCGATGGATACAAATTGAAGTGCTTTGAATGTTACTGCAATACTATAATAAAGTGGAGGGTGCTGAATGCAGTTGGCCTTGCTTCGTGCAGGCATAATCCAGGGAAATGTGGACATAGCTGAAACCCCATGATAGCATTTCCAGAGGACGGTGTGGATGGCCTCACAATCCAGCATGCAAAATCCATGACAATGTGGAGCTGGCTGAATGGGCAAACAGGTTAAGTGGCGAACAAGCCACGTCACTGGTACATAGTTGCATGCTTACATAGTACATGAAAGCGTACTATATGTCATTCCCAAATTGACCATGTTGGTCCATGTATTTTACAAACAATGCTATCAATAAAAGACCAATGGTTCGCATTGGAAACTCTATCCCCGTAAGTGGCTTGTGCGTGATGCTCAAACTTGTGATTTGAAGGATCTTATACCCCAGTTCATTGCAGAGGTCATTGGAAAAGACATTGAGAAGGCAACAGCCGTTATCTATAATCTACAGATCCCCTTCAATTTGATGTGGGAAAGCCGGCTGGCTGGAGGTCTAGTCTCACTTTCACTCATCTAATGTCAGTGTTGTATCCATTGCAATGTGGAGATGTTTGAAACAACATTGGAGCATTTCCAGAGGATGGTCTGGATGGCCTTTCGTGGCGTGTGCCGAATCCATGGCAAGAAAACATTGCAGGCAAAACCCATGGCAATGGTACCAGCACGGGTTGGTCCAAAGCCAATTGCAACAACAAATGAATAAAGGGTGCTGAAAGGAAAGCACTCCATAATTGATCATAAAATCCAGTGTCCAAGCATGATATCTTAATGGGAATGCGAAGGGAGTGTTACCACCTTAAACTATCATGCATGGTCTATAACTGGAGTGCACAAATCGCGCATATCTAATCTTCATCATCCTCATCTATGTCTAGCTCACTACATGTATCACTGTCTTCATCACAGACTTCATCTTCTCCAAGGGTTGGCTGAACATCATCACCACGTATATGGGGTGCTCGGAGGTACAAGGAGGCCACCTGCTCTGGAGTAACCGGTACCGCTCGGCTGCATGTTGGGCCATCAGTAACCACAGTCTCCTCTAGTCTTTGTGGGGCTAACAATCCTTCCACTTCCGCCACATCATCATTATCAATTGATATGTCGCAGACCACTCTACGTGCTCGGGGGCTCTTCTCCAGGACGACTTTCCACCCCGGCTCCTTCACACAATCAGAAAAAAACACTTGATCAACCTGGCCAGGAAACACAAAAGGTTGCTCAGAAGGTGGAAGCATACGGTTAAAATTGACAAGTGTGAAGCCAGCATCATCCTGCTTCATTGACATAGGTTGACGACCCACGCGACTCGCCCGTACCCACGAACACAAAAACACTATAGGTTGTGTTTGGCCATAGTCAATTTGCAAAATCTCCCTTATAAGACCCACATATCTTGTAGGTTCCTCCATGTCATTGCCTGAATTGTTGGTAATGGGCTGGTGCTGGAAAACAGATGAGACTCCACAATCAAAAGACACCATACTTGTTGTGTTCATGCCGGGGGATGTAACCCTGTAATGGTTACCATACGTTGTCATACTCTTGAATGACAGGGCAGTAAATGATGGAGGCCTTGAAAGATCCAGTAATTCCTCACGTGTTGTAGGATCAAGCCCATCTGATTGAATTGAGAGATGATCCCGTACACCTTGAGGGAGCCAAACAGCAAATGGAGGACAAGGATGCAAATCAGGAGGGTACTGAATTGCCGTGGGATTGCTCATGCCTTCCAGCCCTTCTCCTCACGAAACAAGCGTCGTCTGGCTTCTATCCGTGTGGACTCTGCTTCATATATCCTGTCACAATCCGAGGGTCAGCCAGGAGATTGACAGAGGTGGCGTGGGAGATTTGAAAAGACGCCATATGCCAACTAATGATAAATGACTAAAACTTGGAAATCTGAATGTCAATGAAGTAGATTTCTTACCCCAACATGACTGATAGACGAGGATGGTTCTGAATGATGTACTCATGTACAATATCACACAGGTCATTCAATTTTCGGGCTTTAGAACTTCCTTCCACAACTTCACGTTCCACAGATTCTGCCTCATCTGCATCCCACACCCTTCGTACACTTCCATCAAATCCTGCCATATACTCTGTGCAAAAACCCAATGCTTCTTCAAATTGGTATCCTTCTGTCATGCTCCCCTCGGGCCTTGCCATGTTTCTTACGTAGCCCTTCATATCTTTCATTGCCCGCTCCATGGGGTACATCCAACGAGATGCTACGGGCCCGCATAAGTACAACTCATCCACTAGGTGAACAACCAGATGTGTCATCACATCAAAAAATGATGGTGGGAACTCCTTCTCTATAAGACACAGAGTGAGAACTGCTTCAGTTCTCAATTCCTCATACTCTACAGGATTCACCACTTTTGCACACAACTTCTTAAATACACGACATACTCGCAAAATGGCCCTTCGAGGACCACTTGGCATGAGCCCACGGATAGCAAGCGGTATAATTTGCTGCATGAGCACATGATAGTCATGTGATTTCATGCCTAACAACTTCTTCTTCACCACATGCTTTTTGAAAGCTGATGCGTAGCCTGTTGGCACTTTCAAGTTCTGCACAATCTCCAGAAAGACTTGTAACTCAGCCTCAGTGAGGACATAAGGGGCAGGAGGCATAATTAACTTATCTGCTCTGTCAGGATCACGTTGTAGCCACAATTCCGGGCGCATCCCAAGTAGCTCCAAATCACGGCGAACTTTCAATGTGTCTTTCTCACCAAAGATATTTTTAATAATATTTTCAGCCAAGTTCTTCTCGCAATGCATTGCGTCAAACGTGTGGCGGATGAGGAGACCCTACAAAATGAACACATAAGCAATTGAGCATTTACTCATCACAATTTAAATAGAAAACGCAAAAATGTACACAGCCAATTTAAAGGCCATGAAGGAATTACCTCCAATAAGGTAAGACATATAAAATTGACAATCGCTTAACTCCATGAGTTTTTGTTGGGTCTGTCCTGCTATCTGGCGTCCCTCCGTTTTCCACCCATGCAGTGCGAGCTGTTGCAAGGTCCTTGATTTGTGTTCCAGTCTGCGTTTTTGGAGGAGTTCCATGCTCAGTAGCGCCATTGAACATTCTTGACCTTCTATATAGATGATTGCGGGCCAAAAATCTTCGGTGGCCTAGGAAAACAATTTTTCCACATGTGTGTAACTGCTGTGAAGTCACCCCGGGTCCACAAGCTGGACAACCAGCATAACCTTTCGTCACTTGACCTGAGAGCAAGCCATATGCAGGGTAGTCATGGATTGACCACATCAACACTGCCCTCAGTGTGAATTCGCGTTGACCACGAGGACGGGAAACATCATGAGCTGCAATCCCTCTCCATAGTTCCAATAGCTCTTCCACTAGGGCATCAGGTAAACATCTACGTTGTCCGAGGTAACAGACTCCTTACCAGGAATCAGTAGCGCTAACATGACAAAGAACTTTTTGGTCATTAACCACGGAGGCAGATTGTAATTGACCAAGAGAACGGGCCATGTGCTCCAACTTGTGGATTGAGCTCCGTAGGGATTTACACCGTCTAAGGCCAATCCAAATCGCAGAGATCGTGGCTCTGCAGCAAAATCCGCAAATGTGGTGTCAATGTGTCTCCATGCTTTGCTATCAGCTGGATGTCGAACCAACCCATCCTGGCTCTTATGTCTGTCGTGCCATGTCATGAGGTTAGCGATCGATTTACATCGGTACATACGTTTCAACCTTGGAATGACAGGGAAGTGTCGCAATACTTTCTTGGGCACACTTCCACGACCTGGAATGTAACGGGAACTGCGGCACACTGGGCAAATGTCTACATTCTCATACTCCCCACGGAAGAGTACACAACCACGCTCACAGGCATGAATCATCGTGTACTGCAATCCCATCTTGGCAATCATGGTTTTTGCTTCATAGTGAGTTTTCGGCAATGAATTCTCTTTAGGCAAAAAACTCTTACGCAACAATCCCAGAAGCTCATCCACAAATGCATTGGTGCACTTGTGGTAGTGCATGCGTTCAGCAACGTCAAAGTTGCTTGCAGCCGGCTGATGGAGCACCCTTCAAAAAGTGGACATTGCGACGCTCGGAAGAGTTTATCATACTCGGGATCAACGTGCAGGTGAGCATTCTCATCAAATTCATTGTCTCCGGAATCGTCGAGATCATCGTCATGATCGGCAAATGTGTGATCGTTCTTCCCATGAATGGGGTCCTCTCTGTTTGCATCTGCAAAGAGAAAGCTTCCTGCAATGCACGCTGCATTTCTACCTCCAATCCACCACTCTCATCTGCGTTCTCTGTGACATTGGGCTCCCGCTGTGCCGCAGGGCCTTCGTCTTCATCATCTGAATATTCACATCCCTGCATCCCAATAGTCATCTTGTGAGTGGACCAACAACGATGTGACACTTGTTCATATTATGACATAGGAGGCACGGTGACTTTGCAGTGATGCAGTCATATTTACGTATGTATCTTATGAATATACACCCAATCAAACACGACATTTGTAACCATTGAAGTCATAGTTGCAGTCACTTACTTAGTCATATATGACTACATGACTACACATGACCAATGAAAACACGACATGTGCATTAATTAAAGTGATAACGGAAGTGGCGTAGTCATACTCACGTCTGTATCTTATGACTTCTTGACTACAATCACCCAACGAAATGTCGACATGTGGAGAAGAGGATCGTTGCATTCAAAATTCAAACTAAAGTGCTGAAGGGAAAGTGGCGATCTTACCGAAGAGAACAGCGTTGAGAAGAGGATCCCTCCCGTGTATCATGTAATGATTCCTCACTGTTTCCAACAGAGTACTTTTCCTCCATGACACTCATCGCAGTTGCATAACATTTTTGTATGCCCATTCCTTGTGGCATAAAGCTTCTTCCATTCGCCATAGACGGTCATCTATTCTACGCCTACGCATCCGTTCGCCACCTTGCACTGTACATGCTTTGAACGTCACCCCTTCCCTCTTTGCATGCTACGCACAGTGCATTGTCTCTAGTTTTGCACCAGCTGCCAATGTGCTATTTCTATATCTATAGTATACTATAAGTATCGTTTCTCTGAGTGTCCATGGTGAAGCGGAAGGTCTTCGAAGTGACAGTCCCTCTCACTGAGTACGAGAAGTTCCGAGAGCGCCGGATTGCTGCCATAAAGGAGGTGGAAGCAACGTTCAAGCAGTCGAAGATGGGTGAGTTTAGTTCCTGACTTGGATACCCACCCACTAAACTTGCGATTTGCCTTATCCTCTAACCTTCCTACAGCGATCATAAGCTTCATAGCACAAATGGGGGCGAGTAGCTGCGACTTGTACAAACAAGAGGCAAACAACATGCAGTGAGTGACGATTAGGTTTGAGGACGGTGTCATTAGGCGGGAGATGTCCGCCGTCATTCTGGGCAGCTTACGTCCTGGTAGGGTGCGGCTGTGGTTCAGCGTAGGCTTAAGAGTATTAGGGTATGTATGCTTACATTTGTTTTGTGATTGTTTGAGAGGGAGGTCATGGAGGTGTTTGTGCAGGCTTGCGGGAGCGAATCGCCCTCGCAAGCCACGCGCTCCGAAGAAAAAGGTAGGGATCAAGGTCCTGCAAGGCAAAGTGCCAGACTGAAGACGATGAAGACTACGATTCGCTGAGGGCTCTCTGAGGACGATGAGGACGATCCACTCCTCCCACGCCAGTGCGAAGGCGAGTGCGTCGTCGGCGGATGCCACGGCAAGCCGAGGAGAACATGCCCATGCTCATGTCGCAGGACAAAAACGCCCATCATCTACACTACGAACACCTTCTCCGTCTGTGAGTTTAGTTTTCTTCACAATGACCATGATTCTAATTATGTATTTTTTGGTAAAATCACGAAGAGATAGGGTAGTCTGTCAAGACAGGGAATTGGACAATGCAAGGGGTCAGCCAAGGCACAATCACAATGATTTCCACTAGACAAGTTTGAAGTGCCAAAGCATGATGTCAGGCCAATGTAGACTTCAGGTGTGTTCAATTCTTTGCCCCATGAAACCAACGTCCTGGTACTAAGCTACAATGGCTACTTATAGAGATACTTGGGTTACTTATGCAACCAGAATATCAGTAAAACTTGGAGGGATACTTCTCATGGACCCATCAGGTTTGTCCTTTCAATCTTGCTAGGATTTCAGGAACACCCCATACCTAAGAGGGCTCAAAAATGTACTGGGGAGGACATCATTGGGGCCAATCAAATTTGGGAGATTTCTGCCCAAGATCATACTGAGTTTTGGGTAATCTTGTCCTTACAAATGATATGTGCTTCCAGTTTGTTTTGCTTGAATTCAAGGATTTGCTGCTTGCTGCCTATATGTATGTGTAATCACACCCACATTGTACTGGGGAATTTCTTTCAATCAGGCAAGCACAAGCGCACTGGATCCACGATCCTTGCTGCTAGCACTGGAGAACCGCCCACAAGAACGCAGGGAGGTGGCCTAACTCTCCCAACGTTGTGGGTTCTGTGCCACCAGTACCCCCACCTTATATGGTATGCCTCAGTACCCACAGTCTGGCACTCGTATGGTCAGGGTCAATATGGTGCTCCTCCATATGGGCAGTATGGCCAGTATCCTCCTTCACCATATTTGCCACCCCTAATAGCTATGGGGGTGGCAACCACCGGAATATCCTCCTGCTTATGGGACAGTATGGCCAGTATGGTCCTCGGCCTTCTGGCCACAACCATGGCCACCAGTCCCTACTTGGCAGGATCCTGCTTTGAATTCTCCTGAGCGCCGGAGGTCTCTGAAGGAGGGGAGGGTGTCGTTTCAAAGAATGATAGAACAATGCTTTAAGGAGGGCTAATAGCTCAGCCAAAATTGACGCTTGCCAAGGTCAGGAAGAGAGAATAGCTGCAGGTCTTCCTCCCACGGTGATTTTGACGAACCTCAAAGTAGCCCCGTATGGTCAGACCCGAATGTATGGCACGCTGCCCTTAAAGGACAGGCTTATATCACAATAGATTGTTCCCGAGCCATCAACAACCAACCTGATGAAGTTGTATACGAATCAAAGATCACCCTGGCTAAGCTATTTTCATATACGCCGCACGAGTTAAAGACTTCTTCCACCTAAAACAACAATTGGCAGAATAATGAAGAGCAGCGTTCTGAAGCACACACTGCGTGGTTGTGGTAAGGGGAAACCCATTACTCGTATCTGACGAGGTTTGGAACAAGCTTGGTAAGTTACTGGCAGACAGAGGTGTTCCACAAAGTGTCGGGCAACATGAAGAAGGCAAATGGTGCAATTCTGAATCCTACCAAGACTGGCCGTGGTGGGAAGGCAATGGTGGAAGCACGCTTGGTAAGTGGCATCATCACGACTCTGTATTTTGTTCCTCATTGAATTGCTATGTGTATATCGTCAGCCCTCACATTGCTTACTGACTTGTGGTATGGGTTTGTTTGTGGCATGGATTAATTTGTAGGAAACACTATCAGGGTGCCCTCCTACATTATATGAAATTCAAGAGGGTTCAGTGTCACGGTTGTCAGCTGGGAGTTGACAGGCGGGTAAGTGTGTTTTCCACGTTTGCTAGAGTGGTTGCTGCATCATATGTCGCGCACCTCACTTCGGTAAGCTCCCTCAAAGTCATAGTTACTCGCTTTGATGCGCGCGCCTGACTCCCAACCTGGCCACCGGCCAACTTGGAGCTTCGGCTGCTCACCGGGGCATAACGGTCCCCTTTGTTCTCCCAAAGAACCCTCCACCGATTTGGAACCAGCGGGAATTCCCTTTGGTAGTTGGCAGTCCGGAACAGCTCCCCACTCTTTGGTCGCTTTCCGGCTCGCTCGCTTACTCACTAGTCTTTGGTCACCAACGGGCTTGCACCGTTCTCGGGGTTACTACTCCCTATATATACTTCTGTAGCCGTCCGCGGGGGTTTCACAACAGCCATGCCATTTTATGGCGAACCACCACGAAACCCTCGACTCCCGGTGATGAGTCGCGGTGAGTCTTGGCCCACTCACCACGGGCCCTATGGACCGTGATGAGTCCCAAGACTCCCACGACTCCCACCACGAGGTCTCCGCCCCATGGTGAGTCCTATGCCACCCCCACTAAGTCCCGCTAAGCTACCACCACCCTTGTGGAGCCACCCCCACCGCAACCCGGTGTGCGGGGCTCCACCTAGTGAGCGCCTCCGCTTCCCTGAGTGCCTTGGGCACTCAAGGGTGCTTCAGCCCCCATACCTATCGCTGCCGCTGCCCCCACCACAGGGGCAGCCCTGATGTGTCCCGACCCCCGCCTCAAGGCAAAGGGCCGCGACACACACCCCTACCAACAGGGAGTCGATGTCCTCATCGACTTGTCCATTTTGTTAGAAACGAACATCCAAGTTGTGGCGTCCCACATCAAGGAGTTTTTTCCGTACCATGGCGTCCCATGGCAAAGAACCAAACCCACTTGACTCTACTCTCCACTAGCTAGTTCAGCCGACTTCCTCCAAGTCCTGGCAAGGGTGGAGCCTCTCAGCTCCTCCCAGTGCACTCTTCTTGGCCTACTTCAAGGCCAAGGAACGATCCTCCCCGAGGATCGAATCGCCTTACTGCAACAACATTGCTTGCGACCGCTCATGATGCCGCTTTTGCATCACCTTGAGCAAGGGTTCACCTCGAACCTCTTTGACTAGGAAAATAACCTTGAAACCCGTGCGCCCCAATCACTACAATTGGGTCCGCCTTGGAATGCTGGCCTGAGTACGGGAACACGCCGAAGCCGCACTACGACTTCGTCCGAGGCTACACGATTATAGTACGTGAACGGAAACGTAGCTTCCGCGTTAGCCCGCACTACAAGGCAACCCCCTCGGTAGCGCAGTTATAGTACGCGCAAGCGCGCCAGGTGCGCACTAGCACGTGAACTCCCAAAGAAGGCGCAAGTTTCCTTGCCCTTGGATGGGAGTCACCCGATTTCGGCACTGCGCAAACACACGATTAACCAATTTACCTCTCCCACTTTTGTAAGCTAGCATGCATTCTACACACTAGCCAACCATACCATGCATCACCATTCCAAACAAAATAGGAAGCACAACATTTGAAACATTTCATTTAAAGCAAATTTGTACAATACAAGTTTTTGCAATCGGATTCCTGCGCTAGCTAAGCCGGGCTAAGCATGCATTTCCTCCCCACGCTCCAAGGTTGATGTCCCCATCAACGCTTCTTCCGCTTTTGAGGTCGCCCTTCGAACGCTGCAACCGCCTCGGATGCGTTCCCCATTTCTGAGGCACGCCCAAGATGCCTCCACATGATGATAGCCCTTCCATTTGACGAGATACTCTGTTTCTCGGTTCTTGAACCTCCTTGACTTAAGTACTATTGCCTCCACCTCGTACTCAGGTTCATTTTCATGATCCAACAGCATAGGTGGCGGACGCAACACTTGATGCCGATTCGGACGCGCTTCATCTTTGAAGTAAGGCTTCAAAAGGGAGACATGGAATACTGGATGCACCTTGCTGTTTGCCGGCAGCTCCAATTCATACACATCCTCATCATAACCTTCCGGATGCGAAAGGGTCCCGCATACGGAGGTACGAACTTTGGACTCACTTCCGGAGGTAGTCGGAAATTCTTGATGTTCAACCAACCTCTGTGCCTGCCTCAAACTTCACTTCCCTCCGCTTCCGATTCGCCTGCCTTTCATACCGTTTCCTAGCTTTGGCAATGTTGTACTTTGCGAGCTTCAACAAACGCTCGCGTTCTTCCAGTACCGCCGCTACTGCCGGTTCCTCAACGTCCTGGGCGGCCCAACTTGTCGGCACCAGAGGTGCTTTTCATAGACCAATACGAAAGGGAAACTCCCGTTGCGGAGTGTTCTGTGTTATTATAACAGAACTCTGCCGCGTCTAAGTGTTCCACCCAGTCTGATTGGTCTGCCGACACGTAATTCCGCAAGATCTGCTTCACTACGGAATTCACTCTTTCCGTTTGGCCGTCGGTCGTAGGTCGGAAGGCGGTGCTCATCTTCAGCCTCGTCCCCATCTTCTTCCAAAGTGTCCTCCAAAATTTACTCGTAAACTTTGGATCGCGGTCCGAGACAATATCCTTCGGACTCCATGATGCTTTAAGACGTGGGCGAAGTAAAGTCGCCCTGTCTCCTGCGCCGTTGCCGTCTCCTTGGTGGGGATGAAATGGCCCATTTTACTGAACCTATCCACCACCACCATGATTGCATCGAATCCTTTTGACAGCGGCATAGCAGTCATGAAATCCATCGAGACGCTTTCCCAAGTCCCCTGGAATCGGCAAGGGTTGTAACAGCCCCGCTTGCTTTTTGTACTCGCTCCGGTTTTGTTGGCATGTGGTGCATGTCTTGACATACTCCTCTGCCTCCTCCCTCAGTTTGGGCCAGAAAATACTCTTTCTTCAAGAGTGCCGCAGTGCGCTTGGCTCCGCCGTGGCCCGCAAGCGGGCTATCATGGCATTCTCTCAAGAGACTATCTCTGATCCCTCCCTTCGGCACGTAGAGACGCTTTTGCTTATACCGGAGCAGTCCATTTTGCAAGTGGAACTGCGATTTAACCCCCTCCTCAAGTCCTGCATCACGGACTTCGCCAGCTCATCCTTCCGGCAAGCCTTCCGGATCTTCCTTTGGAGCGCCGTCTCGCCCTGTACACCAACAGAGCTGCTGCTTTCTACTTAAAGCATCGGCCACCACGTTGTCCGTCCCGGTTTGTACTGGATATCCACGTCGAACACCGCCAAAGTATCTTGCCACCTAAGTTGTTTTGGGGACAACTTGGGCTGCGTGGCAAAATACTTCACCGTGACATTGTCCGTGAACACCTTCACTGGGTTGGAACCAACATAGTGGCGCCAAAGCTCAAGACAGTGCACCACCGCCTTCATCTTTCTCGTGCGTCGGCCACCGTCGCTCCACTTCATTCAGTTTCTTACTTTCGTAAGCCACTGGACGTCCATCTTGCATCAGTACACCCCCAATCGCGAAGTCCGACGCATCTGTATGAATCTCGAACGGACGATCGAACTCCGGGATTTTCAAGACTGGAGCTTCCGCCATCCGCTGCTTCAATTCAGCAAAAGCCACAAAGGTGTTCCATACCCAGACTTTGGATTTACACAGAAGGTCTGACAACGGCCCCGCGATCTTGGCGAAATTTCTCACATACTTCCGGTAATAGGAGGCGAGTCCTAGGAAGGATCGCACTCCCGGGACCGAAGTCGGAGGCTCCCAGTCCAAGATCGCCCTCACCTTTCTGTCATCCATTTTGATCCCATCCTGTGTAATCACATGCCCCAGAACTCCACTTTTGTGACCCCGAATTCGCACTTTGAAGCTTTGGCATACAGCTTCCTTCCCGCAATTTTGGAACACCCTTTTGAGGTGCTCCAGGTGCTCCTCCTTTGTTTTCGAGTACACCAAGATGTCGTCGATGTACACGATCACAAAGTCATCCAACCACTCCTGGAAAAGGCTGTTCATCAGCGTGCTAAAGGTCGCTGGTGCATTGGTGAGCCCAAAAGGCATCACCAAGAACTCATATGAACCATACCTTGTCCTGCACGCGGTCTTCTCCTCATCTCCTTCCGCCACCGAATTTGATGATAGCCGGAGCGCAGATC
This sequence comes from Takakia lepidozioides, assembly GCA_030704615.1. Classification (NCBI taxonomy): domain Eukaryota; kingdom Viridiplantae; phylum Streptophyta; class Takakiopsida; order Takakiales; family Takakiaceae; genus Takakia; species Takakia lepidozioides. Next base: position 10,364,949 of record CM060731.1, on the reverse strand, counting down.
GATCCGGCTGAAATACTTCGCTCCTGCCAACCGATCGAAAAGGTCGTCGATCCTTGGCAAAGGTACCGGTTTTTGATAGTCACCTTATTCAAAGCCCTGTAATCGACACACATCCGCAGCGTCCCATCCTTCTTGTCTGCGAATAGCACCGGGGCTCCGTAAGGTGACTTACTCGGGGATACCCCTTTGACATTAGATCTTGAGCTGAGTCTTCAGCTCGACCAACTCTCTGTGGCTCAACCGGTAGGGCGCCTTGGCAGGCGGTTCCGATCCCGGTATCACCTCAATCTTGTGGTCAACTCCTCTTCGCGGTGGCAAGCCGCTTGGTAAATCCTCCGGCATCACATCCTGGTATTTCTCCAAAATCCCCTTGATCCAATCTGGGCTCGGCTCCCCATCGCCTTCTCCCTTCACTTCTCTAATGTAAAGCAAAAACTGGGGCTCGTGTGCCTCCTCCACGGCCCACTCCCTTGCTGACAGAAGGTTTATTCGCCCTCCCACGGGTTTGGGCGTTTCCGACACTCGTAAGACTCGCCACCATCCCACATGGCAGCGTGACTACTCTTTGCGGCCATCTATGACCGCTCCGGATTTGCTCAAAAAGGTCATCCCCAAAATGAGATCCACTCCATCGATCTCGCAGATGGTGAAGTTCTCACGTCCTTCCCAACTCCCCAGTTGAAGAGGAACATCAAACGCCAACCTGTCGCCAATTGGTTCTCCTTTGGCAGAACGCACCTCAATAGAGGCCCCACGTCACTTGTCGGGAGTCCCACTTTGTGCCGTTGCCGGTGTCATGAAGGAGTGCGACGCTCCTGTGTCCACCAACAACGACACGTTAGTTCCGGATATTATCCCATCCACGAACAATAACTGACTCCCTTTACGTAAGGCGCCAGTTTCCTGATACAACTCACAAGAAAATTTGCCTACCTTGCAAGTCCTGGCGACCACCGCTTCCACCAGCGACTGATGGTATCTTCCGACAGCTCGTGGTCGCCGAGTCATGTTCAATTGCCGGGGCTTCGTGCACTTCTTGGCCATGTGCCCGGGCTCCCCGCAATTGAAACACACTCCATCAAAGGTCGCCTTCTGTCCGCCATAAGCCGCTCCACCCGCTTTTCCTTTCGAAGCACCGGGTGCCGCCTTGACGTGTGAAGGCCCTCCCTTCGATTTCCACGTGCCATTGTCGCCGCGTGGCCTATCCCACTTCTTTTCCGGTCGGAAGGAGTCACCTTCCCGCCGGGTCTTCTTGTGGTTCAGCTCCGTACGGCCTTGTCTTCACCCCTAGGGACATCCGAGAAACATTCAGCCCTCTCAATTGCCTCGTTCAAAGTCTTGGGTGGCTTCTCCTCCAACTTCCGCTGGCCCATGGGGCCAGTCCCGCCACAAAGTTGAAGACCATTTCTGGTTCTGCCATGTCCGCGACTTCGAGCAACAGCACATTGAAAGCCTGGACATACCCCCGAATGTCATCTGTTTGCTTCAAATTCCTCATCTTGTCCCGGGCAAGCCAGGGCGTTGAGGGGCAAACTGTCTCTTCATCAATTCCTTGAACCCACTCCAGTTCAAGGTTTCCGGGCTTGGACCTCGGTCGTGAAGGCGTTTTCTGCCACCATTGTTGAGCATAGCCCCTCAAATAGGTGGGAGCCACTTCCACCCGATCCTCGTCACTCAACTTGGCCGCCCGGAAGTACTGCTCTAGCTCCAGGAGCCAGGTGTTGAGTGCCTTCCAATTTCGGACGCCCTCGAAGGTGCCGGGTTCCTTAGGCTTCACCTTAAACTTTGCCTTAGTGGAAGTGGCATTAGCGCCTTCAACACGTCTTTCAACGTCCCGCCAAACTGCGCCAACAACCCTTCCCAAAAGGCTGCCGGCATGGGAGGCATCTTGGTTGTCGGAGCTCTCAGGATTCCTCGGGCTCCGACTCCTCGGATTCCTCCCGCTCTTGAGCGGCCTCGTTTTCGGAACATGCATCGCTTCCTCAAACGGCCGCCTCGGTGACACGTCGCCCCCATCGGGCTCACCAGGATCATCATCTTTTGGGCCGTTCCGCTTTCGCTTGGCTTGCCCGACCCCATGATGAGGCCAATCCCAAGGACGATCGTACTGAACTCTAAGCTCTGATACCAAGTGTCGCGCACCTCACTTCGGTAAGCTCCCCCTCAAGTCATAGTTACTCGCTTTGATGCGCGCGCCTGACTCCCAACCTGGCCCGGGCCAACTTGGAGCTTCGGCTGCTCACCGGGGCATAACGGTCCCCCTTGTTCTCCAAAGAACCCTCCACCGATTTGGAACCAGCGGAATTCCCTTTGGTAGTTGGCAGTCCGGAACAGCTCCCCACTCTTTGGTCGCTTTCCGGCTCGCTCGCTTACTCACTAGTTTTGGTCACCAACGGGCTTGCACCGTTCTCGGGTTACTACTCCCTATATATACTTCTAGCTGTCCGCGGGGGTTTCACAACCAGCCATGCCATTTTATGGCGAACCACCACGAAAACCCTCGACTCCCGGTGATGAGTCGCGGTGAGTCTTGGCCCACTCACCCGGCCCCATGGACCGTGATGAGTCCCAAGACTCCCCACGACTCCCACCACGAGGTCTCCGCCCCCATGGTGAGTCCTATGCCACCCCCACTAAGTCCCGCTAAGCTACCACCACCCCTTGTGGAGCCACCCCCACCGCAACCCGGTGTGCGGGGCTCCACCTAGTGAGCGCCTCCTTCCCTGAGTGCCTTGGGCACTCAAGGGTGCTTCAGCCCCCATACCTATCGCTGCCGCTGCCCCCACCACAGGGGCAGCCCCATGTGTCCGACCCCTGCCCTCAAGGCAAAGGGCCGCGACATCATAGGTTGCTAGGGTTTTTTTCACGGCTTTTGGCTTGGGTTTTCTTTCCAATGGTTGTTCATGCTAGGTTTTTTGGTTTGATTCATACTTGGGCAAGTTTTCATGGATTGGCAGGAGGGAAGTCTCGCATATTCTACAGTAGTTGGCAGGATGGATGGCTTGGACAAACTGGTGGAATCACAAGGACGTGACATGGCAGAATTAAAATTACAGATGCAGAGTATGATTGAGTACCAGAAAGCCATTATGACCAGATTGGGGATTAATCTACCAGGCGCAGGACCAGTGACATCTACGATGGATACGTCTGCTGTGACAGTATCAAAATGTTTGGAATCCCAATTTCAGACGTTAATTGGTGCTCACTCTAAGCCCTTATGTCTTCCTGTCACTGATGATCTTTTGAATTTGACCGAGCAACAGCAGGATACAGGGAAGGCCAGCTGTGAGGTACACGTGGAAATTCAGCCTTGCCACGTACAAAGGCAGCAGTAGTAGTCCAGGGGCAATGGTGACAGAGCCGCCGGGCACACCGGATTCTGGTATGCAGGTATGTGGGAGTTTAGATGGGGAGGAAGATGCAGGCGGGGACAAAACAAACAAGCAGGATGCTTTAATTTCTCCTGCTCACATGATGAAGCCAAATGTCAGTTTACTTCCTGGACCAACGAGGAAGCATTTACTAATTCTGGACTTAAATGGTCTGTTATGTGAATCTTTTCATTCTGCTAATGGGCCTGCATCCCTTCCCAAAGGTTTTGTGGGGAAGATGTGTGGCAAGAAGATGGTAGTTTTGAGACCACGCTGTTATGACTTTTTGCAAAAGTGTTTTGAACACTTTGAAGTGGTGGTGTGGTCTTGTTGCCAAGCTCGCAACTTCTTCCCAATGGTGGACTATATTTTTGCAGCCCACACTAACCTGGTTTTCCAGTGGGATGCCCTTCACTGTGACAGTCCTCCCATGCCGTAAGGGGTTTGATTCAAAGCCATTATATTTCAAGAACTTGTCTACAGTGTGGGCAGACTGGCCAGAATGGACCCTCGCGCATGAAACCATGCAGATCTTCAAAAAGGTGTTCGCAGTCCTCTTTCCGCACTCCCCGAAGGGCTGCAAGTCCTTCACGCACCTGGGTTCAGGCTCCCTCGTATGGGGGCATGCCTCCGTACAAGAAGCATCCAATCTCTAGGAAATTCTCACCCGCATTTGTAATGGCACACTGGCCATCTTCTGTGTTGAGAAGATGATTTTGCAGAGTTAACAAGATGGAGTTTCGGGGAATTGACATAGGTTTCATGTTGTGAACGTGAGACATCCAAACCTGATGGAACACCCTGCTGAAAAGCGGAATGTTTGGAGGTGGAGCGTGGTGGCGAGCAGCCTCAAGAATGACCATCAACCTATCAGATTCATCCTCAGAATGTGTGAACATATCGGGGGGCAACTCAGGGATCTCACCTGTTGCAACAATTTGGTACCGAGGCGACAAACCCCAGATTCCCTCCTGTTTCTCATCATATTGTTCTCTATCCCATTTGCCATGTTGTCGTCAACAAACTGCCTTCTACGAGCCTCCAACTCAGACTGGGCTGCAACTCCTTCATTTCGAAATCCAGCAATGCCATGGCATACTTGTGATGTGCCATCACCAGTTGGCATTCCGCCAACTGAGCGGGATGGTCACGAGTTACTCCAGGACGTATGGCAAATAGGTCCACCACATTTTCCACAGTTGTCTTCTCCTCTGGAGGTGCATCAAACTGCTTCCCCGCCATTGCAGAGTCATGGAGCTGGTCAGTAATAGAGGAAGACTAACCAAAAACCCTAAACTTGAAAGGCAACTGCAAACAAAATGCAAAGACACGCATAATCAAAGAAGGAGTTGTGACCATGAAGGTGCAGGCCAAGAAGAAGGTGTGTTACCCGTCGTTTTAAGCCACCATTGACCAAAAGCGTTGCCCATCATTTTGGTCCCCGAACTCAAATTTCCCAATAAGAGCCACAAGACGATTGAGAAAAGAAGGCTCATCCAGAGATGGAAATCCGTCGGGCAACAAGTCGAACTTCATCATATAGGTCAATCCTGGGCATGAAACATGTGCGGGTATGGGAGGCACAACAATATCCGAGGTCAGTAGCAACGACGCCTTGACAAAGCCTTCCCTGGCCTCTTCTCTACTTAGCGGTGCATGGGGTGTGGACTTCAGAATGTGCACTGGAGGTCTGCCATCTTGTCTACCTGAAGATGCAACTCCAACGTGCACTTCGGGTCGAAGACTTTGCTGCGGCATGGCAGGAGGTCCTACAAACGTAGACTTTACAATACACTCAGATGGAAGACTTTCCTGTGATGGCAGAGGTGCGTCCAATGAGTCCTTTCGAATGCGCTAAGGTCTAACAGTCTGCTGTGGCAGCGCAAGTGGTGCGTCCTGTAACTAGAAATCGTCATCGTCATCATCATCGTCAAGGTCCACTCCCGGCTCCTTCCGAAGACTCATGTGCTTCCTGCGCTTAGGTTCTCGTGTAGTCTCTTCTGCTGTCGTCTCCTCGCGTTCTACCCTCGTCTTCATCAACTTGCAGGAAAGAGGCTTCATCCCGTGCTTACTAAGAACAGCCTCCATGATGTGCCTCTGCCCCTTTTAAAAAACAGGGTACATTTTCAGTTTAGGCCCACCCTTTCCCACAGCAGCATCACAACCATTTATCCTGTAAATGTTAAGTTTCTTCTTATCTTTATATTGCTTAAGACAGTGGATACACTTGAATGGCTTCCTATTATCATCACCGGGCTGCTCAACCCTTGCCTCTAAGTGAGCCTCGCATATGAGATTTTCCCACTCATCAAAGTCGTACGTTTCATTGTATGTCCGACGCGCTTCGCGCATGGAGGATTGTTTCACCATATCGGCGCCCACTCCAAATCCACTACCCTCCTCCTGAAGAATCCTCCAGCAGAGCAAAGGTTGCTGGAATGTGAAAACAAGAACTCAAACTAAAACATGAAGCACGCAAATGGACTGCAACAGACAGAATTGGCAAGCAAGAGGAAGAAAATAGCTGCAAATCACACGAATGACTTCCAAATTCTCCAAAAAGAAACCCTATACTCAAGTCGAATGAGTAATCGCTTCACTGCCACAGCTCAGTCAACAGTTTATAATAGCCGCGATGCATACTCCTCAAGGAAGTGCTTGTAACACCGCTTCCGCCGGGATCATCACATTTCGGGCCATGCAACGCCATGAGCTTGGAAAACCTGTCCTGTGGCTGCCATGAATTAAATCAATCAAGCATCGACGTGGGGAGTGACAGCTGCGGGGCCGTATTCGAATCGACAGGTCCACCATGTGCGTGCGAACCGGATGCAAAAAACACGAAAGCATGATCATCGCGATCTCCCTACGGCCATATATAAGTATGTGTCACATCCTGTCATGTCAAGTTGTCCATCATCATGGGTGATTACAACACATCACTACAACAGATAAGCATTTTTATGACTTCACATATGACTATTTTTTCAGTCTTATATGCGTTCATGACTACATCACTCTGTAGTGAAAAAAACCCTGTCATAGCGACTAGTCTTTAGGACTGCGTTTTGCAAGTCATATCCATGACTGCTTGCGTGGCACCTGGAGTCCTGCTGCAGAGAGGGTTGCAGTCACAACTATATGACTAATATATGACTACATTGTCTGTTGAGCGCTGCCTACATGGAGAGGCTTCAACGGGACACGTGCGCCACTGCGCAAGCAACACGTCATGCATTCGTCAGGGGATCATATGACTATATGTCTGCAAAGTGATGCCTACATGGAGAGGCGACGGATGGACACGTGCGCCACTGCGAATTTGACATGTCACGACTTCTTGCCATGATCATATGACTACATGTCTGCACAGTGATGCCTACATGGAGAGGCGCTAGCGAGACATGTGTGCTATGGCAGATTTCACACGTGGTGACTACATGACTCGCTCATATGACTACAGGGATGTCTACATGGAGAGATATTAGCGGGACACCTGTTGCACTTGAGATGTGTGACATGTGGCACACAGACAAAATATATGACTAGCATATATGACTACGGATCTTTACACGTGGTGAAAATATGGATAAAGAATGTCGTGTCATATACTGCCACGTGTTCTGGTTTGAGCAAGAGTGATGCCACGTGTCATCAAGATTGTTTTCCGAAATAGTTTATATTTTTAATGTTCATATTTTAGTTTTTAGTTTTTATTTAATATTTAAAAGAACAAGGAGATTGTAGCCTTGGATTTTTTTAATGGTATTATTTTTAATATTATTATTTAAAATGAAAGTGAATTAAATGATTTAAAATCTTCATTACATGGTGAAATTCCAACATGAAAACAGAATGGATCCCTCCTGCATACTATCAACCACAAGGAGAATGAAAATAGTCAACTACAGGGCAATACAAGCCCTATAAATCACATTACAAAAATCCAAATGAGACCAATATCCCAATGGACACTCAAAAGCCACAAGGTCAAAAAATCCATGCCTCAAAAGGCCCAGCCAAAAACAAGCAAGCCCACACATGGGCTGAATTGTTGTAGCTAGTATGTTCTAGTGCTATTAGAATCAAGAAGTCTGTTAAACAGTGCAATACTGACTATCCCTTCCGCAGCTCCATAAGTTTCAGTAACTTTAGACTCCAAAGTGTTGTCTGGCCAACCACCTGCCCCAACTCGGTCTGTTTCCTAACACCATTCACATATGGTAGAGGGGTGTTACTGACACATGCCTCTTTGATGTACACACAGGCATAATCAAGGGGCACAGCAGCAGGTACCCGTAACCCACCACAGCACCTTGAAGAGCAACAATCAGCCCTACTCCACATTTCTTGCGTTTGGAGTTCACATCCAACAGCCGAACCTCGTCACCCACCCTGAACTGTGATCCCAACTCCACACAAAAAAGAACACGATGTGAAAACCCATGACATACACACGACTAGGACACTCAACATTTGCGAGTTAAAGAGAGCCCCAAGGTTGGAAAAAAATAACAGACAAGACAACGGCCTGGACTTACTCCATTTGCAGTCTCCAGTGTGGTGAGACCTCTTTTGGGGGGCTACTCGCCGGGGTCGACACTCTTGCCCTCTCTCTGTACCGGCTTGTCGACAATATCACCTTTGTTTGTCACAAGTTCCTGTGTCACAGACCAGAGATCAACCAGGAAAGCAATGAGCAAACAGGAGTAGTGAATAGAAACAAAATCCAAGTATGAATCAAACAAAAAAAGCCAACATGAAAAGCTGCAAAGAAAACCTAGCATTAATCAAGCAACCAAGGAGAAGCATCCAGGAAAGCAATGCAATGAATGAACCCACAAAAATGTAGCCTCTGGAGCACTGTCAGAATGTCTGTACCTTCACAGTAGCAGTGTTGTATGGTTGTTGTCCGAAAACAGGCTGAGACTCCAAAAACTTGGGAATACTGGCAGCTTTCGATGCCTTCCACAAGAAAGGCCACAACACCTCTGTTAGATACTCATCAGTTGGTGAATCTGGTTGCACCTTCCATGGCTCTGGAAAAATCCCACTGAAGGGAGGATTGTTTGCCGCCTTTCTTGGTGTGTCGTCAACAAGAACAGTGTTAAAATACTTTCTCTTCCTGAACATGTGTGCAATAAAATCCGTGTTGTAGATAGCTTCACATGGATATGCCTTCGTGATCATTGTGCAAAGCAGGCAAATCAAGTCGACTCTGTGCGGATTTGGATGCAAAGACGGTTCCCCTTCTTCGGGAATGAGGCTGTTGAAGCCCTTATTGTGCCAATTTTATGCAAGTGAGTACAATGTGTATGCATTTCTATCTTCTTGATGCTGTACCTTTGAAGAAGGTCGTGCTCCATTGCTACATGTGGACTAACCTGATGTTCTTGCCCCCCTGTGCAGTGACCATTGGAGTCTGGTTATCTTGGAACCGTCTCGCTACCTTCACTTGAATAGCATAAGAAGTTTGCACAAGTGTCGTGCTTTCAAGCCATTGTTTGCTACTTTCTAGGCCATGGTCAGAGGAATCAGCCCAGAAAGCCCCCGGTGGAAGGATGCGACTGACCTCAAGCGGTGGTTCTGCCCGCCTGTTCCACAGCAGGCCAACACATGGCAGTGCGGTCTGTTTGTAGTTCATTACATTGAGGCTGTACTTAGTGCAAACGTACTTGAATCCACAACCTGGTGGTGCAAGCTCGGGTAGAGGCAGCTGCTCATGGTTTACATGATCATTTGCCGCCTGTTTTAGTTGTGGACGTTCATGTGCTCACGCAATGTGCTGAATCCATGTATCGGGTAGAATGAACATGAATATCCTTACGAAAATTGTATGAATTTCTAACAACGATCATTGCTTGTTCATTGTTTGCTTTTGCATTCTTTGTTCTTCTTTCTTTGCAGCTCACATCAGACCGGTTCCCTACTGAGGCCGTGCGCGAGAAAAGGTATGAACTTTAAGACATTATTTTGCACGAGCTTGACGGTCACCCATCGCACGAGCCTCCATATGCAGTGCCCAAACCCCCACGCAAAGTTGGAGATTGCAGCAGCCCTCTCTTCCCTGTGGCCACCACTCCAGCTCCTCTCACACGCAGACAGTGTAAACGAGCCAAGAAAGTCGGCAAAGCGTTGTGACATTGGATACAATTGGCTACAGAAAGTATTATTTATTAATTGTCTACCTTTCTGCGTTGATTTTTGTGGTCCTTTGCTTCCCACAACTGTGTCTTATTCTTCTTATAGGCAGCACATTTCCGACCGTCAGTGCACGTTCTCTGCTTTGTTTTGCAAGTTCGCTTCAGTCCCTCTTTCCTACCCCCAGTCAGCCCTTCTCTACATTGGGGTATGCTATTTTGGGGTGTCTCTTCCTTCTCTCTAATGTTTTTGATTCAAGGGCATGTTGTTCAACATGATGGCAGCCAATGGGATCCCCGTTGCCCCACAATCTTAACACACTCACTTCACAGTGCCACATTACTGTTCCGTTTCCTTGCTTACATGTATTGGGCAGTGACATAATGCCCAATACTGAAGACTAGGACTGTTTCAACAAGTATATGTTGAGAAGCACTGGTAACTGGGGTATTTCAAAGTAGCTCCCTACATGCAACACATGCCTACATTGCATATACAAGCAAGCCAGGAACTGCATGTAAAGGAAATTGGTAACACATGCACATACCATTCCATGCAACAATCGTAAATGGGCACAATGCACACCCCAGTGCAATCAGTCTTCAAGTCAATCACATGAATGTTATTGTGCTGGTGCCAGTGTGGCAATTGGTCTCTCAGCAATGATATTTAATATAACTCGTGCCAAACACCTGTGCTCTACATGCCACGAGGTCCAGTGTGTTGCACAATGGTGAATCAACGAAGTGTAGGGTTCTCTATGCGTGCCATTCGGATTTCCATAGTGATACATACACAGAGGGCACCTGATATCAACCGTGATTGCACCAACATACGAAATTCGGGACGTTGTGGTCCATATATTTCCATGTCTATGGCACAATGTTTGAACACATGGGCCTCTCCATCCCCATCTCTCTTTGCCGTTGTCTTTCATTCAAACACATGAAAGGATTGAATATGGTGATGTTTCCCCTCCTCGTATACCTGCTCTCCTCCATCTTCACCGAAGCCTGTGCACTTCTCTAGAACAATGGTGCGTGTCAACCAAAAAAAAAAAAACTGTTCAAATGTCCTTTCATACTTCGGCCCCAATTTGTACCCATCCCTATCTCCCAAGGAATTTACACTTCTTCTACTTCATCCACTTATGTGTTGTGAATTCAGGGTGCACAAATGCAAGCCTGCCTTGCCAGCATCATGGGAGCTGCAAAATCATTCCTTTTGAATTTACATACTTCCCATGTGACCTGTATGTAGAAGGGTAAGTGACACATAAGAAACGTACTGGACGACCAAGGAGTTCCTCTAGTTTAGCAATACTTATGAACTGCCCCACAAAATCCAGCCTCAGTTTTTGAAAGAGCAAACACATGCACTCAATTGGATCCCCACCTTAAGCCGCCGACCGTGTTTTCTATGAAGCATTGTCAATTACTTCTCAGATTTTGGCGTGGACGATCCTACCCCACCAACAAGCAAAGCTGAGAGGGCTGGACTGACTCTAAGAGCACCCAAGTCCTGCACCAGCTCATCCATGGCAGAAGTCTCATCGATGTCGATTTTGTCGATAAAAAAAGCAGTAGTGGGAGTGAGCCCCAACGACCAACTAACACTATGCTCTCCTCTCTCAACCCTATACTGCTTCTTTAGTCGCACTGTAAAGCTACCCTTCACCATCACGTTAGTTTTTATATCAGCGAGGGTCTTCTTCAGGTCCACAGTGGGGACCTTGGATAGGAACCCGGTCTCGTCTGCCTCCACAATGCTGAAGATCTTCTGAGGACTCCGCAGGTTCACCTCCAACCACAAGTACTCCCCAGAAATCCGAGCCTTCGTGGTTGTGTCCACATGAAATCCTTTCGCCTGTGCAGCACATGCAATCACATTCCAAATACACAAAGAAACCCCCATAGTAACATATTGCATAGCATATGATTTTGGGTCATTCGGCTTGTACAACAACACTATTCCTTCCAGACACATTGATTTCTCCATGCTGGAACCAAACAAAATATTTGCAACGACACTGCGTGTCCCTGCCAATCGCGGCTCCGAGATATCGCGGGGATCTTCAATGGCAACTTCAATAAGACTGCCATTCGTACCTGAATAGTATGCCATGACCCGAGTTCGTAATGAAAAGCAGCCCAAAGGAAGTTGGAAACCCCGGTACTTAAAACAAACGCCCTGAAATGTGTCTGCCTTTGCCCAAACTTAAGTGCGAAACTTAAGTGCGAGTATGCTTTTTCAGTTGCGACTTAAGCTGCGATTGAACATATGCCAGTTCAAATGCAGTTTGCCAGGTCACCAACGACTAGAGCTGCGAAACCGCCAACCCTGCTACACTGCCACCCTCGGCCCAGACCGATTGGGAAAGCATTCATCAACATTCCGAAAGCAAAATCTTCATGAACACGCTTAACCAGCAAACGTCTCGAACGAGTGAGGTTCACCTCCACTGTATACTGCCTCCTTAAAAAACAATGAAGATATACATTACTGATTTTGGGAACTGAAGAAACTAAACATATGCCGCTTCCCACGTTTCACTGTTTTTTGGGGCTTTCATGCAGATGGTCACATAAGCAGCTATTCCGTGTGCAAGAGTCGGAATATTATCGGATGGTGCGAAGGCTATAACCTATGCAGCCTTAAGAAAAGAAGAGGAGGAAAATGCAACCTCACTTTCTCAAACATCACAGATATTCAGTTCATGAAATGCACTCAATTCCGATTCTCACCGGCGGCAGCAACTGGATTCCGTTTCACAACAAAGATCAACCTCGTCGATTGCCGCTCCACATGAAGGCCAAGCAACCAAGCTCCATATGACACATTTTCTCCACAATACTAGTGTAAATAGACACTGCATCATCACAACAGGGACCGTAAGAAGATGAACTTGCAACTAAGCAGAGTACACAATGATCTGCGACGGTTCTATGGACATACCAACACCATTAGCCATAATATTGTCCAACCGAAACAGCCTCCACAGGTACAGTCAAGCACACCTTCCTCTTACGCGCCAAAACAACATGAGGTTTGAGGGGGAGACAGATGGATGATGATCTGCGGATGAAAGGCAACTGAGAAAAGAATGGATGGACAATCATGTGTAACCGTGCATGCACACATATTTCATCCGTCGATGGGATGAACAACGGCAGAACATGAGGGTTGAGGATGATAGTGTCGGATGATGGTTAGCGGATGCAAAGACAACTGACAGAAGAATGGATGAAACTTCATGTGTAACCGTGCGGACGTTACAGACTTCATCGTTCCATGGGATGCACATCGGCGATCCAAATGGGGCATTCGAGGAAACAGTTGTTCCCGTATCTACCTTCATTGGAGTCTTTCTTTCACAGAATTCAGGACTTATGCCTCCAGACTTATGCCTCCAAACATGAGGTCACAATTTCACACGATTATATCCACGGTCTGTACCATTTTCTGAACCATGGTTCTCACAGTTATGTTCTCAATGGTGATTTGTTATGCTTCAATTTCGCAGCAAGTCCTGTTGCTGGTAAAACATGTAAATTGTAACCTGGCATGGACATTCTATTCCGTGACACACAAGCCAACCCAACCCCATGCAGACTAAGATTGTCGAAGTCTTCGCCACTCCCTCTCACATGCAAAATAAGAGACTACAGATGTGAATTGAGTAACACTACAACAGGTTATGGTCACAAAACCTCAATGCATCTGGTATTTTAGGGTTCATGTTCATACTGCCATTTGCATTCATATTGGGCCATGTACAATGTTGCAAATTCATTCCGTATGGGTTACTGATATCGTGTTGGAATGGTAGCGTCATACTGTAAATTTGACATGTTGTTACACATGAATTGCACAAGAGCAGGACAAGCTGGAGTATGAAAAACCTACGTGCATCTTCAAGTTGGTTGTTTTCTTTGAACTGTGACGAGCATTCACATTAGCGCTTCTAGAATGTTGAGCACAAGAGGAACGATGTATTCATTGTGTATGTGTACATAACAACATTTTACAAAGCTAGGTTCATTCTCCAGCGACAAAGACTTTACTTAACCTCAATTGAATAAGAGGAGAAGAAGTGAAGCTGATAAATCCGACAGGGGGATGACTACACAGAACGGATGGATGACAAACGGATGCAAATGCCATGTGTAACGGTGCAGCCGTTACACAGTGCAACCCTCGATGGGATATATATATATATATAGGTTTTTCTTCTGTGGTGGGGAGTTCACGTTTGTCCCACCAAGACCTTGTGGAAGAGCAGGTTGAAAAATTGAATATAAGCACAGGGTCATTCTGTGTTTCATGTGATTCATCGTTGTTTTTCTTCACATCATCTCTTTCAAGAGGGAGTATCAGGAAGTTCTGTTGTTATCTTAGGGTTACCCAAGTCGTCTCCTGTATACATTGTTTTCCTGGTGTTCTTCTAAGAAAGTCATAGCTCTTTGGAGTCATCTTCTCCACACACTATAGTACTTACATATTTCGAGAAGACTACTCTATCAAGTTGAGGGTTGCAATGGAATTTGGGGCGGGTGTAGCTTTCAGGCTCCGCAAGATTTATGCAGGAATTGAAGAATTGCCAGCCCACATTCCCCATGAGGTCATCTTGCGCCTTCTGGAAAAGGTGCAAACGGAAGAGGGGCAGGACAAAGTGTGGGTTTACAAAATCCAGGGAGGAGTCAAGACAATGACAATCCACATGGGCGACATGAAGTGTTTCTACACAATGAATGAAGAGGAGCAAGGAGCTGTGGTTTTGTGCCTTGTGCTGTTAGGTTTCGTGGACAGGCTTGTGTTGAAGACCTGGCACCACACAAGTAGCCGCTATGAAGGGGAGGGTGTTGTGGATTGGGGGTACCATGTAGATATGGGAGAGGGATGGGTACAAGAGTTTCCGGAACTCATCCCAGAAAGTAAGAGGGGCATAATAGTTGTAGACCCCTCTAAGGGGTTTTGGGAGGATGAGGTCCGCAGCTATGCAGGACTGAATGGTTAGAGATTGTAAGACTCTCCTGTTTTCATTGAAGACCTGGTACTGGCTGAATTCATTGCACCAGACTCTCGTTTTGTGCCTCCCTATTTCGGGGTTTGTACATGAAAGTCGGCTTCAGACATATAGTACATGCATGTTGTAACAATTACTTCTCTCAGAGTTGGTATGAGTTGAAGACTCTTGGTTCAGGTTTTCCTTCATTCCTCTAGAAAGTCCTTCACACATGCATGAATCTGCTGAGTGTGACCCGCCCGGCAACCAGACCCCAACATGGCCAGGGCTTTAGGCTCGGCCTCCAGAAAGCTTGTGAAAGTGGGTGAAAGTTGGTGAACAAAGGTGCAGGGAGAGACTATGTTTGATATGGTACTGAATACTCTGAGACGTTGTTTGCCATAGCGTTGTGGCCATAGACCCCGCATCCATTCTTGGGCAGAAGAAGAGGCGATAGACCTACCTTTGTGAGGGGTTCAGTCCAGTTGTGGGACTTATGTTGGTATACAAAATTGGTTCAGGAGATTGTTGCAGCTTTCTCATTCCTCTAGAAAGGCCTTCATACATGCATGAACCTGCTGGGGGTGACCTGCAGCTGACCAAGTTTTGCCCAGCCCCCTTCCAACGGACCGGCCATACTACGCTAGATGATGTGAGACTGTATGCTATCCCACCACTGTTAACACCACCAGATCTGCCCTACACTAGCACCTGCATCAACACACGTACCAAATTCATGGTAATTTACCCCCTCCACACTCCCTACCTCTTGCCTTACACCAGCTTAACACACCCTATTGTCTGTACTACATGCATGCCTCAGAGCTGCTATGTTACCCAGTACATTAAGGTCTTCTTTGACACCCATAAACCCATACTACCCTCTCATATAGAGGACCCTCTTGCTCATCTTCAATCTGCAGTCTGCCCTCCCTGTTCCCTAGCTTCTACGCCACTAACTACTGGTACTACAGCCCCCTCTCCCTGCAGCTTACAACATCATTGGACGCTGCTGCCCACACATTCAACCACCCACCCAGGTTCCACAACACCTCTAGCTCATGTATCTCTACTCTCCTTCTCACTCTCTCTCTCTACTAACTACCTGTTTCAACCAGTGGTCATGTGGTAGCTAAATTGGTTGCATGGCCCTCTTGCCTGGGGCAAGCCCATGATCCCCTCCCAATGCTGTATCGCTGCCCCCACAGCTCCCACTGCTTCACACCCACACAGACACCACATCATTTGCCACCCCCCTTTTTGGAAATTTGGGTTGCTCCATCCATTCTCGCATCCATTCTTGGGTAGAAGAAGAGGCGATAGACCTACCTTCGTGCGGGGTTCAGTCCAGTAGTGGGACTTATGTTGGTATACAAAATTGGTTCAGGAGATTATTGAACCTTTGCTTCATTCCTCTAGAAAGTCCTTCACACATGCATCAACCTGCTGAGGGTGACCTGCCCAGCAATCATACCCCCACATGGCCAGGGTTTTAGACTCAGCCTAGATCGCAGTTTCTTAAACCTCTTGAAAGTTGGTGAACAGAGGTGCAGGGAGCAGCTATGCTCGACATGGTCCTGAGTACTCATGACACATTCTTTGCCACAGCGTTGTGGCCATAGACCCCGCATCCATTCTTGGGCAGAAGAAGAGGCGATAGACCTACCTTCGTGAGGGGTTCAGTCCAGTAGTGGGACTTATGTTGGTATACAAAAATTGGTTGAGGAGATTGTTGAAACTTTGCTTCATTCCTCTAGAAAGTCCTTCACACATGCATCAACATGCTGAGGGTGACCTGCCCAGCAATCATACCCCCACATGGCCAGGGTTTTAGACTCGGCCTGGATCGCAGTTTCTTAAACCTCTTGAAAGTTGGTGAACAGAGCTGCAGGGAGAGACTTTGTTCGACATTGTTCAGGCTTTCCTTCATTCCTCTAGAAAGTCCTTCACACATGCATGAATCTACTGAGTATGACCTGCCCAACAATCAGACCCCAACATGGCCAGGGCTTTAGGCTCAGCCTCGACAAAGTTTGTGAAAGTGGTTGAAAGTTGGTGAACACAGGCGCGGGGAGAGACTATGTTCTTGCTGGTCCTGAGTACTCACGAGACGTTGTTTGCCATAGCGTTGTGGCCATAGTCCCCACATCCATGGTTGGGCAGCAGAAGAGTCGATAGACCTACATTTGTGAGGGGTTAATCCAGTACTGAGACTTACGTTGGTATATAAAATTGGTTCAGGAAATTGTTCAGGCTTTCCAGATTTCCTGCAAAAATCCCTCCACACAAGCATCCATGTGTTGTATACCCCAAGAGGAGCAGGGCTTTAGGCTGAGCCTCCTGATTTTCAATGTTGGTGAACAGAGGTGTCAGGAGTATGGTCCTGAAGAGGGTTGCTCACTAATGAGAAAACCCCAACACTAAGTGATTCCAACAACTCCCAGCATGTGTC
The DNA here is from genome assembly GCA_030704615.1 of Takakia lepidozioides. Lineage (NCBI taxonomy): Eukaryota > Viridiplantae > Streptophyta > Takakiopsida > Takakiales > Takakiaceae > Takakia > Takakia lepidozioides. The sequence goes on along the minus strand of CM060731.1, from coordinate 10,347,977 downwards.
ATTCACTTTCAACTCCACCTGCTGCACCTACTTCAGAACATATGCAAGTGCATGAACCCGTGCATGTGCAAGTAAGGTGGGAGAACCTTCAAACCATGTGAGAGCAAAATGAAAACCATGAATGCCGGGAGTACACATTGGACATGAATAATCTGTTTCTTGGCATTTGCATTGTTCAAGCAAACATCACATGCTTCCAGAATTCCACCCTGAAGGGTCACACAAACGTAGAAAAGAGACAAACTATGTGATGCTAGTGAAAGAGGTTCAGGATGCTATTGACCAGTCAACCTCTTTGAAATTCCACTCATAGTTAGGCACCTGAACCTCTTGCCTAATCATTCTCTCTTTCCAAACACACACTCGCATATCCCACCGAAAGAAGAAGACTGATTGGTGGAAGTGATTAATCAATATTGCTCCCCCAATGCGGCAAGACACGCAAAAACACCGAGGATGAGTTCTTCCGCAAATGCATGAAGGAAGCAAACATGACATGCATCACTCCATCCTCAATAGTTAGGCAAATTTCACCAGCCCTGGTCCAAGGTCTTTCAGGTCTGCAACCCTTCTGAAGCTTGCGCATGATGGGGGAAGGAAGTTCGTCCAGCTGTTTAATGCAGTCCCAGCCTTCATCCACCCATTGAAACAAGGTAAGAATATAAAAACACTCGTTCTCCTTCGAAGGGTCCAGGCCCAAAGCATGTGGCCCCCACTCTTCGTTAGGAACACACATGAATCTTGACCTGAGTACAACGGTGTTAGGCTGTTTTGCAGCTGCACTGTTGGTGTCATCGTAAAAGCCAAACCAGCCCACTCTACCTGCAGATACATGTGCTACAAGAATGATATCCCCTGCTGTGGGTTTTGACCAATCCACCAACGCTTCCAATCCAGAGATGCGAGTCCCCCTCCCAGACGATATCGACAAGCTGAAATTCTCTTTCCGGGAGGGATATCGAATGGGGTCTGCCGCGTTTTACGTTTCCATTGAGAATGACCACTTCTCGTGCCCACACTTCCGATGAGGTGGACAAATGGGGTTCCCATTGGCAAAGGCGAAATGAGGAGTTCGAGAGATTGATTGCTACTGATCCTCTTTTCCAGCACTTGTCCGGAAAGATGTTTTACGTTTGGGACGGCAATCATCGCCTCCTGGCATGGATGAAGTACATAGCCCAAGCCCACCCCAATGACCTAGATATGTTGCGGGGCCCAAAGATCGCAGTCTTCTCAAAGCTGCAATGGCAGACATCAACTCGTAAGTTACAATGCCTCTTGCTTTGGATCTTTCAATTTGAAACAGTCGTCTCATTGCCAATCGTCATATTTGTTGCAAATTCTCATTTCAGTATTGTTTAATGAAAATGTGGCATTGCAGGGTGACTGAGAATGCCTTCATTGCCACCAACTTGTCCCATATGCTCTTCCGAGTGAAGGATGTCGGGAAGCAGGGGGTGCAAGAGTTTGCCAATTCGCTCAGTGCCTACCTCTTGCGCAAGTCGGAGGCAAAGGCAGACAGAACCTGGTATAGGCTGAGCATGGACGCCATGGTGGACTACATATTTCGGGTAAAGCTCCTGACTGTTTTGTTCAGCTAATCTGTCTCTCCTCCCCCAATAGAAGAAAAAGTGTTGACCAGGATTTCTAATCTTATGTGCGCATTCTTGACAGACGAAAATTCAGCAGGATTTGGCACATGCGCGGAGGTTCTACATGGAGTCAGAGGAGAAGAAACTAACCCTCCTGGCACTGGAATCGTATCTCAAAGTTGCCAAGGCGAAGGCCCGCATAAAGTACAAGTCGCGGATGGTAAAGTACGTGGCCATAGCTGATCCCGCCCTTGGTGCCGACTTTCTGGTGGAGGTGGGGAAGCACTACTCCCGCGCTCTGAAGCCCACGATGAGATTGGAGAAGTTGCATCGTCTAGCCACATCCTGTGTGGATGCAACAGAAAAGGTGATACATTCTTAACCAAATTGTCGTGGCAACAATTCGTTTTTGTGGTGTTTGGCGCTTACTAATATGCTGGGTGGTTGGACAGACCCGGTGGCTCCAAATCTGGAATGGTTCCCAAAGTACAAGGGACATGTGGAGCTTCCCCAAACCCGACAAACTGTCTGACCCCACATTCGACATGTGGATGAACGGCATGACATGGTGGTTTCAGGTACTTTCCCATGCTTCATTTGCCGGTTCTACGCTTGTACCGGGTGGATTTACTGTATTTTTTTGAGGAAAGCGGTTTGATGGAGAATTTCCACAGGTGATGACGAATGCGCAAGAGCAGCTTGACACACAAGCACATCAGTTCAAACTAGAGATTTCTGATGAAGCAGAGAGCCTACGCGACTATGTGACGAGGTACTTTCTGCTCTACAAAACCAACCTATTCTTTCGAGAGATACCCCATGCCCGGCGGAGCCACGAGTTCACCGACCAGCCGAACGCGGACAAAGCGGCAATGCGCCTTTGGTACAGGTACATACGCCGTTCTTTTTAGTCCATACATTTCCAAGATATAAGAGGCCTTATGTGGCGCATGAAAATAAGTCCTTGGAAAAATGGCTTCCTTGGAATTTCATGATTCGGGCCTTGGGGAATGGCTGTCCAGGGGGTGGCTGGCACTCAGTCTGGAAATTCGGAGCCATTTTTCCAGTTCCGGGCCCATTCAGTTCTGGGACTTAGCCATTCTCGGCCCCAACCTGGGAAAATGGCGCCGAATTTCCAGTTCAGGGCCCGAAAATGGCTAAGTTCTTGGGGTGGCTGGCACCGAAACTGGAAATTCTGCGCCATTTTTTCAGTTCCGGGCCTGGTCAGTTCTGGGACTTCGCCATTTCAGCCCCAACCTGGGAAAATGGCGCCGAATTGCCAGTTCAGGGCCCCGAAAATGGATGTCCCTTGGGTGGTTGGCACTGAAACTGGAAATTCGGCGCCATTTTTCCAGTTCCCTGCCCAGTCAGTTCTGGGACTTAGCCATTTTCAGCCCCAACTTGGGAAAATGGCGCCGAATTTCCAGTTCAGGGCCCCGAAAATGGCTAAGTCCCTGGGGTGGCCGGCACCGAAACCGGAAATTCGGCGCCATTTTTCCAGTTCCGGACCCAGTTTCAGTTTCATTTTTCCAGTTGCATTCCCTAAAATTTACCTCGTTCCCGGGACCTCATTCTGTGTGTTTCTTGAATGCAGATACTGCAAGTTCTCCCTTTTGGAGAAATGTCATCTGTCCTTCGAGCCGCCATTTTTTCTCGCATGGAGGAACCCTGGGGCTGACTCTATGTACACTGACGTTATCGTGAAGGAGTAGCATCTGGAACATTTGCGCGACTGCCCTTGGTATGTGGACCTTCCGCCCGGCTCGCTCGACTCATCCGAGTTTCAATTGAAGCTGGATGCGGAGGCCCGACGAAACCGGGCTCCGCTGCCTCCGCTGGGTCCAAAGGAGGCGAAAGCGCTTGCCAAGTCCAGGAAAGCGGCAGAGCTTGCTCAGGCAGGTATTCAGGAGAAATTGAATGAGAAGAATAAAGGACAAAAGAAAAGGACACGGAAACAGGGGAGTACAGTAACCCCCAAAAACAGAAAACCACCGGGGCACCAGAGGAGGCGCAGGAGGGCCCCCAAGGGAGTGACTCCAACGACGACTTTGTGCAAGGTCCTGCGATTGCTGCTGCTGCTACCAAGTCACCGGTCGTCCGGGTTCCCAAGTCAGTTCGGACTGGGACTGGCTCTGCCAAGAAGTTGGCATTTGAGGGCGAGCCTACACGGCGGTATTCGGCGGTGACGTTTCCGTAGAGACCAAAGCTAGAACCCCCAACCATCATCCAATGTGTCAATGGGAGCTTCCTTGACGCTCTGGCTGCCAGGGCGAAGAAAGTGGCACACAATAAGTCTCTGGAGGAGCTGAAGCGGAAAGCCAAGAAGAGGGCTGCCGGTACAGAGCCTAAAGACACCCCTGGTTTGGAAGCCATAATGGAATTTGTCACGGCTGTGAGCACGGATTGCAAGAGCACTCGGGGAAGGGGGGGGGGGGAGTTGAGGTGGAGAGAGCCTGCGATATGATTCTCCTCGATATTCCAGATGGGGAGCTGCTAGAGGGCCTGGATGGTGTGCCCACCTGGAACAGGTTTACTGAGGACTACTGGAGAGCCGGGTTTGGGCTGGCGGGGATGGCCCTGGATGACGGTGGATGTATGGTGGTCCTTGCCACAAGAGGGAAGACCACAGAGAATGTTGTGGCAAGATGGACACCGAAAAGTGTCACCCCAGTCCTCCTCAAAAAATGGTTCTGCATCAATACACAGGGGTTGCGAACAGAGGGCCAGAGTGTAAGTGATCAATCTGTTGCATTCACTTCATATTGTGGTGTATCTAAACTAGACCCTGGAGTTGATCCCTATTTTGTTGGATGTGCAGACATTGGTGTTTGAGGCATATTGTTTTGTGAAGAGAGGGTCTACGTTCAAATTCCGCAATGATGGTCGTCTTGTTGATGCCGCTGTGGACCCTGTTACCTACGATGTCCTCTACAACTATGTGCCCCACTCTAGTATGTCGAAGGACACAAAGACAGACAAACCGTGGCGGTACAGCCGGACCCGGAGCCTTGCTTTCATCCAAACCCTTATGGAGACGTGCTCGGATGTCCAAGGGCGGATTCTTGACCTCACATGCGGCACGGGTAAGCCTTCACGTTCACAGTTTGTCCCCTGGCCCGATTGCAATTGCATGCCGCATGCTACTAACTGCTCGCTTTGTCCTTCAAGTGCTTCCATGTTGGCAGGGACGTTGTCCGACAGGCATGTCTTCGCCTTCGAGCCAGATACTGCCCTCCAGAACTCCGAACTTGCAGTGGCTGAACGTCTGCCGAAAGAGGAAGAGGCATCCTCGGAGGATGAGGAAGAATCCGACAAGGAGCAGGGGGAGGTACAAGTTGGGATCGAGGCCGAGGAGCCCCCGGTTTATGAGTGAGTGGTCTCATTGTAAGTTGCCTCCTGATTTCGTGAGGCACCTCCCTTCGCTCTCTTATTTCATTGAAAGACCATTTTTTGCTTCTGCTGGTATTAACATTCTTAAAGTGGATTTGTTTTTACTGCAGGATGCCAAGTACTGCAGGAGGGACGTCTACACCGCAGTTCATGGGCAGGACGAATGTGCATTTTTTTGCCAGGGGGGATTTCATGCCTAGTCTAGAAAGGGACTACATACTTCCTACTTATGTTGCCCGGCTTGCTTCGGTGTCCATTAGGAGGTCTTCCGAACCTAGTCGTGTACAACAGATTTTAGACGAGGCAAGCCTCAAGAAAATGAAGATGAGGGAGGAGGCAGCAGCTATTAGAGCCCGTCAGGCTCGTAGATTTGTCTTAGATTCTGCTGAGGAAAGTGGGAGAGAAGAGGCAGAAGATTCCCAGGAGGTGAGGTGGACAGTCCCCCAAGGAGAGGACGGAATTTTTGAGAGGCATAAGGAATGCAAAAGAACGGCTTGAAGCCGGACAGTATCACCTTTATATGTGTTCTCTCTGCATGCAACCACACTGGCCGACTGAATGAAGGAAGATGCTACTTTGATTCCCTGAGTCAAGATCATGGTGTCACTCCGATAGTAAAGCACTTTGGCTGCATGATGGACCTGCTTGCAGAATCCATGGCAATGTGGAGATGGCTGAACATGTGGCAACATCTATCCTCAAGTGGGACCCAAGCAAAAGTGCTCACAAAACATGTCTCATGGACACCTACCAACGCCTGGCAAGCTCCACGACTGTTGGGGAAAGCAGAGGTTGAGGAGTCCGGTCCATTGGGGACGGGGAAGGTGGACTTTGGACTATGTCGTTGTTTCTTGTGTCTCCCGAGTCAAAGCTCTGGGGCAGTTCAGCCATGTAATCGTCTTGTGGGAGGTTTTGTATTTAAAAACAAGGTTGTGAGCTCACGATAGAGCCCCCCAATTTTACCTTATAAGATCAACGTCGAGAACTCCGGGGATTCTCAATTCATCACTAGCCTTCCATCCAAAACACTACGGGAAGTTGGCCTATGACCGAATAGGCATCTATGACCAATCCTCTATGACTCAACAGTACATAAATGCACTCAACAGTACATCATGGTCAATACTCTGAGGCAATGGTGGATGATCTGAGTAGCTACACAGATCAATGAATGAAGCAAGACACTCGCATCTTTCCAAGAAAACATCCTTTCACCAGTAATCCCCACATTTCTTCAAAGTGGTGAAAGCGGTTAGTGTCCCGTACAACAATTGCTCGGCCAACAATCTTTGAGATGAATTTGGTGGAGGTGTGACCACACACTCGAAGATTCTTGATGAGACGGAGAGGCGTCCTAGGGGTCGTGCTGATCAGCCCAAAACCAATGGCCAGCTTCTCACTGTGGTGGCAAAGAAAAAAATTCCTATTCCTCCTGCCCCACTTCATGCAATACAAAATGCGTGTCAGGCACATACCCCGCCTCCTTTATCTGCCCAGACAATCTTCTCAGCTCAGCATGGATTTCCTTTATTCTGGGATGCAACTTGTCATCTGCAACGAAGGTGTGCACCCTGTTGCCAACCTCAATGCAGCAGCGACCTGGCTCCTTTCTAACCCCTCTGACCTTCATCATTCTTCTCACTTTTGCAGTATCATCCCACCTGCCAGCTGCAGCATAGATGTTTGAGAGCAACGCATAAGTCGCAGCAGCATCCTGTTCATGGGAGGACCAAACAGGCAAGGACTCCATGAATTATTGTACTGGATTATTGCAGGATTATGCTAGGAAGTTTCTACATTTAGTGACCCGAAAATCAGCACACCTGCCATAAGGTGAGGTAAAAAGGGAAAAAAATCTAGGATTAAGGACTCCTGTACAAATGAGAACAACAGTGCACCGAATCCTACTGAACTGATTCTTCATGTGTTGGTCCGGTTGACCTGAAGCAGGCTATACCTGAAGGGTTTATCTGGTCATGCTTGTCCTGTTCCCCAGAGAATTTCTCAAATCTTACATGACCTGTCATTGTGCACCCAGAAAGCAAGACAAAGATTGCACCACTCTCCCTGGTATTGACAACTAGCAGATGGCTTTCTTTCAAACTTTTACTGGGTTGAGAAAGAATTGATGTCACAATTGTGAACTGCAAGACCTGGGGAGTCAACGGATTTGCTTACATTGCAGTTCATTTGTAGGTACAGGCTAGTCAGGGCTCGCCAAGTCTAGACATAAAACCAACTGGTAAAAATTCGTTCTTTAGAATTTTGGTGGGGGGAAGCTTCTGAACACGCAAATTTTGCATCGACAGAACTGTGGAATGGCCATGAGCTGTTGCCAAGTGCAGCAGTCCAGTCATTCTTCTTTCTCACCATGATGGATTGTATTGGACTGCTTCTCTCTCAAATACAAAGTCAACTGTGAATTGGACAACCATGTGCTGTACTAGCAAGAACTTTCAGCGGGACCATTTTGAGGGTGAGTTTTCAAGTGGAAATGATGCAACTCCCTCTGACTGAAAAAGTGGAGAATGGAAGAATGATCCCACTCACCAGTTTAGGAGAGCACCACGACACAGTGATAGTATCACAGGAATTTCCCGATAGTTCACCACGGACCATCCAAGCAAGGATCATATCCCCAAACATATGACTTAGTCCAAATATGAAGTAGAGGAGACATTGGCAAATATCCCCACAATCCCTGGACAAAATCATAAGCAACCAACTTGTCTCTTATGCTAGGAGAGGCCAAGTACAGGAAGTTGCCACTGATGACAGCCACAAGATTCATATACGAGTTGCTCAGAAAGTCCCCTGGTAATATTGGCATCGTCGTATACACCATCCACTCCATCGTCACTTGCTCCAGCCTCCATACAAAAATTGTAAACATGTCTTCATCGTAGCCGAGAAAAAACAACTGATCATCCCGCTCGATCAACTGAAGAACTCCTCGGTCCGATGGTAATGAAATACGGTTCCAGGTACCAAGCGTTAAGTGAAATGCTACAGCATGTAATGGCAATCCAACCCCCAACGAGTACATATGACCCTGGCATACAACTATTGAACCAAATATTGTGCGTGGAGGCATAGTGCCAACCATGGTCCAGCGCTTGCTTTTCGAGTCATACACCTCTACAGTCAATTGACTGGTGTCCGTCTCTGCAGGTAATTGTAATGTTTTGACTACTTTGAATGCTTGGATGCTTCGATCAACCACCATAACTGTCTTCACAACTTTCAAACCAGTGCAAGGGAGTAGCACCCAAGCTTTGGTTGCAGGATTACACACAATACACCTCGTAACCTCTTCCACATAAGCTTTGCAACACCATAGCCCCGCAGCTGTTGCCTCCACCTCCAAGATTTTTGGAAGCGATCTTATCCCAATAGCATGCAGTTTGCTTGTGAGAGGATCAAAACATGTGATTGCAAATAGGGCTGGGTTTAGAACCAACAAAGTTGGTCTTTCAAGGGAGCGTTCAACACAGCAGCGAAGAACATTGAAAGAAGACAATATTGTGTTCCAGATCTTACAGACTGAGCGTAATCGATATATGCAAGCAATTGGTATCCTTGCAAGCACTCGTTCTTGCAAATCCAAAGGCAAGCCACTCCATCTTGAATCCATGATCACGCCATAGGCTTCCCCCGCCACTTCAGTAAAACTATCAGCAAACTAGGAAGAAGTCTACGAACAGAAAAGCCAAGGTTTCAAAAGCAAACCACGAAATCCCACGACGGAGGCACAGCTCTTGAAATGACCATGCCATTTTTCAGTCCCTGTCCACAATTTGCTTTCAGCCAGGCCACTTTCTTATTCCAACTTGCACATTTACAGATAGTCTTCGCAGATAGTAGATCCTATTCTGGCTTCCGTTCAAAACCTACTCTATAGACAACGGTTTCGTAGCTCTACAGAGGGCACAGGCCATGTCCATTTTGCATCGGGCTACTACTGTAGCTGGCATGGCTCCGTCGCATCTTTCTGCTCTTCCCGATGTCACACCCATTTCTTTGTCTGATGTGATTTAGGCAGTTGGATGGGATGATCATTTGGTTTGATTGGCTTGCTACGCTTTCTTTTTCATTCCTTATGTTCAATCTTCCCTTGCTATGGGAACTTTCCATCCTTTGTACAGTTACCTCATGTCAGTTTGTAAATAAAGCTTTACAGGGTTCCAAAAGAAAGAAAAGAAAGCCATGATCAAGCATTAACACCATTCCCCACCAGCAAGGAATCAGTGACACGGGACGCAACGTGCGCAGGGCAAGAGACAGAAGGGCACGACAGCATTAGGGTTGACATGGAGCTCAGCTGGCCAAACTCGTTTCGCCATTGGATTGTTTTTCTAAGTGAGAAATGTGGCCACATTTTCCACATCTAAAGTCTAATTTAAATTCCTTAAGAGAATTGGCTAAACCAAACTGTGTTTTGCCGGGTTGGGACGATCAATCTTGTGTGTAGACTCGACCGTTTTGTTACGAACTGTTTCCGATCCTTTCCTAGACTCCCCAGTCTGTGGTGTTTGTTGCAAATGTATGTGTGTCATTTGAATTTTCTCGTGCTGGTCAGGAGGTGCGGAAGATCTTTTCCCCGCATTTCATGTGATAGCAGAAGCTTGGAATTGTGGAGTTTGGAAGTGGAGGCAATGGCGGCGTCAGGACTAGCAAAATGGGCCAGTGAGCTTGCCAAGGGCGTGCACGGCTACTGGGCGAATGGGCGGTGGACGCCTGTTGCTATTAGCGCCCGCCACCGAGCTCGTCTTCGTAAAGAAACTCTGCTGTCTGGCGGGTTTGTGGCAGACTTCCTCTAATAATACCTTGCTAGAAATGAGGAGAGATAAAGGAGAGACAGCGATTGTGCGATTCATACCTAGTTTCGGTAGAAGAGATGGGTTTTCGCCAGATTGCCATAGCATGCCCAAAGCTGATGACAATCTGGTTACAGCACTCGAGTATTGATAGAATGCTGGCATCCTTTCAGAAAGCACCATGCTGTCAGCATTAGCCTGCCACTTTCCACGGATCAGTGCAGGCACACCGTTAGAGCGGGGGAAACAGATGAGAAGACATAAAAAGGGGGTAAGGGGCTCCGCGTCTGTAAAGTTTTTGTTACCCAATGGTTAAGTCAAGGAGCTGTTCTGTTGAAACAGAGTCTTTGCCAAATAGGAGATGTTTTCGCTCATCTTGAGAATTCGCTAAGCAGCAGCATGGTGCAGAGAATGGCCATATGATGCTCCAAGGAAGCCAGAGAAGACCCGGATGAAGGGTCACAAAGTTGACCGCGAGGCAGCTCTCAAGTATGCACTTTTAATTTGTTTTTCAAGCTTGGGGCCCCTGCATTTTGTCTGTAGTAGCGGATGACACTGAAATTCAGTGCAAGGTAGAAATTCACATCCAAACAATGTCATCGATGCACATTTCTCTACATCTATTCTGGTAGTTTTATGATTGTGGTGGTTGGTTGTTGTGTTTGCCTTGTTTTGCCTTTGTCTCTTTGAGCTGCCTGGGGACGTTTTGAAGTTTCCATTCTTTCTTTCTTTCTTTCGAGAGATGATTAATGATACTCAACAAAGATCGGGCACCTCATTGTACTTAAAGAGATTTGAACTTGCCCCTTGATTAATGGCAGGTGCATATTTGAACACCATGAAAAGTCCTTGTGTTGTAATCTCAGACATTTGCTTGCTTGTCAGCAGTTCATCGCATCTCACTTGCCAGCTTTATTATCCTGAATGTTGCTGTGGGGGGATCCAAGCTGGGGAGGTGTCCACTGGGTGTTGTGCCTTGGTTAGGAGATCTTTGGTAAGCATGAAGCTCCAGAGGATGGTGTCATAAGTAAAGTTGTCACTGGCATGCTACAGGCGAACAAGGACAGCTGAGCTCATGGAGAAAATGCCTCAAATGCTTGCAGACATGAAGGTGATGTGCTTTGAATTTTCCTTTGCAAGTTAGTTGCTTGGATTGTGGGCACAGTTGGAGACTTGTGATTTCCACATGGAAACCAAACCACTTTTAGACTTGTTAAAGTTATGACACATTCCTTGTGCATTCTAGCAAAGGCAATGGCAACACAAGCATGTAAATGCTCCAGATAGGTGGAAAGGATCAGGGAAACAGTGTGCATGAAGTTATGTGCAGAAGTTTGAACATATGCTGTGAGCATGACCTAAGTGGGGACGGGAAAGATGGGGAACATAGATCGAGTTACACAGCAATAGACAAAGAACTAATACTTCAAAACTAAGGCTCCCAGAGAGGTCATAATGGGTGTTCACAACAGGGTGGAGGGTGACATCTTTACTGAATGATTTCATTTGTTTGTACGTTGATATTGCAGAAAAGAAGACTGGAGAGGAAGTTGAAGTCGTAACGTGGCCATCTCATTTCGAATGAGGGGCTTGTAGAGGCTCGGCTTGGTAATCCTTGACTCACCTGATTTTGGGGTGTGTCGGACATGATATCTTCAGCATGATATGTTCACCTTCAACCCACAGATCAACTCACAAATCGAGCATCTAGAGAAGAGAGATCCGGTGACAAAACCCTGATTTAGGACCACAAGGTGTTCCCTAAAACAGTGCCCACGGATGCAAATTTGGGCAGCTGGGCAGCGAGATTCTGTAGCCCGGCATCCAAAAAAGCTGCTTTGAATGACTTCTAAAATTCATAACAAATCTCGTTTTGATCTGCTGGCAGCATGCTAGGATTGGAAAGCTGGGATTTAGGGCTACATTTTATCTTTTAACGCTACCTTCATCAGAGTAAAGCCCAGAAAGTTACACAAAAGGGAAAAAAAAACAGCAGCAACCTAACTTATCATAGAGGAATATTACTAGTGCTTTGCTGGTTGCAAATCTGGACATGCAGCAGCATCAAATCTATTCTTGTTTGACAGCGCTGTCCTGCATGCTTGATTTCTGAAAATAAATCATGCAAGTGTCTCATGCAGGTACTGGGTAGGTCATGTAGCTTTGGTCCTTTCAAGCTGTAGAGTGATGCTTGCCTTCCTCAGCTCTGCATGCCCTTGACATTCCCCTTTGGACATTTCGTCCCTTACCAAATTGTATTGAGTATCTGCACTCCTGGGACATAGCTACAGCGAAGTTTTAACATATGCCCAGCTGACTGATCTGGTTATAGAGACCTACAGGAGGTTTTTGTTCAGAGACTAAACTTCAGTCCAATGCGATCTCATCATGCCGCTGCAGCTGAAGAGAAAACAATGTAGGCGGCCACACCCGACTTTCACTTAACACATGCTTCATCCCCTAAGTGACTCCGTGTTCATTTGTGCGCTGTTGCTGTGTAGATGCTCGCGCTCATTACACCTTAGTGGTTGATTTCCATACGCAATATGATGTCCATCTTGGTAAAACATAGCTCCTATATGCATCAATGTGATCCTCAAAAGGTAGATTTGGGTCTGCAATCTTAAGTATAGGTGCAGTTATCAATGACGTTTTAAATCCTTCAAACGCTTTATGACCCTTGGGTATCCAATTGAAAAATTCCATTCTTTGGAAAATACCCACTCTTCAATCATGAGCACGGGAGCACAACCCACGGTCATGGGGGTTTTATGTTTTTAAACTGCGGTGACAAGAGTTATATGTTTTCAAAATGGAATAAAACATTGGCGGATATAGAGACACGCCGCACGTAATAGGGTTTCTGTCCCTATTTCTGTCCCTAAACCCTAAACCCCAATGCAAAATATGCACCCATAATGTATATCTACAAGCTCCAAGTTCCACACATTTACAGCTTTGGTGTCCTATAAAAGAATAACACATTAGGGAAAAAAAGAGTACAATAACCAACACCATCCAAAACACACAAATACCAAACAATAATTGAACAATTTCATATAATGAGGCAAACGGGTTTTGCCAAAGAAATAAATCAAGGTATTTGGGTATTGCCAGTGAAATAAATCAAGGTATCGGGGTTTCGCCGGCGGAATTTCTAGGTATCGTTACGTAGGTCAATAGGGCCTCTAACATAAGACCACTAAACCAGATTATAACTCATACCACTAAACTAGGTTAACATGAGCAGGCTCACACCATAGCGTCACTATGTTTTTTGCTCAGGCCACCCTCAACCCTCACTTGCTCTCACTCCTTCAATACCACGGGCCACATTCTTCTCTCGCTCTTATCACCTCACTCTCACTCTCACTCTCACTCCTCCACTATTTCAGGTCATTGAATATTCTTCATCGTTCACTCTCTAGTTGTTAGCTTCTTTTCAATCCAATTATCTTTAAACTTGGATGTGTTTCACACTGTTAAGATATGTTTCCACGTTTTATTCATGTTCAATTAGTACTTATAATCTAAACTGAGCTGAAAACCATAAGTTAATTGTAAATGGGGCATGATTCGCCATATTTTATTTCACACTAACTGTTGACGCTTGTTGCGCACCTAACCATCGTTTCCATGCCTCTCTCACCTCCATATAGCTCTAGGTATTGAGAGGGAGTATGTTGAGGGCTTTGTAGGGTGGATTCCTTTAGCAAAGGTGCCCTTAACTTAACATAATTTATGTGATAGAGTGGATTTTCACTTGGAGGGACTAGGTTTCCTCTTAATGTGATTGCTTTCATGTTTTGAGTGTTTTCATTGTCTTCCACTTTTCTCAATTCTCATGTCTTATCACTATAAAAAAATGTGTCTCATCAACCCTCATAAGGGGAAAAATGTATCCTCATGTCCGAAGTGAGTTGTCACTAGTATTGGTATGGTATCTTGAATTGGAAATACTAGAAGGGTCCTGGTATGCAATGCTATTTGTTTTTAAGGCAGGTAGGTTTTCCAATAATGCAGCCCCTAATTTTTTCAAGTATGAATTTGGTATGCATAGGTGGTTTAAGAAAAAAAAATCAATCCAGAGATGAGCAATGGTATCTGAATGTCAATAACCTGGAAATATGAACTCGGATATGGTTTTTTTTTAAATAAAAAAATAAAAATGCTACTAGTATTCAAAGGTGGACGCGTTGCCGAAGCAAACATAACTTATGGTGTCACTTGACCCCATAGGGCTACTGCCTTCCGGTGGGAAGGTGAACACTGTAATGACTTCCAACAGGTGGATTACTAGTATTCAAATTCAAATTCAATATTGAAATGGCCATTTTGATAGCCCTCATCAGTGATTTTTTTTCTTGAATTTGAAAAATAGCACGAATGGCTATTCAATTTTACAATAAATAGCTATATATTCTGTTCATCCATTGAAATTTGGATAGAATCATCCTCTTGTGTACTTTCATCCATTTATATCATACATATTTGGCAAATTCATCCATTATTATTTTATCTTTGTAGAAATTTGGCGATTTCATCCATGAAAAAATTGGGAATTTACGAAAGAATATTCCATTTTAATTTTTTGAGGTCGCCATTTGGCGATTTTTCGCCAAGAAAAAAAACACTGGCCCTCATACATCATAGAGATTGGGTGGCATGAGCACAAGGGAAACCTGCTCATCTCATAGGATACTAACCCCATACAATTATACATGAAACCCTGCATCATAATGTCTATAGTCTATATGTGCATATCAGCATGATACCCGAACATATTTGCAGCGACGAGTCGAGCTATGGCGGGGACAGGAGAACCCTTACCGTCGCCTGTTAGGGTTTGGGGGGCCGCCAGGGAACTCGAGAACTTTCTAGTAGGGTACAACGAATGTTTACGGAACATAGAACGGTAGGTTAGGTTAGGAGATACCTGGGTTGATGCCCGGGTTGATACCCGGCGAAACCGAGATACCAGACCAACACTGGTTGTCACCTCACTTGGCATATGAAACCAAATGAAATCCCAACACACATATACAAATATAAATATCCAAAATGTCATAATTAACTAGAAGTAGGTAATTCTAGTTAACCATGATTAAAACCATGACATGCTAATTGCAAGTAGGCAAGCCGTTAAGAAGGATCAAGTTGGAAAACATACAACAATGTCAATTGACAACACCCTCAACACCACCAACATCAAGTTGAAGCCATTTGAGGTTATGTTTGACGTAAAGGTACATATTCTTTACTACAAATGCAACATGCAACTTGCATTTAAAAGCTTAGGGAATACTTGCATGGATACTTCAGATAGCCAGCTCTATTTGTGGGGTCAATATTGCATATATCCATGTCATGTATCTATGTGCATTGCCTTAAATTTCTCTGTTTAATTGCTTACCTTTTCTAAAGAGGAGACTACACATCAGCGTAGAAATTTTGCAAAGCCCTTGTTGTGCCTTCCCCATGTGTCCATCATCTTCATCGCGGACAACTACATCCATGGTGTGCCTTCCCCAAGTAACACTCCCATATGTATTTTTTTGTTATTGAACAACTTATGAGAAATAAATGGATGAATTATATGGATGAAAGTAGAATCCACCATAAAGAAGGATGAGCCATACACGACTAGCAGCTTGTTTGTAGCTTGTTTGCTGAAGGGAAATACCACAATTTAGTAAATATTTTGGTCTTCGCTCATATGCAATGATAGTCACAAGAATAGTGGCCAAATATTATCAAAATGCATGTTACGGAACAAATTACTATATACATATTCCATAATCATGGAGATTAGCTTTTCTTAAATGGAAACAACCCAAGAGCGACCGCTCACAATCATGCCCCTTAATGATATGGACAGGAGTGTCAAGAGTATCTGTCAAGTTATTTTACCACTAGTGTGAAACTAGCTAGGAAATAGCTAGCTTTTACATATTGACATTTGGGATTGGCCCAAGTGTCAATCCAGGGGTCAAGGCAGATTTAGGCCCTGGAGTGGTTATCTTCACGGCAAGCGCGGGAGGCTCATCTTTCTCGAGTTGAGCCTCACCGCGCCTAGCTATGGCGCCGTAGTGTGGATTCCCCATGGCGTGGGGGGGCACTTGGCTTGACTTGTATTTGAGTGATGAGGTTATATATGCATGAGTTTATGCTTCAGCTTTGTGAGCTCGCATGAGCTTGTGCTTGTATTCTTCTTCTTTATCACTCGAGAAAGATCAGCTCGTATCTGTGAGTGCCGGATACGAGTTAGTTGTAGCACTTGTGGTTTTTGCTTGAGAATGAGAGAAACCAAGTTGTTATGCAAGGAGCACCGTGGAGCTCTTAGTTGTTAGAAGCAGAGGCGATGTGGGTTACGAGGTGGTAGACCTTTGGCATTTGATCTTTCAGCTTCAGAGATGAAAGCACCATGCTGCAGGTAATTCCAGAGCACCTTGATGGTTCCAGATTGTGTACATGCATGAGCAAGCACGATTGGGAGAGGACCAGTCAAGAGCAGGTTATAGTGGCTTTGTGGCAAAGCTGAGAACTGGCTTGGGAATGCGAGCTTTCATTTGTGTGAAGGATTGCAAGACCAAGCGAAAGGGCTGATTTTGCTTGGGCAAATCAGTGCACTTTGTGGAGTATGGTGAGATTGGGTTTCAATCTCGAGCTTCAGCATTGAGAGGGCTCTTGTCATGGCAAGAGCAGGGCTGGAACAGGAGCTAAGAGGTGCGGCAAGGCCATGGAATGTGCACCTAGGGTTTCAGAGCTTGGAAGAAGAGTTCTTGCACCACAAGAGAAGTGTCTTGTGGCTGGAAATGTAAGCCTTAGGTTTCAGGAGCTTGGCAAAGGCTATGGAGTGCTTAGTCTTGTCTTAGAGAGCATCAAGGAGCCAAGGAGCCAAGATAGGGGGCTGATATCTCTTGTGTGAAGAGGTTGCATGTGTGAGCATGTATTCAGCTCATTGAAGCTTCCATTTTCAAGCTTGGAGGGCAAGCAAGGAAGAGGGAAGGGCTGACTTCCCTTATGTGAGGGCAATGTATGTGTGGAGCATGCTATTAGCCTGGTGAAGGCTTGCACTTTTAGGTGTGGGAGTGCAAGAAAGGAAGGAAGGGGCTGGTTTCCCTGTAGGGCATGTAGAGCATGCTTTCAGCCTGCTGAAGCTTGTATTATCAGGTTTGTGGTGCAAGAAATGAAGCAAAGGAGCTGATTCTCTTATGGTGAGAGTGGGGCATGTGTGGAGCATGCCTTCAGCCCATTGAGGCTTTGTTTTCAAGCTTAGAGAGCTAGAACGGAAGGTCTAGGGCTGGTTTCCACTTGGAGTGAAAGAACAGCACTTGTAGGGCCTATGTGAGTTGGGGTTTCAACTTCAAGCTTGAAGGGAGCGCAACTCTTGAAGCAACAGGTGTAGAGGGCTGGAATAGGCTCTAAGACAGATGCTATGGCCAATGAGGGGAGTGCTTGAATGAGTGCTCACAAGGGCTGGGAACCAGCAGGGCTTGGTTGTTTGCCATTGAGTTTAGTGGCGTGTTTGGGGAGGCTAAGTGAGAAAGAAGGCTTGGTTTGTGGCAACCACCTCATGGCTTAGGGCTACTATGGTGGTGTGTGGGAGCCGAAAGAGCAAGGATACCTTGCTGGTTTCCTCACAGCCACCATAGCTCGGTGGAAAGAAGCCTAGAGTCCAAGAGACACAAACCCTAGCTTGGCGTGGCTAAACCCCTTGGAGAAATGGCTAAACTGCCAGAGCGGCCATGTGTGAGGGGCTGTGACAGGCTATGGCAAGCTGTGATGGGCTGTGACAGGCTGTGCCCTGTGCCCTGTGGGGCTGTGACGGGCTGTGTCAGGCTGTGACAGGCTGTGCCCAGTGGCCTTTGGGGCTGTGACGGGCTGTGCGGGGCTGTGACAGGCTGTGCCCTGAGGCCTGTGGGGCTGTGACGGGCTGTGCCCATGGCCTTTGGGGCTGTGATGGGCTGTGACAGGCCGTGCCTGAGGCCTGTGGGGCTGTGACGGGCTGTGACAGGCTGTGCCCATGGCCTTTGGGGCTGTGATGGGCTGTGACAGGCTGTGACAGGCCGTGCCTGAGGCCTTTGAGGCTGTGATGGGCTGTGACAGGCTGTGCCCTGTGCCCTGTGGGGCTGTGACGGGCTGTGTCAGGCTGTGACAGGCTGTGCCCAGTGGCCTTTAGGGCTGTGACGGGCTGTGCGGGGCTGTGACAGGCTGTGCCCTGAGGCCTGTGGGGCTGTGACGGGCTGTGACAGGCTGTGCCCATGGCCTTCGGGGCTGTGACGGGCTGTGACAGGCTGTGCCCATGGCCTTTGGGGCTGTGATGGGCTGTGAGGGGCTGTGACAGGCCGTGCCTGAGGCCTTTGAGGCTGTGACGGGCTGTGAGGGGCTGTGACAGGCCGTGCCTGAGGCCTTTGAGGCTGTGACGGGCTGTGAGGGGCTGTGACAGGCCGTGCCTGAGGCCTTTGGGGCTGTGACGGACTGTGAGGGGCTGTGACAGGCCGTGCCTGAGGCCTTTGGGGCTGTGACGGGCTGTGAGGGGCTGTGACAGGCCGTGCACATGGCCTTTGGGGCTGTGAGGGGCTGTGACAGGCCGTGCCTGAGGCCTTTGGGGCTGTGACGGGCTGTGAGGGGCTGTGACAGGCCGTGCACATGGCCTTTGGGGCTGTGAGGGGCTGTGACAGGCCGTGCCTGAGGCCTTTGGGGCTGTGACGGGCTGTGAGGGGCTGTGACAGGCCGTGCCTGAGGCCTTTGAGGCTGTGACGGGCTGTGAGGGGCTGTGATAGGCCGTGCCCATGGCCTTTGGGGCTGTGACGGGCTGTGAGGGGCTGTGACAGGCCGTGCCCATGGCCTTTGGGGCTGTGACGGGCTGTGAGGGGCTGTGACAGGCCGTGCCTGAGGCCTTTGAGGCTGTGATGGGCTGTGACAGGCTGTGCCCTGTGCCCTGTGGGGCTGTGACGGGCTGTGTCAGGCTGTGACAGGCTGTGCCCAGTGGCCTTTGGGGCTGTGACGGGCTGTGCGGGGCTGTGACAGGCCGTGCCTGAGGCCTTTGAGGCTGTGACGAGCTGTGAGGGGCTGTGACAGGCCGTGCCTGAGGCCTTTGGGGCTGTGACGGGCTGTGAGGGGTTGTGACAGGCCGTGCCCATGGCCTTTGGGGTTGTGACGGGCTGTGAGGGGCTGTGACAGGCCGTGCCCATGGCCTTTGGGGCTGTGACGGGCTGTGAGGGGCTGTGACAGGCCGTGCCTGAGGCCTTTGAGGCTGTGAGGGGCTGTGAGGGGCTGTGACAGGCCGTGCCTGAGGCCTTTGAGGCTGTGACGGGCTGTGATGGGCTGTGATGGGCTGTGAGAGGCTGTGCCCTGTGCCCTGTGAGGCTGTGACGGGCTGTGAGGGGCTGTGACAGGCCGTGCCCATGGCCTTTGGGGCTGTGACGGGCTGTGAGGGGCTGTGACAGGCCGTGCCTGAGGCCTTTGGGGCTGTGACGGGCTGTGAGGGGCTGTGACAGGCCGTGCCCATAGCCTTTGGGGCTGTGACGGGCTGTGAGGGGCTGTGAGGGGCTGTGACAGGCCGTGCCTGAGGCCTTTGAGGCTGTGACAGGTTGTGAGGGGCTGCGACAGGCTGTGCCCAGTGGCCTGTGGGACTGTGACGGCTGTGACCAGTGAGCTGTGTGGGCCTGTGCTGGTCTGTGGTGGCCCGTGTTGACCTGTGGACGGCCTGTGCTGACTCGTGGAGGCACTGGTGGACTAAGGACTGGCATGTGGTCTGGAAGGCCGAATTTTGAAGCTCGTGGAGGGCGGTTTGAGGAGTATCTTCATGATATTCCCATGGTCATGCAAGTTCAGGTGTAGGCTATGTTAGGAACTTAGTATTCCAAACCATAAGCCGCAACAGGTTCTCTACCCGGTTACCTTGTGGAGAGGGGGTTAGGGACATGTTCATGACCGGTTGAGTGTCAACACGGAGGTGCCACTAGTTGCTGGGGACAGTGCCGGTTCGAGCACTAGCGATACTAGTGGGTACACGAGACGAGGTGTGCGGTTTAGGCCACCTTCACCTCCTGTGTCTTCCACGGAAGGTTCTGATTCGGATTGTGAATCAGGAGGGCTCATACCGGCGGTGCAAGTCGCTTCTTTGCCATTGTTGTGGGACACAATGGAGGAGATGTATGGAGCTACCAAGGGGCCACGAAGGTACTCTGGGGCGGTGGGCACCATCGAGTTGGATGATTTTATCCAAGAGTTTGATAGTTGGTGTGATTTGCAGCAAATGCGCAATCCACAACTATTTACGCCTTTCATGGCATGGAAAGGGCTGTTTCAGCACCTTGAGGGGCCGCCTATGGATGATTACCATGAGTTCAGGCGGGGGCATGAGGTTGAGATCGAGGAGTGGAGGATGTACTGGTCACCCGACTATGTCTCCATCACTAGGGGCACTAGAGCTACGAGGGCTGCACCGGCAGCTTCAGCAAGCAGCAGTGGGACTGGTGGTACAGTAGCTACGACGTCCACCCAAGCCACCACCGCACCAGCACTAGCACCCGTGCCTGCCTTCAACCCTGTTGTGGAGTTCTTTGAAGAGTTGAGAGGGAACTACCAAGGGGTGAGGACAGAGAAGTTGCGGAGCTTGCAAGAGTTCCAACGGAAGCCGACCGAGAGCTTGAGGGAGGCTTTCACTCGCATGAGGCGCTTGATAAATGTAACCCAAGGGGTTACGGAAGCTCAGGCAGTCCAATTCTGGTATGGGATATTGGACAAGGAGCTGAGGAGAAGGGTGTGGGATGCAACTCTCCTACAAGCGGCCCAACCCACCTTAGCAAATGTGTTTTTGCTGGCAGAGCGGATAGAGCTCAACATGGTGGAGGAACGAGTGGTCATGGTGGGATTTGCTAAGGAGACACCACGGGGTAGTGGTGCTCCTAGCCAACCACTACCTCAACGTGCTCAAGGCAACAAGGGGGCTCAGGTGAAGCTCAGGGAAGGGCAGAGAGGACCTCAGATGCAGGGGTCTCTCCCTTCATTTGCTGGCCAACAACGGGCGGATGTGGTGTGCTGGACATGTGGAGGACCCCATGTCAAGAAGGATTGTCCAAGGGAGGCAAGGGCCGGCACATGCACAGCCTGCACAGTTACAGTGTGGGCATTGTGGCAAGCACGGGCATGGAGAGGCCCAGTGTTATAGTTTGCATCCTGAGTTGCGCCCAGGCCAGTTCCAAGGGAACAATGGTGGCCGGGGGCGAGGGGAGCAGCCCAGAGAGGACGAGGTGGCCAGCCACAAGGTGCAGGCCAAGGGCAAGCTCAACGTGGCCAAGGACGCGGAGGTCAGGGTGTTGACCAAGGCATGGCCAACCGGCTTCAGCAGCTAGAGCAGAGGCTCGCTGCCATGGCTACAGCTCAGGTGGTACCGGCTCTAAGGCCGGATGGTCCACCTCCTGCTCCTGAGGGAGGAGATATGGGAGGCATGGGATTCATGTGTGGAGCAGCACTACCACTAGTGCAGGTGGAGTCTGCTGCAGCCGTGACTCGAGGAGCATCACGAGTTCCTGAGCCACGAGGTGCAGAGGTGGAGTTGGATCCACAGCGTGGGGAGGCAAGCCGTCAGGCTAGGCTTCCTCAGTCATTCACATTGGCGGAGACAGTGTCGACGCCATCCATGGCACCTAGTTCTCGCCCGACTGTTACCGAGGCGGAGGTTACTATGCCATTGGGAAGAGCTACACGGGTAGCACCACTACCTAGTGTTGCCAAGGCTACGGCAGCTAGTGTGCTGCTAGGAGCGGCCACATCTGTGTGCCAGGCTCCATTGTTCTCGGCTACCATGATTGCGACGCCGGGGGTAAGACCAGCTGAGGTGTTCAGGCTGGCAGCTACACTCTGTGAGAGTGGGGAGGTTACTTCATCTTCTGCGGAGATAGTAGGAGGTGTAGTGCCGGAGGGATCCTCGGATTTGAGGGTCAAGACTGCCACGGCGGCGCCATGGCAAGCTGCAGCTACCAGTTGATGGAGCTGCCAGCTAGGCCAGCCATTGAGCGCGCCATGGTGACACCTGGAGTTGTCATGTTAGACAACCAGGATGGCATTTTCTGTTTGAGTGGACCGGCAGGCAAGAGGTACCGGCCACTGCGGGTCTTGTTGGACTCGGGAGCTCAGCCATTGATGCTGGGCAGAGCTGCTATTGCAGGCTTGGGCCTCACGGAGGCGGATATGGAGCCTTGTCCTTTCCAGATACAGACGTCTCTGGGAGGATCGGAGCAGACTCGGGGCATGACACGGCGTGAGTTGGCTATCAGACTACGGCCGGATCACCCTACAGATGGCTCAGTGATGCGAGCCAAGGCCATTGTGACAGACGCAGTCTCATACGATGTCCTGGTTGGTGGGGCAGTATTGTACCCCATGGGCTTCACCCTGGATTTTTGGGAGGAGTCAGCTTCCTATAGGCCTGCATGGCAGTCAGGGGAGGGCCGGCGTGTGCAGCTCCCTGTGACGTTCATAGGAGGAGTTGCGGTTGCCCAGCGAGGCAAGATGCCGACACTAGCAGCATTCACAGCGGCAGTGAGTTGGCCTAGAGAGTTGCTTGAGGGCAATGCTCATTCAGAGGATGTACCACCTCCGGGAGAGCAGGATAACATGTATGGTATGGCGGAGTTGCCTACCATGGTTGCTCAGACTCCATTGTGGGGCACGAGCAAGGATTTGCAGCGGGATGCTGATCGACGGGTGCAACAAGCCTGGGTGGAGGCTTTTGTACCGTCAAGAGAGGAGGAGAGTGCGGGGATTGCACCAGGACCACCTCAGTTGTCTCCATTGGACATCACACCTATTGTGTGGCAGTATCCGGATGAAGGCATTTATCTTCTGGACTTGTTTGGCGGGATCAGCACCGGATTGGCTGCTGTGTTACAGGCAGGTGTACGAGTTCGGCGTTACCTGTATGTGGAGAGGGATGAGACTGCACGACGCGTTTCACTTCGCCATGTTACTCAGTTGGTGCAGCGGTACCCTGAGTTGTTGTCGGTGTCTGCAATTCGTGGATATCAACAGGCCTTGCCAGCAGACATTTTGTTGCTGGGGGCGCAGGATTTGGAGCGGGTTGGCTCCATTGATTGGTAGTGGCAAGTTGGCCCTGCCAAGGGCATTCATTAGCCGGGCATGGCAATGGATTGCGAGACTCGAGGTCGGGTCTGTTTCGGGAGATGGTGCGGATTTTGCGCCACTTGCAGCTTCATCAAGCTGTATCTCCAGTATACATCTTGGAGAATGTGCCACTGATGGGCGATTCTCGGGCCAGGGTGATGGCCAGTGTGCATCAAGTCCGGTCGTGGCTTGGGTCAGCAGTGTTGCTAGATGCAGCTACAGTGGGGTCACGGGCTCATCGTCCACGGCTATGGTGGACTAACTTGATGCCACCCGCACTGCTCAAGCGTGCATTTGATGGGGTGCAGCGGCCAGCACATCTCACAGTGGATAACATTCTGGACACAGGGAGTCAGTCTCAGCGTGTGAGACACGATGACCGTTCGCCTTTGGCAGTGGTCAATAAGGTGGGTCAACCACGGGCAGCATTACCTACACTGCTCAGCTTCCCAGGATCGCATGCTTTCCGGGATAGTGGACCTGGCCTCCTGTGGGATGCTCAGTTGCAGCAGTTAGTGGAGCCTAATGCTGACGAGCGTGAGCGGGCAATGGGTTTTACCACTGGTACCATGGCGGTGTCGTCTCTTTCTGAGGCATCACGTCGTCAAGTGTTGGGGCAAGCAATGGATCTCAATTGCTTGACCTGGATTATCAGCTTGGCTCTGGCTGAGCAACGCAGAGTGCGGAATACACTTCCCTCAATGGTCTCTCTGCCTACCGAGACGGTACAGGCAGTGAGTGGGGGCGAGCATGTGAGGACCACGGGGTGCATGCATCCATGGCACACGTGGGAGGTGCTCGAGGTTCAGAGGGAGTTGGCAGCCAAGGCGGCTGTGATAGATGAGGTTGGGGATTCTTCTCGGGTTGAGGAGGTCCTCAATGATAAGATGATGGGGCAGGATGAGGTCTTGTCATTGACTGAGCAGGCAGGGAGTACTGCTCAAGAGGTTGCAGCATAGCAACCACGGGACGCGTCCTCTACCTCTAAGCCCACTGGACTTAAGGTTGTAGTTACGGAGGACAATTGGGAGCCTGACATTGGACCCATTGTCACCGGAGGAGAGAGACGACGTATACGGCGGTTCCTGAGGGCTTACAGGAATTGCTTTGCCTTCAGTTTGAAGGACTTGGGAGCACTGAAGGGTCAAGAGATCCGTATTGAGTTGGCCACTGACACGCCAATCTTTCGGAGACCCTATAGATACAGTGACATGGAGAGGTCTTTGATTCAGATGAGGACTCAGAGATCTCTGGGAGGCAGGTTTGGTGGAGCTCTCTGGTGGAGAGTATGCTTCAGCCACAGTGATGCCAGCCAAGAAGGATGTCTATGGCAATTGGACGGAGAGACGTATGTGCGGTGATTATCGGCCTGTAAATCGTCAGACCAAGTCCGATAAGTATGCCATGCCAACACCAGAGGAGATCTTTGATGCCATCGGGCATGCTAAGGCCTTTAGCACTTTGGATTTACGATCCGGATATCACCAGTTGCCAATCAAGGAGGCGGACAAGCAGAAGACGGCATTCTGGGGGATCAATGAGCACGGCAAGGATTGCCTATATCAGTGGCGGTTCTTACCATTTGGGCTTAAGAATGCTCCTGCAGAGTTTCAGAGAGTCATGGATAGGATTCTAGCAGGGGTGGACTTTGCTCGGTGCTACATAGATGACATCATCATCTTTAGTGTTACGATGGAGGAGCATGAGAGACACCTTCAGGTGGTATTGGAGCGCTTGAGAGCGCACGGATTGAAGTTGCATCCGGGGAAGTGCAAGTTTTTCCACAACCAGATTGAGTACATGATATATCCTGGAGGATTGGGGGTACAGCAGACTAAGGTAGAGGCCATTGCACAAATTCCACGCCCCACGGATGTGAGCCGAGTTCGAGCTTTCATGGGGTTGACAAACTATTATAGACGGTTTGTCAAGGGATTTAGTACCATTGCAAAGGCTCTAACCAAGCTGACCAAGGTCGACCAGGAGTGGCAGTGGGAAGATGAGCAGGAACGAGCTTTTCAAGAGCTCAAGGCGAGGTTGACCTCGGCGCCTATCTTGAGACGACCTATCAGGGGGCGTCCCTTTCAGCTGCATACGGATTGGAGCATGCTGGGGCTTGGAGCGGTGCTCACACAGGTGGATGATGAGGGAAGAGAGTTCGTAGTGGCTTACGCTAGCCGCTCGAACAACGCTGCAGAGGCTAAGTACAGCTCATATGAGGGAGAGTGCTTAGCTGCAGTGTGGGCCGTGGCACACTTCAGGTGCTATCTATACGGCAATCTTTTCACCCTTGTCACGGATCACCAGCCACTCAAGTGGTTGATGGAGTCAGACAAGCTTACGGGGAAGCTTGCACGGTGGGCACTTATACTCCAGGAGTATGACTTTCAGGTTGTGCATCGACCGGGTTTGGTCAATCGGGATGCGGATGGATTGAGTCGCAATCCATGCATGAGCCAGCAGGATGACACTGGAGCTCGGTGGCATGGTGAGACGGACGAGGAGATGGTGCCGGGATGGCACGCATCTGCATTTTTGTGTATCTTGGCATCGGGAGGTCAGATTGGACCTACAACATGGATGACTGTAGACGGAGTGTCTGAGGACCCTGAGGCTAGTGATGAGCTAGGTGGTGCCAGAGATATACATGAGGATTCGGCTGTGTTGGACTACCTCCGCACGGGAGACACGACAGCCATTGTGACTGCCAGGGAGAGGGATCGGATCCTGCAACGAGCCAAGAGGTTCAAGTGGGAGGGGATACACATACTTCGAGTGTGGGAGGATGGTCGGGTGAGGATTGTGCCTCACCCCACACAGCGTGCACGGTTAGTGCGGCATGCCCATGAGGAGTTGGGGCATTTTGGAGTGCGACGCACTCACAGTTTACTGCAGGGGCAGTATTGGTGGCGTGGTATGCATACAGAGGTGCAACAGTTTGTGGCTATGTGCATGGTGTGTGACAGGGTGCGTGCTTTATTCAACGCCCCTACACCACAGTTGCATCCTTTACCTATCATGGGATTGGGCTACAGGTGGAGTCTTGACTTCGCAGGACCGTTGCCACTGACTATGCGCCACCACAGATATGTGTTGGTGATGGTGGAGCACTTCTCCAAGTGGATTGAGTTGGTTCCATTGCCTGACAAGGCTAGTGAGGGGGCTGCGTATGCATTCTTGGATCGTGTACTTAGCCGATTTGGTGCTCCAGCTGAGGTACTCACGGACCAAGGGAGAGAGTTCTTGGGGGAGTTTCAGGCTTTGTGTGATAAAGCCTTGATAGACCACCGCACCACTTCTCGGGATCATCCTGAGGCCGATGGCTTAGCAGAGAGAGTTGTTCAGACGGTGAAGAGGGGTTTGCGCAAGTATGGCTTGCAGAAGGGACACCTAGGAGATTGGGATCTTCAGGTTCCTTGGTTAGCCATGGGCTACAGGTTCAGCAAACAAGCATCACTTGCCTCCTTCTCACCATATTTCCTTCTCTTTGGCCGAGAGCCGGATTTGCCTGCAGCCATTCGAGGGACACTGCTCAAGTCCTTAACCTTGACGATCCGGACGTATGGGTACGTGCATGTGATCAGCGTGCAGAGTTGTTCAAGAAAGTCATGCCAATGGCTTTTGAGAACCTTGCCATTGCACAGCACCGTGATACGTTGAGGTATGTCACTATACGTGGTGGAGGATATCGTCTTGGGGTTCGGAGGTTTAGCCCTGGTGACTATGTTTATTTGCAGCAGACTGCTCCTACGACTCTGGATGTTACTGCAGGGCGTGCTATTCTGAGGGTTCGAGAGGTGTTGCCCTCAGGGGTCCTGATCTTAGAGGGTCGGGATGGCATGACTTGGAAAGACCATGTGCGTAATTGTGCGCCATGTCACCTTCCCAATGTTGATGGCAGAGTTGACCCAAACTTGGCAGTGGTACCTGCAGGTTTGAGGTGCATGCTCTGTGGGTCTGCCAAAGGGGCAGCCACCATGCTGGTGTGTGATCGGTGCTCAAGGGGTTGGCATATGGGATGCTTGACACCACCTCTTGAGAAGGTTCCTGACGGAGATTGGTTGTGTTCACACTGCTTGGGATAGTGGCAGTGGACATGACTGGAGGCAGCTAACAAGACATGGGAGGCCAAGCTCATAGGAGTCAATACATGAGATCCCAAGCTCAAGTTCACAGGTTGCAAGACGGCGACTAACGATGGGGCAACTCTTGCACCCGGCCTCTTGATCTATCGAGTTTGAGTGTAGTGGGGATAGTGGTGGAGGACTTAGTGAGGCTATGGTCACTATCACATCTTGTGGCTACCTGGACTTAGAGGGACCTAAGCACCAGCTAGGGGGGCGATTGTGTGGACTAGTGACTGCCATAGTGGGCAGCCTAGTGGCAGCCTAGTGACTGACTAGTTGTAGCCTAGTGGTTGGACTAGTGGCTGGACTAGTGGTAGACTAGTGGTATACTAGTGTGTGGTGTGCACATGTGTTGTGTGGTTTTGGACAGCGATGTAGTTGTGTAGCGATATGTATGCGCACGACAGCTGTCAAGTTATTTTACCACTAGTGTGAAACTAGCTAGGAAATAGCTAGCTTTTACATATTGACATTTGGGATTGGCCCAAGTGTCAATCCAGGGGTCAAGGCAGATTTAGGCCCTGGAGTGGTTATCTTCACGGCAAGCGCGGGAGGCTCATCTTTCTCGAGTTGAGCCTCACCGCGCCTAGCTATGGCGCCGTAGTGTGGATTCCCCATGGCGTGGGGTGCACTTGGCTTGACTTGTATTTGAGTGATGAGGTTATATATGCATGAGTTTATGCTTCAGCTTTGTGAGCTCGCATGAGCTTGTGCTTGTATTCTTCTTCTTTATCTAGTGACTGACTAGTTGTAGCCTAGTGGTTGGACTAGTGGCTGGACTAGTGGTAGACTAGTGGTATACTAGTGTGTGGTGTGCACATGTGTTGTGTGGTTTTGGACAGCGATGTAGTTGTGTAGCGATATGTATGCGCACGACATATCTTTGATTTGGGACCTGGTATCCACTAGATATGGATCCGGATATATATCCATTTAATTGGCGTTTCTCAAAATTTCAAAATTCCTGAAAGAGTATGGACACACAGGTATTTAATTAAGTAATAACCAATCAAATATCCCTGACAAGATTTGTGAAAAAATCGCCAAAAATTTGATGAGATCCATAAAATGTTTGAGGTTTTTACTAGTGTCCGGGATCGTAGGATATATCTTGACACAAATCTTGTTATATTCGGAACAGAAGGTTCTTAATTTTCTAAAGCTCGAAAAAATCGGAACTGGAGAATATATATGACATAAATCAAACATCTGCCCAACAATGAAAATAACCTCTTTCAAAGTAACCTTGCCGAGCACAAAGCATGTCCAAGGTCGGAAGAGAGTGAAGATTAGTTTTTTTCTTAACTACAAAAAAAACCCATGTGAGTAATCTGCTTACTAGCTTTCTCCATCAAGAGGTGTCCACATGATAGATATGTGACATGAGATATCTTTTAGAATATATTATCTAAGTCAAGAGAATTATGTTTCATGTGACCTGAGGACTAAGGGGAGAAAAGCCCGGTTGGCTTTGTGTGCAGCTCTTCCCCAAGCTTCAGATCGGCGCAGGGTGGAGCTTCAGAGGCCAGTGGTCGCAACCACTGTCTTCAACCACTGGTGACACGTTATGTCTTTAACCACTGGGACACGAAATCCACTCGTTCTATAACACTGATAGGCTCGGAGTGGTTTAGTATCATTTCCCACTCAAAAACTAGTGGTTCACATAGTGGTTATACTGCGTTTTCCTTCTAGTGACAATATGAGTAGGAAAAAAGCTTGCATGAGCACAATCCACGGTTATAGTGGTAATATGTTTGAAAACAGAAATATAAGTCATAAAATAGACATATGGTTCTACCACATCAATATGATCTACTTAGGTGGTTTAAAAATGTGTGTACTACAGTCAAACCTGGATAATTGTTATGCTCCAAGAGTAGGAACTTTGTGCAAGATACAAATGAACCGTTTCTATAGCCCTTTTGACCTCAGAGTAAGAGACTGAAGGTACATCCGAGGCTACTAATTCTTCTTCATCGTCCTCATGGATTTCTTCACTTGCTGCAACCATATCCCATATTTCCTCATCTGAGACTAAATCTACTCAAGCACTTGCACTTCAACCTTTTGGCTCTCACAGCAAAATCTAGACCAATGTGGAACCTCACGTTTAATCTATAAATACAGCTTCTTGTTGGATTCTCGATCCACCTCATAACAAGACATTTGCCGACACGTACAATGGTAGCACCGATATTTCCTCTCTTCTTCAAACATACGCTCATAGTATCTCTGTAGCACTGAAGGTGTCATCACATAGTGCTTAACCTACTGTTATCTGTTCCTGAAACATTCGCAGTACCCTACCAAGAGGTTCTCGAGTTCCCTAGAGGCCCCCCAACCCTAACAGGTGGCGGTTAGGGTTCTCCTGGCCATTTCAACAGTTCAAATGCCCATTTCAATAGGGAATTTGAATTTGAGTACTAGTACCATTATTATTTTATTTTATTATTTTATTGAATGTAACAATTACAGAGGTGTGTTTTAACAAAGAGGAGAGTAGGTATTCAATAACAAATAACAAATAACACTCTCTTTGTCATTCTCAGTGTATTAAAAAAAAAATGTATATTTTTACATAGTAAGAAAACCATAACATTTAAGATGATATAACAAAAAAAGAGGTAACATTTATCCTGGTTTGACTGTATGATGATATTGTTGGAAGGAAAGCAATCGGAGCCTTGATACGGTGTAAGGTCCTTTGATTACATTTTCTCTGTTGACTTCAACATGATGCATAGTCTCTCTTGAATCTATTGAAGAGAGCCAACAAAATTATAATAGTTAAATGATTCATTTAAATTAGATTGTATCATACGACAACATTTTGCCAACAAACGAGCAACTGAAGAAGATGACTCAAATGTATCACATCTATTTATGAAGAGTGTCTTTGTTTTGTGCAAATCGTCATGCTCAATGGAAATTTCTTTCTTTATAGCATGACGCACCATGAAATCATTGTTTTGGAAATTGAAAGATCCTATTTTTGAGATTTGCCTAGAATATACTCTGTCTTACCCTCATTTATAATTGACCCCTACTTTGTTTTTTGCTCGGGCCACCCTCAGCCCTCCCTTGCTCTCACTCCTTCAGTATCGCGGGCCACGTTCTTCTCCCGTTCTTATTGCCTCACTCTCACCTCTCACTCCTTCACTGCTGAAGATTCTTAATTGTTCACTCTCTAGTTGTTAGCTTCTTTTCAATCCAATTATCTTTCAAGTTGGATGTGTTTCACACTGTTAAGATGTGTTTCCACGTTTCATTCATGTTCAATTAGTACTTATAATCTGAACTGAGACTGAAAACCATTAAGCTAATTGTAAATGGGGCATGATTCCCCATAGTTTATTTAACACTAAGTGTTGACGCTAATTGCAAGAGGCAAGCCGTCAAGAAAGAGCATACCAGCAATGTCAATTAACAACACCCTCAACACCACCAATATCAAGTTGAAGCCATTTGAGGTTATGAAGGTACATATTCTTTGCTACAAATGTAAGATGCAGCCTGCATTAGCCTTCAAAAATAGGAAGAAAATTTATTGCATTCAAAGGCTTAGGGGATACTTGCATGGACACTTTAGATAGCCGGCTCTATTTGTGGGTCCATATTGGATATATCCATGTGTATCTATGTTCTTGAATCATCCTCTAATCCTCGGAGCCCACGCAAACTTGGGGGGGTTATTGATAGGGACATGAGTGTCGAGAGGATCTTTGATTTGGGACCTGGTATCCGCTAGATATGGATCTGGATATATACCCATTTAATCGATGGTTCTCAAAATTTCAAAGAACCTAAGAGAGTATAATTGGAACCATAGGTATTTAATTAGGAAATAACCAGTGTTGGGCGGTTACCCGCCTGGCCCCGGGTAACCGCCGGTTCCGGTTCCGGTTATGTGGAACCGGACCGGAACCGGACCCGCCTGTGCAGAACCGGAACCGGAACCGCTCATTGGGGATTGTGTGGGAACCGGAACCGGCGGTTCCAGCTACGACCACACGTGTGGGAACCGGCGGTTCCAGCTCCAAAGCGGTTCCGGTTCCGGTCCACCCCTGGGCTGTAGCCCTAAATGGGGCTGTAGCCCTGAATGTCTCTAGTACCTACCAAAGCGCTTCTAAGTCCGGTTCTTGGTTCTTGACCCATTGGTGGGGCTGGTGGGCCCATGGAAAAACTTATTTAATGCTCTTAAGCTCCTGAGATCCTGGGTTCAATGCTTGAAGGCCATGAGATTCTATGTTCAATGCTTCAGCACCATGAGATCTTGGGTTCAATCTCCAGCTCCATGATATCCTGGCTAAGTCATTAATAAGTCTCCATCAAGAGGTGTCCACATGATAGGTATATCTTGTAAAATATCATATCTAAGTCAAGAGATACCTCATTCAACGTTGAAATTTGTTGATACGACAATAACCTATCATATTTCCAAAAATTACTAAGTTAGTTGTAACCGGTCGTCCAAGTATTCGAGAGTGCCTGCTCACAACTTAGGATAGGCCCATTAATTGAGAAAATTAACCTCTTTTATGCATAAGTATCTAACTGAGTTACTGACAAATGGTAGATATTTGCTTAACCCCTAAACGACGACGCAACCCGCATAGGATCGCGTCAATCATCTGTCACAATCCAACTTTTATGGATGTCAGTGGATGGAAATGATTCCTGCAGGTAAAGTGAGCTGGGGGTTAGGGAGAAGCACATGTGCAAATTTACAGCGCCCTAAAACAATAAAAGCTCTGCTCTCTAGAATTTTTCAAAGTGCCAGGGGTCTGGAAATCCAGCATTGACCTGCCCACTTGGCAGGCCAAATGAGCAATCTTGAAAATAACATCTATGGCTCAAAATTTATCAATATGCCAAATTTTTTGGACAAAGCACTATGTAATGTTAGTGTGCACTTACTTACTAGAGGAATTAGAAAACAAATACCACCACGTGGGTGTACTTGGGAAAGAAGCCAAACCATGAAAATTTATCCCCTGTATTTCACATACAAAGCAACCTATCTCAGTTTTTGGAATTTCGGTCTGCTTTTTGGGGGAGAGAGTCCCTCAAGTGCCATATAATCAGATTGTGGAGGACATATGCCTCAGAAATATCAATTCGACACTTTGAATTTAGTGGTCAAACCATTTTTTCCATGCAATCTTAAAATACATTTATAAATTGGTGCATATTATTTTGTTACAATCTTCCAAATCCAATCGTCAAATTGCCTACACTTTCGACAGTAGATATGCACATAAGTATAAGGTTCATCCATATGGATGATTGGGGGTAAAAAGTTACACCCTTATCCATGAGGGTATGCACTATTTTTGTGGGCCCACCAAAATAGTGCTCGTCGTTTAAGGGTCAATTTGGGAGAGGTCCGACGGTGGTTAAAAAGGCCCTGCCTTTATCTCAGGCGAAGGCGATTTGCTGCATATAATGGGGAGGTTGACGTAGAGGTGAATTGGAGGTCCTTCCTGGATTTGAGAGCTGGAAGCCGAGGGTGGATGAAGTTGCATTAAGGAGAGGTGCTAACAAAAGCGGTATGAACTATGAACACAACGTGAGTAGGAAAAAAGCTTGCATGAGCACAATCCACGGTTATAGTGGTAATATGTTTGAAAACAGAAATATAAGTCATAAATAGACATATGGTTCTAGCACATCAATATGATCTACTTAGGTGGTCTACTACGAGAGAGAGTGTATGTGTCTATATATACACATATATATAAACTTACTTGATCTTGTTGGAAGGAAAGCAATTGTAGCCAAGTTGATATGGTGTAAGGTCTTTTGACCACATTTTCTCTGTTGACTTTAATACGATGCATAGTCTCTCTTGAATCTATTGAAGAGAGCCAACAAAATTATAATAGTAAAATAATTCATTTAAATATTAGAATAATATCATAAACGACACCATTTTGCCAATAAGCGAGCAACTGAACTTAGAAGATGTCTCAAATAAAACACATCTATTTTTGGAGAATGTCTTTGGCAAAAAAAAACAGTCATAGCTCAGTTGGATAGTGCACTGAGTGCCACCCAGATGATTCTATCTTGATGGGTGTGGTATGTTCTTTTGCCCCTTCCCTTGGGCAGTGTCCCATTTGGACGCCTTTAGGGCGAGGTTACTGTGAAAAATGTTATTTTCTCCTCCCAGGTGTTTTTTATTTTTTGGTTTCTTTTTGGTTTAAAGGGGAGGTAGCCCTTTGAGAACTTTATTTAGTGTGAATTATTTTGGGGAAAAAAATTAAAACCCCCATTACACCATAAGGCACACACACCGATTTTGGTGAAGAGAGAACTTGATCTCTCAACAGGTGTTTCCCTTGTTAGAAAACAAAGAAAAAACTGAAAATTAAAAATTTGTTTTGTGGTCGAAATTTATTCCCAATGCTTTAATTGTTCGATGGATATCTTATGCAAAGAAGTGAGCACAGTAATTGAGCCATCGCATCATAATCTCTGTAGCGATCCGTCACATAAATTACTGATTCTTTGGAATGTCCCAGCGACGCATCTGAAGATCGCACTGGAAAAAATAAAATAAAGGGGGAGCGATGACGAGCGCTCCGCGGTTTGCGGAAGGAGATCCCAATGGTCTCTTTGTCTCTTCCATTGGATTTCCCTTTGCACAATAATCATCTGTGTACCCTTCCTACAATCATTCTAGAAGTACAGAAGACAACCTTTTCACACATAGGCGAATTGCCTCATTTCGATCTAGATTTCACAAAATCTTCATAACTTCCCTTTCTTCATTAAGGTCCTAAAGTCTCTCTCAACCTTCGTCGTCTTAGTTGCCCTTCATCCGACTTTCTCTACTGTATGCATCCCTATGTCAATTTTATGGCTCCTTTCATCATTGTCCCAATGAGCCTCCCTCTTGCCCTCTTCTTTCCTTCTAATCGCACTCCCATTAAGTTTTCTTCTTTTAGCAGCGTTGTCTTCTCCGGACT
This sequence comes from Takakia lepidozioides, assembly GCA_030704615.1. Taxonomy (NCBI): domain Eukaryota; kingdom Viridiplantae; phylum Streptophyta; class Takakiopsida; order Takakiales; family Takakiaceae; genus Takakia; species Takakia lepidozioides. The sequence goes on along the minus strand of CM060731.1, from coordinate 10,313,943 downwards.
CTCTCATGCGAGCCGTCGGCATTAATGGGAACTGCCACCTTTGTCGACTGAGTTGCCGCCATCTGAGTCGCTGAGCCCCTGCTGTCTTCCCCCGCTCTCTCTTTCCTCTTTGTGCTGCTACCGTCTTCAGCTTCTTGCGCTCGTTCTATTTTCTTAGTCTTTCTCCCGCTGAATTGCCTTCGCAATACTATTCTCACAGTACTATTCTCCCCACCTTTCTTAAGTTTCTTCATGGCATCCTCTGGCAACAACTCTCGGCAGTTCATGGAAACATCAGGCTCTCGCTTCCCCAGGGACCCTATGCTACCCATGTGGAGAAGCTACCAACCCTCCTCTGGAACGGGTTTCTACCTGGCTCATCACGCCCAGACCAGACATGATTTCTCCAGAGGCCCCATAAGATTGCCTCCTCCTCCCCCTTCTTTCAACCCCCGTTCTCCTCCTTATCCTCCTCTTCTCCAGGTTCCCAGGGTTGACCCGTTGTTGCTGGAGGTTCCATCTTCTCTAGCTGCTGAGTTAAGCTCGCCCGAGGATCAGGAAATCAATTTGGAAGATATGGAAGAAGATTCCCCTCTGGTTCCCGTGGATCTCCAGGGGGTGGATGATAGAGTTACTATGATGGAAGAGCATGGCATTTTACTGCACTTTCCAGAGAGAAAGACCCATAGAGATCATGTCCGAGATTGGGCAATCCGTCACTTGGGTGGCTCGGGAGAACTTAGACAACAGTTCTGTCACAACAAAGGAAGAGGTTTTTTTTCAATAGTTTTTGAGACAAAGGAAATGGCAGACCGTGCTTTGTTGTTTAATCCTCACACCCAAGGCTTCAATGTCAATTTGTTCCCATGGTCATCTAAGATAGGAAATCGTAATGGGAAGGCTTGGGGACCCCGGATCATTTCTATCCCTTTCATTCTTGATCAGTATCTTGGCAACCTTCCAGATATTGCCAATCATTTTGGCTCCTACTTGGGCTGCCTCTCTGTCTTTGACCCGCAAATGTGTACTGCAACTTTGTGCCAGGACCCTGCATGGAGGACAGACACTATTGCCTCTCGCCTGAATGACACTGGATGACCCAAAATTGTTCTGATGATGCCCAATGATGCTACCTTGCCTCGATGCATTAGGCTTCCTATTGATAGGGATGGTAACTATTACACAGTTCGAATTTTCGAAGAATCTACTTCGGCGGCTTGCTTTAACTGTGGACAATTGGGTCACTTCAAAGCGGAATGTACTACTGCAAAGCGAAAAAGATCCCCATCTGATTACAACTCTGAGACCCCCCTCAAACCTGTTCCTGACAAGCATTCTATTTCGCGGCAGTTCATCATTCCGCAGGCTGCTCCAGGCTCCAACCCACGGCTATCAGATGGTCCTTCATCGGCCTTCACTACCGTCGCTGCAGTCTCTCCCCCTGTTCAAGATACAATGCAATTCAGGCAACAATGGTCAGGGGTTAAGCAAAACGCCTCTTTAGACCCCATGCAACTCGAAGCATGAACCTATCTGTGTCATCAAGCTATGGCCCACCAATGCCAGGGGCAATTTTCAGCAAGTCTCCAGCGCCCCCTTGTTGAGCAGCTCACCGTGGAGCTCATTCAGCCCACTAAACCCACCTGACCATCTAGCACTCCAATCCCTAGGGTCATCACTGGAATTGCAGTTAACTCTGCCTTTGCAAGGCTCTGCATGAGGATAGACTCATTTCCAACATTGAATTTAAAAGGGTGTTCTGCTCTCCAAGTCAAGGATGCTCTTATGGCCTCTTGCATCACTCCTCTCATTTTCCGAAATGGTAACCTCCCATCATTCTTGATCACTTCGGATGATTTTGAGTTGGTTGAGTCCCTTTGGATCACTGCAGCTCACATTGTGCAACATCTACAAATCTGCTCCCCACACAGCAACCCAGTCACAATGATAAGACTAAAAATTCAACGGTTCTTAAAAGCCTTCTTCCCTCATTACTTTTTGACCTTTACAACAAAGATCAGTTGGGGAGCATACGTGGAGGATTTCCCTGGTTTGAGGGTAGCTACCGTGTGAGCAGCTCACATGAGCCAGCTCACGCTTTGCACACTAATCGTGAGCAAAATCCTTAAGCATGAGCAGAATTCCTTAAGTGTGAGCAGATTTAAGCCGCGGTAATACAGGGCCTATTGCGGTGGACGCAAACTGTTCTGAATGCAAATTCACGTAGGCGACCAGGGACCATTCCATGTCGTGCTCCCTGCATGCAATGTGGGATGAATATGTCATAAAAAACGGACAGATGAAAGAGGCATGGATGAATGAAAGAAGGTGATGGATGGATGATGGATGAATGATGGATGAATGTGGGATGAACGTGAGTCATGAAGAGTGGAGGATGCATGGACTGAAATAAAATTGATTGTGCGGCAAACACGGCATTAATGACAAATTCTATACCCGGGGAAACACGGGGAAACCGTAACTACAAACACTGATCCCGCAACCCAAATTTCAAACCCCCATGGAAAACCATAAACCGAAAACCCATGCCCGCAATGATAAACCCCAAACCCCAAACCCCAAACCTCAAACCCCAAAGCAAAAACGGAAGCCAGAAACCCAGAACTGTAACCCTAATCCAAACGGCACATAGGAATCCAACCTAAAAACCAATTAAAATATTTAAAATTAAAACAAAACCTAAGCGAACAGCCATGTTCTACCAATGAAACAGGTTGGGCATTAAGGTGGCGTCATTCGCAGCCCTCACAAGGAACATGACAATTCACCCCAAAAACCAAAAAGATATGTATGTATGTCTCTTGCTTAAGTGCATCAAGATGGAAGGTCTCGAAGCTGGAAAGCAAGTGCACACTCACATTATCCAAAGTGGATTCACGACAAATGTTTTTCTACTCAACACCCTTGTAAATATGTATGTTAAGTGCTGAGCATCAGGGATGTTCACCTGCAAATGTTCAACAGAATGCCTCAATGATCTTTGATCACGTGGAATATTATGTTGGAAGGATTTACCAAGCATAGATGTGGTAGGAATGTTTTGGAGACATACGAGCAAATGATGTGCGAAGCGGTGAAGCCCAACCACATCACATTTGTTTGTGTTTGCAATGCGTGTGCAAGCCTGGGAGCTCTGGAAAAGAGGAAAGAGGTCCATAGTGACATTGTCGAAGTTGGAATTGTACCATATGTCATCCTGAACACTGCCCTGATGGACATGTTTGCCAAATGTGGGTGCATTAAGGATGTGAGGAGAGTTTTCAACACTTTGGCTGAACGAGATGTGGTGTCATGGAACATGATGCTTGCAGGGTATGCACAGCAGGGGCACGAGATGGAGGCTTTGGAGACCTATGAGCAAATGATGGGGGAAGGGGTGAAGCCTAACCACATCGCAAGGCATTTCAGCATATTCAAATATGTATGTCTGTCTCTTGTTTAAGTGCATCAATGGAAGGTCTGGAAGCTGGAAAGCAGGTGCATACTCACATGCTCGACCACAACACGTTTGTGTGCATTTGCAATGCGTGTGCAAGCTTGGCAACTCTAGAAAAGGGCAAAGAGCAACAATTGTATCAAATGTCATTCTGAACAATACCCTCGTGGACATGTATGAAGGGCGAACGTGTATGGCTGAACGAGATGTGCTGTCGTGGAGTGCGATGATTGCAGGATATGCACAGCAAGGGCGCGTGATGGAGGCTTTGGAGACCTATGAGCAAATGGTGTGCGAAGGGATGAAGCCCGCGCTTTGCATTGCATGATGTTGAGGAAGAGCTTAAAGAATCGTCTCTTTGCCACCACAATGAGAAGCTGGCCATTGATTTTGGGCTTATCAACACACCCTCTGGGATGCCTTTAGGGATCATCAAGAACCTTTGGGTGTGTGGTGACTGCCACACCACCAAATTCATCTCAAAGATAGCTAAGCAAGAGATTGTTGTACGGGATGCCAACCGCTTTCACCACTTCCAAAATGATGTTTGTTCTTGTGGGGAGTACTGGTGAAATGAAATGCTTGTCACCTAATTGAATGCATTCTTTGCCAGCTGCGAGTCGGGTTGGACTCCAACAGTGGCAACAAAGGTGCATGAAATCTTTTCGAAGATGAATTCTCAACAATAGGTTTTGAACATAATTGGACCTTGTAAAGGTTGAAACTATAGAACAAGTTCAGAAACTGTCCTATTTGATGAACAGAGGTGCAGTGGTTAAGGTCTTGATGGTCCTCAAGAGGGTCACTCTCTGATGAAAATACCCAGGACTGTGTATCAGAAAATGGAAACTATCTTCAGGCCTCTTGTACATTGGGCATTGACAATGTCCCTTTCCTCTTTGCATCTGTTTCTTCCAGAGTGAGATATTTGATATCAGCTTGACGATTCCACACCAAGTCTTTGATAATTTTATCGAGGGCAAATATTATTATTATTAATAATTTATTAGTATTTTGTTCTTAAATAAATAAAGTTGATATAATATAAAAACATACATATACATATTTGAGGGTATTTTTTAATGATTGAAAAGGGAAATATACATATAGAAGGGGGTACTTTTTAAAGATCATAAATTTTTATATATTTACAGGAGGGGGTTTTATAATCTTCAAAATGTATGTACATAGGGGGTATAAATGATCCAAGGACCCGTATATAGGGGTTTTTTTTATTAGGCGGCACACGCACGTGATACGGACATTTTATAAAGAGTGCACCCTCCCAAGTGCATGATATATGTAGAACAATGAACATATCGCCTTTAGACAGAACCGGAGTCAATGGTCAACAAGGAGATTCAAAATTTCAAATTCAAATTTTCTCGCATAAATTCAAATGTACCCCTTTAAATTGCGACATTTGGGCGTCGCACTTTGCGACCCTCGGACGGTGCTAATTCTGCAATGCAGAGTAGTTTATTTTTATTTTTTTTATTTTTATTTTTTTTGACGCTCGAACGTCGCGTCGGCGTCGCTAATCGCGGTTTCGCCTTTTTGCGCCCCCCATTGGTCGCAAATTTGCGAAGTTTTTTTGGTGACGCCCTTGCGACGGGTTTGCGACGGGTTTGCGACTCCCGGATGTCGCAAATTTGGTTCTTCCCCCTGTCCAAAAAGGGCTGTTTTACGACGCCGCGACGTCGAAAACCCCCCTTTTTTCTTGTAGTGTCAAGTTTCAGAACAACAAACCCCCATGCATAGATGGGATCCCGGTGGAGTTTTACAAGGCTCTTTGGGATCACATCGCTGATGAATTTACAAACATGGTTAATCACCTCTTTGACAGCGGAGTTATGTCCTCTTCTATGTCCCAAGGAGTTATCACACTTCTTTTCAAGAAAGGAAATAGAACTAATATTTCTAACTATCGACCGATAACCCTTCTAAATGTGGCTTACAAGATTGTGGCTAAAGCTTTGGCTCTTTGATTGCAGCCTCTTCTGCCAAACCTCATTCGTCCTAACCAGACAGGGTTTGTGAAATGAAGATATATATTGGACAATTTGCTATTAGCTCAAGAACTCCCTCACTACGCTCATAGAAGTAAGCAAGCAATAACCTTGCTTCTTTTGGATTTTGAGAAAGTTTTTGACAGGGTCGAGTGGAGCTTTCTTCTCGCAGCTCTATCCAAGATTGGGTTCCCACAATCATTCTGCCAATGGGTTAAAATACTCCTTTTCTACCTCCTCTAGCAGGGTCATTGTTAATGGACATCTCTCTCCTTCCTTTCCTCTACTTAGATCAGTGCGCCAGGGCTGTTCTCTCTCTCCGTTCCTCTTTCTCATTGTGGCAGACTCCTTGGGATACATGCTTCAAAACAACAGATAGATATCAGGCCTTAGAATAATCAACTACATCACTCGCCTGAACTCCCAAGTCATTGACTCTATGTTTGTTGACGACACATTTTTAATGCTTCAGGCCAACCAGCCAAATTTGGACAATGCTGAAGCTACCCTAAACACCTTTTGCTTGGTTTCGGGATTCAAGGTTAATTGGAATAAGATTTTGCTCTATTGGTAGGCGATCTTTCAGAATCAATGCTTGGTGAGACACCGACTTGGGGAGCAATCCATGGCCTGAAATGGCTCCGGCCAGGAGAACCAACAACCCTCTTCGGTTACACTTATGGGATTGATCTCTCAGATGCTCAGAAGTTCAAACCTGTGCTGTCTGAAATACAAGCTTACCTATTGGGGAGGAATGCATCTCTCTATAACGGGTAGAGCCTTGACGGCCAATCAAATCCTGTCTGCAGGCATTTGGTACTATGCCGCAGTATGGCGTCCAAACTTTGCCCAGATTCAGGAGGTTAGGAAGCTAACCAGGAATTACATTTGGGGAGCGGAAAACTCTGCTGAGAACAAAAGGCCACAGGTGTCCTGGGTTCAAATCTGCCGCCCAAAAAAGAAGGGAGGGCTGGGGATTATAGATTTGTATATACAAATTTCAGCTCTTCTCGCAAAGTGGATTCCTAGATTTCTGGGTCCGGAAGGGGGTCTTTGGAAGTTCCTCGTGTATGACAATATGGGCCTCTCATCCCCTCTGAAACTAACTACTTGGACCCCCCCTATGTTGGATCACGCATGGATTCAATCTAAAGTCCATAGGTTCCACTCTGTGGTCAAACATTTGGCAGGCATGGGGAAGATTCAGGCAGTTTCTAATTCTGAAACCAACAGATTCTTACTATGAGGTCCTTCGCCAACACTTGTTTCTGAATACCAATAAGCCTTCAACCCTTCAGGAAAGTCAAGCTAAGCGCTGGTCCTCCTTGGACCGCCTTGGGATCAGCCAGATCAACAACATTTGGGTCAATGGCAGCTTCAAATCTCAAAATGAATTGGCCATTTCCACACTAGGGCTGCAGCAGGATATCAGGAAATCATTCGATTCATAAATCCGGAATGGATTTCGTGCCTTCAAACTGGACCTTCCCTTCCTTCCCTCCCGTGCTGGGCTTTTGCCATTCTCCAAAACTGTCTCTTTGTCCTCTTTGTTACTGACTCAACTTCATCCATCACCAATGGCTTCCAAATAATACCTTTGTGTGGATATTGGGTCGTCCACTGGCAGAGTTGGATATGGACCCTATGGTGTGGTCTTGGAAGTTTGCAAACACTCCTGAACCTTTTTTCGGGTTCACCACTAGGAAATGATACAAGGCCCTCTCTAACGCTCGCTGCTTGAAAAGCAAATAGGAAGCAAAATGGGACCTCTATGGCTTCCAGAATGAGAACTGGCTCTGGCAAGTGGCCAACATAGTGCTTAAGGTGGGAGAGTGGTTGCAATTTCAGACAGCTCTTCTTTGTAGCTGTTGCATAACAGGCACGATGGAATCCTTGGAGCACTGTCTTCTCCTCTGTCTTGCCCCAGCTATAATCTGGCCTTTGGTTAAAAATTTCTATAGTCATTGGGACTCTAAGACGCTTTCATCCTTGGACATTCTGCTCAACTATAACCAACAGACCAAGCACAGATCTGTTTCCTGTCCTGTCTTTGAGACACTCAGAAGCTCCACCCTATGGCACTTATGGAAAGCTAGGTACTGCAAGAAAACCTTCTCGGGTGAGACATCGCCTATCTCTGCCTTGCTTGCTAGTGTCTTTTATGATCTAGGGGTGGAATCAAGAAAGGCTTGGTCTAAAACAGTACAGATATTGAGCGCAACTCCAGGAATGCAACAGCCATTCATGCTACCTTTCAAAACACCTGGGGCAAGCGGGGCCTTATCTACTTCTCCCCAGACATTGACACCTGCATCTGGACCGAGCTCCCTCCATCATGTTGGCGGGACCATGGTGCGACACTCCACCATATCTCCGGAGTTTGATCGAGACATCAACTGGAAGCATTTGAAGCCCTCCTCTACAGCCTCAAGGCTTCAGTATAGATAGAATGGGGGGAGAGGTACTTTATATAAAAAGGTAGTCCCTGTCACAACCGTCTCTAATGCCAAGTTCTCTCCGGGGTTTTTTCTCTCCCAGGCTTCCTCAGGCCTCGTACCTCTAGCGTAATGTAGTCCTTACATTCCAAGTTTCATCTGATCTCAGTGCTATTCAAGGTAGTTTTTTTTCGAGGATGCCTTAGATTGGCTCCTTCTTCAACATCCACCATCTATGGCCTCTGGCAACCAATACTCAAGAGACAGTTGAGATCTCTGTTCTCCGTTATGTAGTTCTTAGTCGTTCTTAGTCGCTCTCTCATGTTGAGAAGGTGGGTTCGTTATTCACTGCTAGCAGTTTGTGTGCCTCATGGTGAAATCGGGGGTTTTAATTTTTTTCCCCACAATAATTTTAATAAAGTCTCCTAGGGCTACTATCCCCTTTAAATAAATAAATAAATATAAAAAAGAAGTATGTATGCAAGTGTAGTATGATTGTGCTCACCGGAGCACAAATCTGAAACAGTTTTGCAATTTTGTAACGCGAGCACATTTGGGTACAAGGTCTGTGTCCATACATAGTCCATACCGTCCAGGCCTTAGGCCCTCAAATCAGGGAGCTCCAATCGGGGCCTTCCAATATATGCGGCCTTCCACTACCTACACTTCTAATTAGGGCGACGTAAACGCCCGGCCCTCCGGCCGGCAGCTGCCGCCCGTGATCTGCTCCCCGTGTCGACTGCCAGACCATCGATGAGTACATGACTACGGGCGGCAACCGGATGAATAGCTGTACTTCCAGCCACCGGGTCAGCTCATCCATTCAGCATCCATCCGTGGTGGATGAGGTCTGTGGCTTTCGCGATCCATGACTGAATCGCGGCTTGATGGACGATGGAATGTCGGGATGAGCAAGGAATGTCTCATGGATGACAAAACGAGCTCACGAATGAAATTTATCTAGTCCACGACGACGGCCATCATGTTCAGTAAAATGCGGTAAAGATTCTGACAGATACTATTTCTTTAGCCAAATGTCGGTAGGGTCAACGTGGCAGATAAATGCTGCCGATCTGATGCTCTGAATATTCTATTATTCTATCATTATCCACAACTCACTTCATGTCTCTGGATCATGTACCCTCGATTCATATATTAAGGGGGGCATTTAAAATGCATGGGTGGGTGGGTGGGTGGGTGATGGAGGCCGCGTTGGAGGGTCTGACAGACAGGAGAGGCGACTATGTCATGGAGCCTTGTCGTCTGTGGGCAACACGCCCACAGTAAGACTTAGACTGTTGCGGGCGGTGGGATCGTCGGTGATCCGCAGGTATTTGAGGAGAGAGCGGCATTCGCAGGAAAATATTCAGAGATCACTTCACAGAAGCTGGCAGGGGGTTCTGTGAGTTCTGCAGAGACCAACAATCTGCTGGGACAGGGAGAGGAGGAGGAGGAGGAGGAGGAGGAGGAGGAGGGGGGGATGGGGAAGGGTGGGTATGTGGCGGCCATAGACCAGGGAACGACCAGCACGCGGTTCATAGTGTACGATGAGGATGCCAAGGCTGTGGCGTCGCATCAGCTGGAGTTCGGTCAGATTTTCCCGCAAGCAGGGTGCGTTTTTCTTTGCTTGTTTCTCAGTGGCATGCAACGTGCAATGTTTCGTGCTCTAGGTTGAGGGATTTTGTTTGACTGGTGCAGTGTCACGGTGGGCATTGAAATCCGCTGGTTGATCCGTACTCTTGTGTTATGATACAATCTGGTGTTTTTTCTGCGGTGTGCATGAAGCTCTTTCAGATCCTTGTTCTTCCCCTGTCTTTCTCACACTCTTTTTGTCTTTCCTTCATGTCAACAATGTGCCTAATCCGCGCAAGGGATGTACTTTCACCTGTGATGGGAATGGATTTCTCTTATATTTTCTTCTTGTGGGGGCGATGGTTTGTCTATGAATTTCGTTCTGAGCTGCTGCGAAAGTCAAAGGGCAAACTGTCAGGAATTTCGACAGTTTCTCAAACATGGTGATAAAGTCCCTGTGCACGGAAACCCGGGTTCCAGAGCACTTGACTGAATCTCGTGGGAATTGTTACTGGATTCTCTTTGTATTGTTTCTGCTGCCCTCATTAAGTGGTGGATTTTGGCCGAAATTCCCTGTAATTTAAAAATCCCAGATTCTGATGGCTGACAGTCAGGCAGATATATTCAGCAGATCAGCAGGAAGTTTCATGTAACTCTCTTGCTCACTTATTGAAGTCTGTGAGCTCTTTCGCATCCTATGGTCCGCACTCGAGCATGATTGTGCATATAGTGGGCTTAGAGACCCAGATGAATTGCTGAAGTAATTGAAGTCCGAGATCAAGGCCGCAATAAGGTCAAGAAAAATCATTGGGAACGGTTAGCCCGTCAGATTGTGCCCAATTTTGTAGCCACTTGACAGGGCGGAATTCACCTTTTCCTTGTGCAAAGTGCCTGACTGTGAGGTCAAGTTTGTTGAAGGCAAGCTGGGATTGAATGAGTTGTATCTGCGATTTATAGATGGGTGGAGCACAATCCAATGGAGATTCTCGACTCTGTGCGTGAGGCCATGAAAGTGACAGTTGCCAAGGCTAGAAAGGCGGGGATTGAACTAGAAGGCAACTTGAAAGCAATTGGCATCACGAATCAGCGAGAAACCACCCTCCTATGGAGCAAGACTACCGGCGAGCCACTTTACAATGCCATTGTCTGGATGGATGGCCGCCCCAGTGCTATCTGCAGGTTACTGTGAACCCTCCTTTCCTCTCTCCCACCACTTTGTTATTTGGTCCTTTATCTGTCTGGTGGATTCTCGCCACTGTCCCCCACTCCCCTACTCCAGTCAACAGCATGAGGTTATTGTGACGTTGCTGGCAGTAGGCTGCGGCATCTGTGTGATTGGGATTGCACTCTCTAGTGGTGGAATTATCTTGGCTCCATGAGCGTGTATGATGCAGATGATGGTTCGGTTACTGTTAGCATAGACAATGAGGGGGGTTACTTTCGCCTCCACAAAGAGGGGGTTGGTAGAACATGATAATGACTATGCCACCCAAATCACTTGTTGTGATGAGTTTGAAAGTAGTAAGGAAAGTAATTGGAGCCCCCCCCAAGTGAGCGCTGATGTTAGGAAGCAAAATGAGTTGTGTTTGGTTTTGCGTAGAAGGGACGACGTGAGGTTGTTTTATTCCGCTAACGAATTGTTACGTGCTTATTGCGGTAGGTCATTATCCATGCTTTCGGGGGCGGAACAAAATGAATTGTGTCTAGTTTTGCATATTAGTGATCGCTACGAGCGTCAACTGCACATGATTAAATATGCAACTATTAATCAACAAAAACTGCTCCATCAACATAGTTTTGCAGCACAGTGTAAGAGTGGTTTAGTCCTTGGTCTGTGGTTAGGAGAAATATCACTTTCTGATCCTTTTCTTCCTTTCTTAAATTGTTTCAGGTTGTCTTCCCTTTGCTCTGTGTTTACTTCGAATTATTTGCCCCTTTTTTTCAGGTTATTTTCTTGTGTTTATTCTGATGATAGAACCTCTCAGCACCTCTGCGCCAGAGTCAAGAGCTTACAAAGTCAGTGGGGACTCAGCAGCAAGTCTCCCATATGAAGAACTCGTTTGAATGTTTTCTTTTCACTGAAGGTGCCAGACTTGGTACCTTTCAAATGTGAGTTTGGAGTGTACTCTGCACTTGGATAAGTACCTTGGTCAAACGCCAATGCTGGTCTTGGGCTTTCTGGTAGCAGTTTGTCAAGTATCTCTTGGGAATACTACTTAGCCTATTCTGTAGGCTGGACGCTTGAAACTCCAGTACCTCATTCCTCTGAATTTGGATTCTTGTATTCATCAGACTTATGGTCTTGTCCTCTCTGTTTGTTGTAGGCGCTTGGAGGCACAACTCTCAGAAGGCCGTCTCCATTTTGTGAAGACCTGTGGGCTCCCGTTGAGCCCCTACTTCAGTGCCCTGAAAGTGCTCTGGCTCATGGAGTCAGTACCAGGTGTGAAGGAGGCTATCGAAAGTGGGGATGCCCTTTTTGGGACCATTGACTCTTGGCTCATCTGGAACATGACAGGCGGTGCACATTCAGAGTCTGCTGTCCATGTAACTGACTGCTCGAATGCTTCTCGAACAATGCTGATGGAACTTGACACCTTGCAATGGCATAAACCCACATTGAAGACATTAGGGATTCCAGCCAGCATCCTTCCCAAGATTATAAGCAATGCGGAGGTCATGGGTGAGGTCTCTAAGGGGTGGCCTCTTCAGGGGGTTCCATTGGCTGGTTGCCTGGGAGACCAACATGCGGCCACACTTGGTCAGCTATGCAAGAAAGGAGAGGCCAAGAGCACTTATGGGACGGGATGTTTTATTGTTCTGAATACGGGTGAGCAGATTGTGCCTTCTAATCATGGTTTGCTAACCACCATATCATTCAAGCTGGGACCGAATGCCCCAACAAATTATGCACTTGAGGGTTCTATTGCCATTGCTGGGGCAGCTGTCCAATGGCTGCGGGACAATCTGGGCTTGATCAAAAGTGCCAGCGAGATTGAGGACTTGGCCATGTCAGTTGATAACAGCGGAGGGGTGTATTTTGTGCCAGCGTTTAGTGGGCTATATGCCCCATGGTGGAGAGATGATGCCCGTGGAGTTCTAGTGGGAATTACCCGCTATACTAACAAGGGCCACCTTGCTCGTGCGACACTTGAAAGCATGTGCTTCCAGGTAGGATCATATCAAATGAATGTAAAGTATGCTTTTGAAAGTCAGGGTTAGGCTGTTTTGTTGTCTTGACTGGCACACTGCCAGAGTCCTCATTTTTTTCATGAACTGTTTACATAGACACACAGCTTACAATTACCTCAGTACATCAGTAGCAGAGCAGAGTTGGACATGAGTATCAGCAATTGTTCAGTGTCAGTTTGTGCAGAGTTGTAATATCAGGATAAATAAACAAGCTATTGGACATAGCTCTGGACTTCTTTCAAACTAGATGTAAAAGGGCCTTGCATGCATTGGATTCCTAGTACATACAATCCCAATCTGGCTAATTTGTGATTGTCTTATCTGATTTACCCTATGTCCGCAGGCAAGGGAAGTGTTAACATCCATGAAGGCTGATGCTGGCAGCGTGGAAAAGAAAGTGGCCGGCGAGTTTTTGCTCAGAGTGGATGGAGGGGCAAGTGTCAACAACCTCCTTATGCAACTTCAGGTGTGTGTGCACTGTTTCTGTTGTCTCCTTATCAGGAGCGAATATACCTTTGAGGACATTGTCCAAGAGGATCAACCAACTTCAGGGCTAGTTGTGGGATTTCCACGAGGATGTGGAAACTCAGCCAGAAATTTTCATATCACTCGCTCAAGCCAACAACGATCTTGTGACAGTAAATTGAGGCTTAATGTACTAGACAGTATGCTAGAAACACCACTGTCATTCCAGCACTGATGCAGTAGCCCCCAGTTTGGCCACAAATGTCACCACTGCCAGTGACATTGTCAAGGAAAAGCAGAGGTGGGACAATCAGTGAAACGGAAGAGGTGCTTATCACATTGTGCTTGATCTAGTCACTCAATTTTGACCAAGAATTGTAATTTGCAGGCTGATTTGATGGGGAGCTCAGTGGTGAGGCCAGCAGACATCGAGACGACGGCATTAGGGGCAGCATATGCTGCAGGCCTGGCTGTAGGCATGTGGACTGAAAAACAGATATTTGAGCATGGGGCAGGTGGAGCAGAGCCCACTGTTTTCCACCCTCAAGTGAAGGAGGAGGAGCGAGAGAGTAGATACCAGTCTTGGAGTAAGGCGGTTGAGAGGTCCTTCGGCCTTGCTGACCTCAGCTTTTAATAACAATTTGTCCAGGCTGGCTCAAATGTCACTCTTGCGCCATTCCTCTTTGCTCTTTGCCTTTTTTATTTGATGTAGGTCTCAATGCTACTAGACACAAAAGAGGGGCTGTTACATGTTTAGCTGTTACCGCTGTATTAAGGTAAGAAGAACTTGTGCAGCGAAAGGGTACCAAATTTTGATTTGAACCTTGGCAGAAATAATGGACTCCATCTCATACTTCTCTGGGCTTATTACCCTATTCAGCTTGCACAAATTGTTGTGAACATTCAAAGTATCCAGATCATCAAACACAACAAGGATCACAACCTGGGCACTTACTCGAGTATTCCATTATATTCCATTGCATCAAACACCCTCAATGTAGAGCCTCAAGCACAAACTGATTCTCAAAGGCTTTGTACTGTAGCATGCAACGATACTTTCTCTATCTTCCTACGGAACGCTTGTTTGAGTTGCTGTAATCAATGCCCTCCACATTGAGGAGGTAGCACTTAACATACAACGCGGTGCATGCTCTTACAGCGCAATTGCAGTTCCTCCCCAACTACAGAAAAGAATTACCTTTTTGGTGGTTGGTTTTCTCTACATTTATTGGTTTCCTAATCCACAAAGGTGAAGTGTATGTTAGAAGATTCCCGGTCCCTCTGTGAATAAGTGAACATATGCGTGCGCTGGATCTTGTGTGTGAGGAAGCTGAGATGGAGGAGGGGACAGGGAAGGGTGGAGGAGGCCAGGAAGAAGAAGAGAAGCCCTGCTTTTGGACATTGCCTCTGCCGCATGAACGTATTTTCTTTGTAGATTCGCCAGACACTTCACTGTTCAGTCTGTTCCTTGTGGCTATGGAGGAGGCGTTGGTTGTTGGTATGGATGCTGAGTGGAAACCCGTCCCCAATGCCGGTGTGTCTCCCCGTATTTCTATACTTCAAATTGCCTGCCGCATCAGGGATAATTCGGCCGCTTGGAACATGATGGAGAGGAGACTAGATGCATCTAGTAACTTTCCGGCAGAGTGTAGAGAGAAATTTGATGGGGACAAAGCAGGATGCAATTATGGGACGGAAATTAAAGATCGGGAGATTGTACAGAGGGTGGGAATTCTGGAGGAGGAGGTGGAGCTGGCGGGCGGCAGTAGTAGAGGGCTAACATGGGTCGGTGATAGGACGAAGGAGGATGAAGATTATGGCCAGGATACGGAGGGAAAATTGATGGAAGAAGAAAATGAAGGGGAGAGGATTACGTGGAGTAAGGAGGAGAATGCACAGCGCATGGAAAGGAGTGTTGGTGAAGAGGAAGGGAATTCAGAACAAAGCGATAGCGAGACAGGTGGGGAGTTTAGAAGTGGTCCAGTTCATGATATGCTGCATTTAATAGGGGCTCCTGGGGTCATGGGGGAAAGTGGATATGATGACTGGAGGGGCTTGGAGAGGCAAGGAAATAAAGGTGGAGAGGTTATCTTTTTATTGGATATGCTAGCACTTCAAGTGTCGGCGTTTGGTGCTGCAATGAAGAAGATGCTATCATCCCCTCGCATTTTGAAGCTAGGGTTTGCCTTCAAGCAGGATCTACTCCACCTCACTGCCTCCTTCCCTGGTCCAGAGGGCCGTGGGTGCTTTGATAAGGTAAACGAGGTGGGGTAGTTTTGGTATCTGAAGGTGATGTTGCAGCATTCATCTAGTGAGAGGTGTGGGGGGGGGGGGGGGAGTCCGGTCAATCTTCCAATAGACTTTTTAAAAGAGTCGATTGGGGCCTTTTATTGTATGTAATTTGGTCACTGGAGCATCAATTTGATGGAGAATTCCTTACCGTGCTAGTGTATATGATGGATGGGGACAGGTGGAGCCTTACATAGACATAGGGAAATTGTACCGTCAACTGCGATCTTCACCCCATTCAAACTCACAACAACGCAGAAGGAAGTTATCAATTGGAGGACAGTTCAGCCTGGTCGGCATCTCTACAGCAGTTCTCGGGGTGCCCCTTTGCAAGGTCATTACTAATGTTACAATTCGAATTTGACCTTAAACCTTCATCCTTAGCCTGTTCACACTCCCTCTCTGTTGAGGCCTTTGACACATTAGAGGAAGGAAGGACTTCAAATTTCTTTCCCAAAGGCTAGTTTTAGCTCTCTCTCTCGGTGGTGTGTTAATTTACTTCGGATTCGGGAGATGGTAGAATGTTGAATCCCCTGAAGGAAACACAAATGACCCAATCCTTTTCAGGACATTGACATGGAAGTCTATGTTATTTGGGTTTTGAACGAAGTGTTCACAGTCCTAATTGAAGTGCATCTTAGCTTCTGTTATTTTTCATTTCTCATTGGAAATCCAGAGTTGACTTGACTGGACTCATGGCATCCCAGATAGTGTGCTTGAAATAAGTGGTGTCTATCATTCAAGTAATACATTCAAAATATGCAGGATTCACAGTGCAGTAATTGGGAGCAACGACCTTTAACACTAGAGCAGATTGAGTATGCAGCTGCTGATGCATATTGCCTCCTCTCAATCTTCGATGTACTCCTACAAGATGTTCTTCGAGTTGAGCGAGGTCAGAGTACTTCACATTATTTTGCTTGAGTGAACTCTCATGAAGTTGTTTGGAATCCCCCCTCCTCCCCCTCATTTCTTAGTAAGACCTCCTGCAAAACATTCAGATGCTTGTTTATTGTCAAGGTCAGCGAGAATCCTGTCCAAGTATGTGTTCTTTGGTAAGTGTCTTGTGGCGGCAAAAAATGGAGACCGTCAAGATTCAATTAATTCTAGCGTAAAAGTACCCATACAGTGCAGGTAACCTGTAATAGCGCACTCGTGCACTTTGAGCCGTCAAATCATGTACTGAGGCATTTAAACCCGTTCATTCATGTCAGAATTCTTAATCAATTGGCATGATGCTTGTGTTCTATACGAGTACAACCACCTACATCTACCATGGTGTATTTTAGGCCTCAGAAGATCCTCTCCATGAAAATGAGGCATCAAGCGGTTGATGTTGTGGAGCTCTCTTAGTGTTTATGGGCATTATATGTCACCAACTTCTTAAAATTTGGTGTATGCTACCTTCCCCTGTTAAGACCTTTGTTAACTTAGTTAAAATAAACCGTTTTCTAATTGGGGCCTAGGTCTGGAAAGCTTTTCTGGAGGCCTACAAAATGGGGCCATTCCCTAATTTAGTCTGTTCTTATGGGAAGTGATCTGAACAGTATAATCTCTTAGTTGAGCTATTATAGGTACTTCTACCCTATTGGTAAATGGCATGAAATAGCAGCTACTAGATCCCATACCCACGTCAGAGATGTTGAAGTCTAATTACTGTCATCATTGAGTGAGTAAAATTTCAGGTTCTGAGCATTTTTTTTGTTCCACTTGTAGTGGTGCCCCTAATTGTCTTTTTTCCTACCTGGGCTTTATTTGGGTTGACCTGTTTATCTTTCCGTCTCTCTCTCCATTTATTAAGCTTGGAACTTGGAAGTTTTATTTGAATTTTCATGGTTTGCTCAATATTACATTCTTTACACGGGAACAGAGACATCTTGTGCTTAGGGTTCCATTCATGGTGGATTTTGGGTGAGAAAGCAGCTCTTAAAGATGAGGAGGGGGGGACAAGCCCCCAAGGGAGTAGGAGTGTTGGATTGGCTGAGCTACTCAATTTTGTAGGTATGGACAACAACTTCACAAAGTTGCTTTTTAATTCTCCCCTTGAAGCTGTGTGTATTTCAAAGAGCCTGAAACTATCAAATTGGGGCTCTATCTGCCTGTGATATTAGCTTTACTTACTCTGCAGTGAATTGATGTATCTGGATTGATGAGTGGTGCCCTAATGCCCTACCAGCAGGCACCCCTGTGTTGAGTGCTAGATCATCATGCATTAGCCAAGGTTGTTGATAGCCTTCATTTTTTGCTATTAGAAGAGTTGCTGAACTCCTTTCTTTATTTGAGTTGCTTTGCTTGGGCCTATTGCAGACAAGGACAGAACCAATCAAGCAAGAGGCAATGTCTACGTACCGAAGCGGGGCATTGCGACAGCCATGGTCAGAGACTCTCTTGTTGCTTCCAGCATTTCTTGTCCTCGAGTAGGATTGCATCTGGGTGAGCCAACACCATTTCATCAAATGGGGGGAAGTTGGGGAGGATCCTCTGAGCGATGTGCAAGATTTGTTAAGCAATATGCAGAATGCCTGCTGATAAATGGGCCTTCGAATAAGCCAGGTTCTCGTAGACGGCCAAGGGGTCGTCGGGCCAGAGAAGCCCTGAAGGATAATGAGGCAGTGGACATGGAAGAGTTGGATTGGATGGGACCTGCACCCTGGGAGGCTGCAGCTAGTGGTGACGGGCTACCGAAGTTTCTGTGCGATGTCATGGTGTGCCATTCTCTGTCACATCTGGGAGATCTATGGAAGATCTATGGACGTATATTTTGTCTATAGATCTGATGTTGAGTTTAGGATGCCTGGGTTGACTAGTGTTCTTAGGTATTGGTGTGACTGGCATTTGTGCTTTACCCCATATTGGCTGCGCACCAGGTCTCTGAGAATACTAAAGGCATGATACTTGCGTGTTGGATCAGGTGGAGGGATTGGCAAGGCAGCTGCGCTGTGTAGGTGTTGATGCTGCAAGTCCCCCAGACAAGAAGAAGAGTGACCCCAGGTTGGTGTTTTGCCTGATGTTGTCTGCAACAAACATTGAGAGGATTCTCATTGGATATGTCCTGCATTGTGGATAACTATGCATCATGTGATGTAGCTTTCTCTCTCTCATTGTCTCTGTCTCTTTGTTCTGCCAAACTGGGTGCAGGGTCTGTGGCCACAAGGCTATGGCAAACAACGTCTTATGAGTAACATGTGTCTCTCTTTCTCTCTCCCTTTTTTGGGGCTGTGTGGAAAACACAAAAGCTGCCATTCTTGTGGTTTATAGTACGACTAACAGTATAACTGTTGGGGAGTCAGGCAAATGGTAGAACAAGCAGAAAGGGAGGGTCGTGTTTTGTTGACCAGAGATATTAAACTACTCCGACGCCGCCTTGTCCCTGACAACTTAGCTTACCGTGTGAGGGCCCTTGACAAGTGGGAACAATTAGCCGAGGTATTTTTTCCCCACCTCTCGCTACTCCCCCCTTCTGTATTAGTGGCACCTGATTTCTGAAAGTCACTTTTCTTCTACTTCTCCAATCATGCAAATGGCTTGTTGTGATTTTCTGTTGGGCAGGTAATCGAAATTTTCAAGCTCAATATCTCTGAAGACAAGCTATTGTCAAGATGTGTCAAATGCAATGGGGACTTTATACAATCTCCATTGAGTGCTAATCAAGCAGCGGCAGCAGCTTCTTGGATTCAAGTCATCCCAGAATCCGCGTTGACTTCTGTTGATGAGTTTTGGCAGTGTGCCGTTTGCCATCACATTTACTGGCAGGTATGTTGTCTCTTTGAACCTTCATCTTGAGTGGGTTATACTTTGAACGTCAATCACGAGGACATTGGTGTTGTTCAGCTTACTTTGAATAAATTATGTTGTTTGACTGGAGCAGTTCAGCTGTCATAAACATCACCACACACACTCATAGAGTTTAGAGAGCCAGTGCAATAATCTAGAGAGTTTCTGTTGAAATTTTATGAACTAAACTAAAGAAAATATGAAGTGTGTATCCCCTGTGGGTAGTAATTTATTCCTCTGTCTCGGTCTTGCTGCCTGGTCTGTGCACATTTAAGTGAGAACTGTTTCACTGGTGTTAATGCATGGCGACCGTTTGTTATGATTGGTTTTATTTCTGTTCATCCTCATAGTAAGATGCGCCAGATGAAGAAGGTCCAACTCTTAGCTAGTTCAGGTCTCAGAGTGTGAGTAACTCTGTAATATATCTACTGGTTGACATGATATAAGTGGGCGGGGTACATGATGTTCGCCAAGAGGTCCATACTCAGCAAAACCAAAATTTGGAGCTGGAGTTGTCTTCTCTCCCACTGTCAGGATTCTGACTCTGCCCTTTTTTACACCGCAGTTACATCATTTTTCCAAAGTGCAGTTGCGCTCTATTCTGAAGACACAGAGAGAGAAGAGAGAGAGAAGACTCCGGTCAGTGGACCGGCGTATCTAAGAGACAATTCGCCTTACGGCTACTGCCCCCTTTCGGGGGTGGGGCTCTGAAGACACACTCTCAAGATGGAACAGCTGCATCTTAATATCCTTGCGTGCGGTTAATGTGCCATCTTTTTACCTTCTGCTGTTGTGTCTGTCTGTGGGTTTGCGTGGGTTTTTGTTTGGATCTTCCATCCGTTGGTCCTCCATCGATCTCCTGGAGGGTCTTTGTCACTTGGAACATATTATGCTTGCCTTCTCTGTCTCCACTACAAGGCTATCAGGCTATGGTATGGAAACTCCAACAAGGATGTTGCATCCTTGCGAATGTCCGATATGTTTGTTTCACGAGGCTCTGATTGAGGTGGATCCACATAAGTGTAGGAGTGCTGGTTCAACACCATGCTTTATGTGTTAAGGCTGACCCATTAAGTTAATTCTCGTCGTGATGGGACTGTCCTTAGCTATTCATGAGCACCATAAGAATCAGATTGGGGTTCAGGCACTGGGGGAATGATAAACCCACTTACGTGTTTTTCAGATGGTTAGCTGGGATTCTGTGGAGGCTTTGGTTGGAAGTGTACAGGGACTAGTCCATTGACCGAAGTTCTCTCAAATTTTATTATTTTTAGATTTGTCTGTATAAAGACAACTGATGAGCCGACCCGCGTGATGCTGCTGCAGGGTTTTCAGTTTGTCCGTGCTCTTGAGCAATTCACTGCCATTTGCCAAACTGTAGGTGGTGGAAGTCCTGAACTTAGCAAACTTTGCGTGGACGAGCCAGCAACTATGAATGGGACCACGATAGGAAGTAAAATTACCTCTGTTTAGCCATCAGAGTTAAAATGATTGTCCCACTATTGAGTCTGTTGTACTGTAAACTGTGAAAGGAAAGAAAACTTAAGTATGTCTAAGAAGTGAATGCATGAGATTTAATAACCGTCCCTCATGGGACTCCTGGAGGACACTGGACTCATATGAACCTTTTCCTCAGGAATTTTGCAATGACTCCATTTGGTTTCTGTTTTGCATTTTGGAGGGAACATGATCTTTATCTGCCTGTGGTCAGAGGTGTAATTGAGAAAGTTGGTTTTGTTCACTAACTAGTCTGGTTACTTAGCCCAACGGTCTATACCTGGCTGATTGGCAAATGGTGAACCAAAGTCTAGGGGCATCATATGTTTCGGTAGGTCTAGTTTGCTTCCTAGCTTGCACTGTAAGTCCGGGGGTTGTTGCAATGCTGATAACTAAATATCACCTGACGGTGATCCTAGGAGAAGCCTTTGTTGCTAAGACTCACATCTTTGTGTCTCCAGAAAACATGCTGGATGCTAGAGACACCACCCAAATACCATGCAATTGTTGTTCACCTTCAACAAAACCGAGACCTCCAGCATCCATTAACCTAAGTGAGAGAGTCCTAGAATACACAAGAAGTGTCTAGTGAGATGCTTGAAAACATAAGACCTTGGTGCTACATTATATATCCAATGTTGATTGCACTTGCTCCTGGTAATGTAGTATAGATGTGCCGCCCATCAGTTTCTTGGGTGGAAGACCTCTCAGCTGTCACTTGACAGAGTCTTTCACCACCTCAACGTAAAACCAGGACCACTCCACCCTACTTAGACTGCGCCCAAAGTACTCTGTGCATGCAGACTACCGTGGGACCCCCATACCGTGCCTCACTTTTGTCCACAACAATGTAACAGCACCCAGATTCTATGTATGTGCCTTTGAACCTTTGTGGAGGTTGCAGGTGCAGTGCGGGCCACGCAGAAGATAATCTAGAACATACTGGGATCATGGAATAGGATGTAATGTGTATTCTGACGGAGTGGGCTGGGAGAACTTAGAGTGGAATAATGTTGGTTTGATCCCTGGTCATCTAGCTTCTAGCTCACAACACATGAGACTGTGGTTGCTTTGCCAGTCCCACATCGAGAAAGGGCACATGCTGACAAGGAGAAGGTCTTTGTTGGGAGGGGGGGGGGGGGGGAGGGGGGTGGTGCGGCAGAAACTGGTTGCTCAAAACAGAAAACCGATCAACATAACTCACACAGAACGGGCAAACTCAGTCTTGGCAGCATCAAGTTTGGCCCCCTTGATAAGGACAGCCTGCCACTCCAGTGAGGGGCCCAAGATTTACATATTTTAGATTCATTTGGATCTTCAGAAAGCATAATGCAGTCCACTTTTGCTCTCCCCTTTCTGCAAGGATAATTTTGTAGTCATCAGAGTTAGGTGTATCAGGCCCACCCCAACCCACCGAGAACCTCTTGAGCTAGGATCTGTCCACTATGTCTGGTCTGGTCTCTCATGACGAAGTACGAAATGAGAAGAAACTATACCAGAGAAAAGTTTGAAGCACTCTAATATATAGAGCTTGTTGTTTAGACTCCCATGTTTTTGCTCTCAGATTGCAAAGTCAACTTCAATGGTGACCTTCACAGCTTCAAGCGGTGAAACTTGATGAAGTATATATTGCTAGTATTGTTTTTTTTTTCGAAAGGGCGTAAGGATAGACACGATTTTTTATTTTTATTTTTATTTTTAAAGAGGGGGACAGAGGCCCTTTTAATCAAATTAAATCAGATAAATGTTCACAAAAAGGTGGAAAAAATAACCACCAGGGAGGCCACAATTTGCCAACTGCAAACAACAAACACCTCACCATTGCCATTGTGATTATTCAATAACATCATTTTCTTTATATATGAAATGGATGGATAGAAGCATTTCTAAAATAAATGGCTAATAACAGTGCATATCCTTAGGCCAGTGGAATCAACTAGAAGGTCAGATTCCATCATTCTTTGACATTCTTAACCCCTAAGCGCCCAGTGGGTAATGTTGACTTTTTGGAAAAATCTGACCACTGAGCAGAAAAAACGGAATTTCTCGCAGGAAAAAAAAAACCTGAAAAATTTGACCGCACATTTGGTGCCTAACTACCTCACCTACGGCTCTGCAAATTAGCAGGCCAATCAGGTTAGATCCTGCAAAACGCCCCCGTTGGGAGTGGGGCCCATTTTTTAGCCCTTTTTGGAAAAACAAAACAAATTAGCATTTTTTATTTTTGGATGACGGGATGAAGGCTGGTGGACCTGAGAGTTGGAGGCTTTCATCCCCACGGGATGCTGCGTCCAACAAGGCAAGATTGAGCAATTTTGGGTAAGTCCTCGCCACATGGCACATGGTCAACGCAGGGGGGTCTTTTGGTGCATTTTGGACAACCCCAAACCATGTCCCAAACTAAAGCATTTTACTCTACTAGAGAGAGGCTTTGCAACGAAGATGCCGAATTGGTATGTCCTTGTACGTTTCACATTGGCAGCAAAGAGACAAGGTGCCAGGCTCACCATTGGCCAAAAATCAGATTCTGCCAACCTGCTGAAAGGCTGGGGGCAATTCCACCGTATGTTTCACAATGGCAGCAAAGTGACATGGTGCCAGGCTCACCATTGCCAGCCTACTCAAAGGCTGGAGACAATTGCTTTGTATGTTTCACATTGGCACTGGAAAAAAGACGGGGTCACCATAATGAGAAATTCTGCCAACCTGCTGAGTACCAAGCAAGCAAAGGGAACTGCTGCTGAACCTGTGTGCCAGCCCAACAGCCCCACACAAACCTGCCTACAGCCTTGTGTGAGTGGGATTTGAACCCAACAAAGTGTGCCCCATTGGCAGCCCACACATACATACAAGGAGGGGGAATTCCCGCAGGGGAATGCCCCATGCACCCCCGCTTGGTGAGGGGACTAGGACATAAGCTAACATGCCACCAAACTGACTCCCTACAGCCTTCGCTGCTAAACAGACCTCCTAGACGAGGACCAGCTGCTGAAGCTGATCCACCGACT
Source organism: Takakia lepidozioides (assembly GCA_030704615.1). Classification (NCBI taxonomy): domain Eukaryota; kingdom Viridiplantae; phylum Streptophyta; class Takakiopsida; order Takakiales; family Takakiaceae; genus Takakia; species Takakia lepidozioides. The sequence goes on along the minus strand of CM060731.1, from coordinate 10,290,269 downwards.
GCATTACATACAAAAATCCTGCACAAAACATGAAATCCCAATGTACCAAATCACTGCTAGCTGCCCCACCACATTGTCACCCCAAAAACCAGCTGCACCACGTCACTGTCCGCCCCAAATATCTTCTGCACCAGAGCCAAGTAACACCTGCAATATTATCCTTACATACAACCAACACTTGACAACAAGGATCACATACATGCCACATCATTAGCCAACAAACAAGCAATTCAAAGACTCTCTAACCAAGCGCCTCCCTATCCAGTTACATCTCCGGTACTATCGTTTCAAGCATATACCAATGCATGAACCCACTCACAGCAAGGCAAGCCAGCGTGTTCAAACATACACATAGTGCTACTACATACAAGGGCAAGTGTCCAGAGAATAACCCCTCCTTGGGATCTGTTGCAAGAACTCTGCAGTAACAAGGCAAGCCACTGACAATTCCAAAAATAAAGTCACCCATTCAAATTCTAGAGTGACGTTTGACAAAGCATCTCCCCATGCACACAGCCACATTTCCACAGGTACTATAGAAGTACCTCTGTCTTGCTCCACATTCAACACACTTGCGGCGTCTAGAACTCAGCTGGGAGAAATGCAATGCTCGAGGATTCGGGACACAACACTCTGGAACCATTGTTCTCCTGGGCCCAAGCCACCTCTCAATCAGGCCAGTATCAACTTCTAAATTGAACAAGAGATGCGACATCGGTGATCGACCACGGGCTTTCATGAATGCAAGGTAAAGAAGGTATCCATTCACCAAAGAGGTGTCCACATAATGGAAGTAAAGCCTATGCCACCATTTGTGATCTCGGGTCTGAACACTATAGTAGCCCCTCAGTTGGTCCTGAACATATACCCCCCTCATAAATTCTTGATAGTGCTTCACTATGGGAGAAGTAGGCACCGAGCGCCGGGCCCCATTGTGCCAACGGGGTATGAAACAACCTACAGCCACTGGGCTCATTGCAGTAGACAGAAAATTCCCACATTTTCTGTCAAACCATGACAAGGCTGCCACCTTTCTAGAGATATGCATGCAATACTCAAATCTCCCCCTCTCTCCATGTTTTCCCAAATCTAAAGACGAAGGAAATCCAATCCAGATTGCCTTGACTGCACCTGTAGCGTAGATGCCCTTGGCTGCCAAGTCATAGAACAACAAAGGGCTGGAAAAGAAATTGTCCATTACGACTATGTGACCTTTCCCCTCAAATCCCTCAAGAAGTCTATTTACCACTGCATATCCCGTGCCATGGCTCAAATCTACATCATCCTCCTTCCCAAGATAGACCTCTATCTTTTGGACGTATTTAGATGTAGAATTGGCCAAGGCCCAATATTTGATACCCCATTTCACCGGCTTCTTCGCTAGATACTGCTGCAATTTGCAATACTTGCCTTTATACTTGACCATCATCTCATCAATTGTCAAGTGTTGTTCAGGCACATAATGCTGATCATACAGTTTATTCTGTGCATCAATCAGCCGACGAGTCTTTGCTAGCTTATCAAATCCAGGGTTTCCAGAGTCAGTCACAAGGGGGATGCTAGAGTGTGAGCCTAGCCACGCGAGCCCAGGAGCCTGTGAGCCCAAGAGCCTGACGTAAGCCCAATCCACGTGGCACGAGAATGAGGGAAGATGCAGGGTGTATTTCCGCGGATGAGCACCCATTACCGCGGAAACACGACAAACACGGCAAACCCTAACCCCTAACCTTTAGCGAACTGCCATGTTCGTGAAGAGAAATAGGCTGGGAATTAAGGTGACGTCATTACCGCGGAAACACGGCAAACATGGCAAACCGGGGAAATGTTGCAAATCGTAACTCCAAATCCTAACCCTAACCCTAAGCGAACTGCCATGTTCGTGGAGGGAAACCGGGTTGGGAATTAAGGGGGCGTAGGCACATGAGAATTCAAAAATAGATTGAAAAAAATTAAGTTTTTTTTTTTTTTTTTTTTTTCCCCCCTTGCATTTGGATAGATGTCGTCGATGATCATCGTGAAATCATGATCATGAAGCAATTGAGTGTGTTGACGCACTTAGTCCTCGGGGGGATAGGGGGGAGGGGAATATATATATATGTTGTTTTTTCTTTTCGTCCCCTCCCCCCCCGCGGACAACTGAGTGCATCAACGCACTCAATTTCTTCATGATCGACGGTGTTGTGCGGGTCCGGATTTTCACCTTGGGTATCTGGTGGGTAAAATGGGGGGGGGGGAAATAAAATAAAAAATAAGAATAAATTATTGTTTTTTTTTTGTCCCCTCCCCCGCGCAGAACTGAGTGCGTCAACGCACTCAATTTCTTCATGATCATGATTTCAGGATGATCATCGACGACATCGATGACCGTGTTGTGCGGGTCCGGATTTTCACCCCGGGTACCCGGCGGGTTGGGGAAGGGGGGGAAGGGGGAAAAAATAATATATATATATTTTTTGTTCCCACCCCCCGCGGAGAAATGAGTGCGTCAACACATTCAATTTCTTCATGATCATGTTTCAAGGATGATCATCGACGAGAGTGTTATGCGGGTCCGGATTTTCACCTTGGGTACCCGGCAGGTTAGGGTCAGCGTTTTTTTTATTAGCAATTTTTCGCCATTTGGCCGCCTGAAAATCCCCTTGGCGAATGAAACAAAGGGAAAAAAATCTCCAAATAAGGCAGTTTTCGCCAAAAACTGGCAGTGTCAAAAAGGTCTTTGCCTGTGGACCCACGGGGGCAACACAAATGTAGCCATGGCGGGCCCCATAAAGGAGGATTTGACGGGCCAGATGAGGAATGGGTTCAGGATTGTGGGGCCTCCTCCGTTTCCCATCCCAAGGAGATACTCGTCGCCGGTCTTGCGAGAACTATACACCTCATTTGCACCAATTAGCCTATGGTTTTCATATAGAATAGAAAGAGTTCCATTCGTCCTATGGTTTTTAACTATTTCTATACTTCACCTTCTATTACTCATCAACATCCATTTGATTCGCAAAATATGGCAAATGTGGAAATACATGTGGCCTACCAATTCAAGGAAAATTACCTAGAGTGAGCTACTTGCACTAGCCTACACCCAATATATATAGCCACTCCTACTCCTTTTCAAAATCCCTAAAAAAAACCATGGTTAGGGTCCGGGTTACCTATCTGGATCCGGACCCGTGCCATCACCAAAAACTCGGACCCTGACCCGGGTTCATTTTTAAAATGAACCCAGAACCGGACCCGGTCCCGGACCCGGACCCGCCATCTAGGTCCAGAACCCGTTAAAGCCACTACTCGCGGGCCAGAGTTGGTATAGCCATCTTCCCTAGTTCACTAGTTGACTTTCTAGAGAGTTCTACTTTCTAGATAGTTCTACTATTGTCGGTGGGTTGAAAAGCAACTCACTAGTGGGTGTGGCTGCTGCAGGAGTATACTTATAAGAACAGTGACTAGAGAAGGTTGGCTTGGTGAGAATGGGGCCAGGTGGGATCGCGGCTTGGGGCTCGTCTTCAAGGTGAAGCGCTTGGGGCTGGTGAAGGGTGGGACCAGCTGCGTGAAGTGCTTGGGGGTGGGAGTGTTTGGGGTTGACGAAGTAGGGCTGGGGGAATTAGGTCGATCGTTGTGCTTCTAAAGGGGACTCAATATTGCCGTGTTTGCCGTATATTATCGTGTTTGCCGTGTTTGGAAGTTTTGTCGTGTTCACATCTTCTTCCAAAATATATGTTTCTATGGTAATAGGACCCACTCTAAACTCTGTCCTCGGTTATAGGTCTTGCTTCTCCCTCCTCTAAACCCTGGGCTCACGCTTAAAGGGCAAAGCATGAGTCGAGCTCCTGGGCTTACGCGGCTAGGCTCATGCCGTAGCTACGCTTTCAGTCACAACAGTCCGATTGTATACTAGATGCAAGCACCTCAAAATGGCTTCCCATTGTTCCTACTCATGATTCGGACGATGGAAGCGTATTTCAGGAATTCTTCATCATCTTTCCAGTAACATCTAGTGTTGGGCAATTTTTTTATGCCCATGAGAATATGGACTTCAAGCCAGGCTCTAAGCTCTCTCACTGATAAGAGAACCCATCATTTTCCTCTTTTCTCTCTACCCTTTGAATTTAATGTGCGGGCATACAAATTAAGTCATAAGCACAACCTTCCGCATCACGTACATAGGCCAAAAAAGATTGAAAAATCCACTAGGGCTGCATTATCCCCAAGGTGTGTTCTAGGACCACTTTCACCACCACTCCAATTCATCCTTCTGATTCGGATTGTGAATCAGGATGACTCACACCGGCGGTGCAAGTTGTTTTCTTGCCATTTGTTGTGGGACACAATGGAGGAGATGTATGGAGCTACCAAGTGGCCACAAAAGTACTTTGGGGCGGTGGGCACCATCGAGTTGGATGATTTTAGCTACACCTGCCGCTGCACCGGCAGCTTTAGCAAGCAGCAGTGGGACTAGTGGGACTGGTGGTACCGTAGCTACGACATCCACCCAAGCCACTACCGCACCAGCACCAGTACCCGTGCCTGCCTTCAACCCTGTTGTGGAGTTCTTCGAAGAGTTAAGAGGGAACTACCAAGGGGTGAGGACAGAGAAATTGCGGAGCTTGCAAGAGTTCCAACGGAAGCCTACTGAGAGCTTGAGGGAGGCTTTCTCTCGCATGAGGCGCTTGATAATTGTAACCCAAGGGGTTACGGAAGCTCAGGCAGTCCAATTCTAGCAAAGATTTATCTGTGGAGTTCCACATATCATCCCCAAAAAATTCAAAAGGACCCTAATTGTGCCAAGACTCTGGCAAAGAGTACTGCCCCACTTCACGACTGGCATTTCCAGTATGGACAACATAATCCCACATGTCAGCATCACCCCCATTATCACCCATGGCTCTTACATCTTCTGCAGGGTCAAAGTCTGAATCAGAGTCATTTGATTCAAACAATGGAAGGTCCTCATCATTCAGCATCTCAGTAGGGGCCAGACCCAGTAACTCTTCTATTGTGGCTGACATTTCTGCATCGACAGGGCTGTGTGACCCTGTGTTGGGCTATGATAGCTATTTAAACATCTGTGTTTTCCGCTCCTCACCGGTTTAACGACAAGTATTCTATGCTCCGTTGGTGTTACTAGAACAGCCTGTATTTGCTCCTGTGGTTCTATATGCAAATCGTGCCTCAATGGCTTGTCATGGATACCACTGTATCCTTTCAACTTGTTGGCATTGACCCTGCCCAGCATTTCCTTGTTAATGGTTTGTAACATGGCCGTGTTGTTATCATACATCTTTTGTATGACATAAGGTCCCTTCCATGGCGATTTAAGCTTAGAAGCCTTAATCTTTCCCTTCTTCTGCAACCACAAAACCAAATCTCATGTTTTGAAAGTCTTCAACTTCCCTTCATCAAACTGATCCTTCCTTTTCATCTGTATTCTCGTCATGTTGTCAGCTGCATCAGCTCGTACTTCCTCTATATGGTATAATTCATGTTTCCTGACCTTAATTGAATCTTCCAATTCCATTCTTCTTCCCCATTCAGTTCTCATAGTAGGTAATAAAAACTCCACTGGAAGTAAAGCTTCCATACCATAAACTAATTGGAATGGTGTATACTTAGTGGTGACTTTATATGAAGTCCTGTATGACCACAAAGCTTTCAGTAGCTTTGTATCCCAGTCTGTTCTGTTTGCATTGACTATTCTAACAATTGACAAAAATGAGAGGATACAGTATGCACACCTGCGCCAAGGATACAAGAAAGACCTCGTGGGCAGCAACAATATCCCATGTCAATTCGAGCACTGTGCCATAAAGCCACTGACTGACATTGGAGGATGAAGATACATCCTCCAAGTGCAAATCCGAGAATTTCACCTTCACTGTGCATCCCACAGAACCCAAATCCTCTACAGCTTGGCTATGCCCAGCCACATCGCGATCTTTCACTTGAGAAGATCGCAACATGTAAGGACTTGGAGTGGACTCATTCCCAAAACCAAATTCAGATGCAGGTTGTTCAGTATCCTTATCCAGAGATCGAGCCAACGCCTTCAGTCTCATGTTGGCTACCCGTGCCACTCTCACAATCAGGCCACACACACCTCCTCAAGACATCATTCACCTCAGTTGTGAAACCAGTAGGATGCCCTTCCTCCTTGCGCTCAACCGATCCTAACACCTCTGTTGTTTGCCTCATCCACAAATATTGAAAGTTTGATGGCTTGGGCAAGAGGTTTACTATTTCATGAGCAGAAACCATGAGCCATGAGCCATGAGCCGCATGAGCCGCATGAGTCGCATGAGCGGTGAGCCGAAGTCTAAGACATGCGGATTTCATGAGTGTACGGTGAGGACCCCAATGTTCCAATGGAGGGGAAAGAGAGATCATGTGGATTCCATTGGATGCAGAGTCTATCTCACACACCCACATTTGATGATGCGGAGGTTAAGTTTGCTATCATCGAGGCTTGGTGGAACACGTCAGGTGCAGTGGAGACAACCAATCTGGGAGCCTTGCACAACTGGTTGGGGTGGTGGCATTTCCGGTATCGACAGTTCGGACAGTACATGCGGGAGGTATGATGCTGTCATTTTCGTGCAATTGTCTTTCTATTACGAACCTTTCCATTGGTTCCTCACCATTGTTTGTGTCCTTGTAGGAGCGGTGCTTGGATTCCGACACGGACATGAGTTGAGCCCCCAAGAGGTCCACATTCTTCTGAATATGGATCCAGGGGACCAGTGACCTTGGCTTGCGGTCCCAACACTATGGTACGCCCATCCTTTTCGGATAGTAGAACTGTACTGCTGCAAGTAGCTCTGACTCTGGCCACAGAAAGGTCCGACTTATGTCTTGCCTACCAGTAACCTGTTTTTCTCGAACTAAGATAATACTATGTCATTCACTCGTGTTTCCACGTGCATGTATTTTGGTGTGTTGGAGGGTTCCTGTTTTTCTGCTCTCCCAAACTTTGCTTTTCTCATTCGACCCCCGGCAAGGAAATGCGGCGCCGCATTTCCTAGTTGAGTCGCAAAACTTTCCCGCCGAATACTGGAAGATGACAGAATTGTGCAGACTCTATTGGTTCAGTCGCGGCAAAAGGGTCAGCTTCATTCCAATGTTAAGGCATGTAAAACCGCGGAATACTCTATACAGGCCAGTATGCGACGTCCTTTTGCCGTGGTATACTGGATTTCTCGTTGCACGGTCACTCATTTCCATGAGCGGATCTAAAAAACCATGAGCGGAGTTGTTACTGACAACATATCTTTGCCGCATTACAGGATCTGTAACTTCCAAAAACGGCAAGGTCAAATATAAAACTATTATTTTAATACTTGTTTAATCTGCCGCATTTCCAAATTTGGAGGAGCGCTGCCCACTTGGCCTGAGCGTTGTCTGCCATGAATCCCCTGAAATTGGGCTCTGGCAATCCCGCCCTTGTCATCTGCTCGTTTATGCCCTCCCATAGATGCATCTCCGACTGTGTGTCCTCCCCTTTCATCTCGCAGATTGCAATCGTCATGAGCCTCTTGGAGTGATAGTCATAAACATGCGCACCCATAGTCACCCACTGATGGTTTGTAATTCGCTTGATGTGATCAAACATCACCTAAGCATTCGACAAGTTTCCAGTTGTCATGCGAGTGACCAAGTCGACTCCACTCCTAGGCCCACACGTCGACATTTTAAAAATGTAACAACGATCGGATTCGCTGCCTTGCCCTGGAAACCTGCTACCTTGGATGTAGTCATATCCAGTCATTCGTTTCACCTCCAGGATTGAGTGCATGTCCGACCCTCGGCCGAACTCTTGCTTGCAAGATACGATGTGATTCCGCACATTCGGACTACAAACGTGCGAGACGGACTCCAACAGGTCAAGCATCTCCTCTTCGTTCAAGGGCACTCGGTCTGAACCATCTTCAGACATGATTTTGCCAAGAGCAATCTTGTGGGCTGCCTTCAGCTGAATCTGCTTTGGTCTGGCTCCGGGGCTCAATTTCACCTCCTCTTTTATGATGTCGTGTGCTTCCTGCACAGCCTCACGCATGTTGCCTCTCGCCAAGGGGTGGCAGTGGACCCCAACGTGTATGCAAGCTCTAGTCAAGTCCGGGAGCAAATGGATAACGTAATATTGCTTGGCTCTGCACATGGACATGCACGTCGGTGGTTCTTTGCAATGTGCGCACTTGAAAGTACCCGCAGGAGCTTGGCTGGAGACAATGAATGGATGATGCGTTGTGCCAGTCCAATCCATCTCGTTTCTCCGCCCTCCTTTGGAAAGAAAGTGGAAGCAGGCGGGATTGAGGCACCTCAGCTTCCCCGCACAGAGGACGCATCGTACACGAACACAATTTTTGTGCTACTGGTCTTCGTCACACACCAGGGGTGTCCGTCATGCTTTCAATCCATGTCTGTTAACATCCCTGAGGCTTTGTTTGAGGAAGTAACAGGTGGAAACTCGAAGATGACATTGTCATCGACTTCGGGAGGCAGATACGTTACCTTCCTGACTGGAAATTTGGCATAGTCGAGAGCAGCCAGCTCGGAGCGAGAACCATCGAGGTGATGTTGCCGTAGGAGCTGCACAATGGACCGGGTTGGAGTTATGCTCGAGGGTACAGACGTAGCACCTGCAGAGACGTCCATCTCGGATTTGAACGACCGTGTGGAGGACATGGGGACCTCAATGCACTCATCTTTATCATCGGAAATGTCGAATACGTCCACACGAGAAGCTATGGAGGGTCTTGACGGTCCAGTTCGGGAATGATTATCGTTGCATACCTCTCTGTTGGCAGTGGTCGCCTGTGGATGGTGTGGGCAACGACTGATTCGGAAAGGGAATGGGCATTCCCACAACTCGGTACAGGATGGTGTCTGATGGGGGTACGTGCCATTCGATTCCGCAACCTCCGTCGTTACCTAGCACGACAATGGTCTCGTCAACCTGTCCAGGAACATCCTTCATTTCTTCTTCCAAATAAACTGTGCCCGCTTTGAGCTTGAATTTGGAACAAAGGTAAGTTTCAGTCACTCTGCAAAGTCCTCCCTCATTTGGGATCCAGGCTCTCCCAAGTTGCGGAGGACAACAAACTATAGTGTAGGAATTCGGAGCCATCGAAGACCGCACGAAGTTGGCAAGTGCGAGGTTCAGTATAGCGACAGACCAAGGCTCACATGCACCATGCGAAGTCCATCGACGATTGGAAGTCGCACATTGAAGTGGAAAGTATTGTTTCAAGCTACATGCATGAAGGTGGGAGCTGTGATTCCATAGCCAGTAAGTTAGACAATGATGGCCGATTCGGCGACGAAATAACATCTCCTGACAGTTTCTCCTGAGGGTGGATCCAGCAGTATTCTCGGTGTAGACAGGAACGTTCGCACTGACAAGTGCCAGTACTGTTAGTTAAAACGGTCAGACAACCAAGTTGTGCTCATCAAGACTGGCCGCAATTGTGTTGTTTCGGAACAATGCAACCCATTCAGGTTCAGCATGCGGAAATGAGGTTCCAGATTTCCGTCCGGAGTGATACTTTCGATTGCTGCTGGACGGAAATACGGCGCCGCATTTCCGTTTTGCATCTTGCTCATGCACCAGAGCGACGGAAATGCGGCACCGAGTTTCCGTCCGGGGGAAACCTTTCTACTCTCCAGAACGGAAATGCGGTAACGCATTTCCATCCAGCAAGCACGGTATGTGAAAGTAGAACGGAAATGCGGTACCGCATTTCCGTTCTGATTGAGAATTATGAACAATGGGAACAGAAATGCGGCACCGCATTTCCGTCCGAGTCGCACCTTCCGACATACCAGAACAGAAATACGGCGCCGCATTTCCGTTTTGTATCTGACGCATGGAGCTGAGGGATAGAAATGTTGCACCGCATTTCCGTCCTCACAAGACCTTCATACTCTCCATAACGGAAATGCGGTACCGCATTTCCGTTCTGACTGAAAATCCTGAACCATCGGAACTGAAATGCGGCACCGCATTTCCGTCCGAGTCGCACTTTCCGACATTCCAGAACAGAAATGCGGCGCCGCATTTCCGTTTAGTATCTGAGGCATGGAGCTGAGTGACGGAAAAGCTACAGCGCAATTCCGACCGCTTGAGACATTCATACTCTCCAGAACGGAAATGCGGTACCACATTTCCGTTCTGACTGAAAATCCTGAACCATCGGAACTGAAATGCGGCACCGCATTTCCGTCCGAGTCGCACTTTCCGACATTCCAGAACGGAAATGTGGCGCCGCATTTCTGTTTTGTATCTGAGGCATGGAGCCGAATGACGGAAAAGCTACAGCACAATTCCGACCGCTTGAGACATTCATACTATCCAGAACGGAAATGTGGTACCGCATTTCCGTTCTGACAAAAAATCGGGAAACATCGGAACTGAAATGCAGTACCGCATTTCCGTCGGAGTCGCACCTTCCGACATTCCAAAACGGAAATGCGGCGCCGCATTTCCGTTTTGTATGTGAGGCATGGAGTTGTGGGACGGAAATGCGGCACCGCATTTCCTTTCTGACTGAAAATCGTGAAACATCGGAACTGAAATGCGGTACCGTACGTCGGTTCATCCACCGCTGGCGTGATGAACACGTTACACGATGATTGGTGGGTACTTGTGACCCAGATGCTCTATTATTGGAGCCCGCACTGCTCTTCCGCTTCTCATCATTTCGAAAATCTAAGGGCTTCGTTGCTATCCGCAAGGTCATTGTCATCGGCATCAAAGACGTCCTCAGGTCCTCCTTTGCAAGGATGTCGTGCTTCCGGAACCGGGACGACTGCCTTTATGGAGGCATCGATTATGCAATGTATTCGGCCACATCGGGAGACATCGTTATCTGGTACACAGATTACACAGAAGATACTGGTTCGAATGTGGAAACATTGTCCGCTTTTGAGTATCTCCCAGGCCAGTACGCCTTCGAGCGGGGTGACGATCTTGGTCTGAGGAGTCCGTGGCTCCTGCGCATCCTTGATTCCGATTTTCCCAGCTACGACGGGCACCCATGCAGAAGAATGCGCACTGCTATGCTG